>CM065737.1:36717278-36737278 GCA_033310375.1 Conus canariensis | reverse complement strand
CCTCCCATTAATCGTTGCTGTGTTCTTTGTAGTTACCAGACATTAACCAGTACACAACTACATCCCAAGCTGTAGACGATCGAGACAATTTGTTTTTAAAAAAAATTGAATATGATTTAATCCGATATATCACCCTGTGAATGTAATCGGATATACCATCCTGAATGAATGTTCTTCAAACATCTTTAGTTGTCAAAATAATTATTCTCTCCAAGGAACTCACATTTTGGAAATGCATTTCAAGAGCACGTTATCGAACATGACGTAAGGGACATAGTCCCTATCCACTGTTTGGCAGTTCTTGAAGTTAACGAACAAATCTTTAAAAAACAAACAAACAAACAAAAAAACCGTGTAGATTAGAAATTGGAAACAAAAGAGGCGCCAGACCTCCGGGTGCCGGCATGCAGCATTTGCTCACGACCAGTGAGACATGAATCCTGTGATGACAACACAAACAGCGTGACTTTCTCTTTTGTGGAAAGTTTGGTAGTAGTAGTAGTAGTAGTAGTAGTAGTAGTAGTAGTAGTAGTAGCAGAAGTAGTAGTAGTAGTAGCAGCAGCAGCAGCAGCAATGGGTAGTAATAGTAGGAAGATGAGGAGAAGGAAGATGAGGAGGAGGAGGAGCAGCAGCAGCAGCAGTAGTAGCGGTAGATGGTGTTATTGTTATAGTAGTAGGAGGAGTAGAAACAGTAATAGCAGTAGCAGCAGCAGCTGTAGTAGTAGCAGTAGTAATAGTAGTAGGAGTAGCAGCAAGAGTAGTGGCATGAGGAGTAGTAGAAGCAGTAGCAGGAGTACTAGGTGTCGTAACAGTAGCAGTAGCAGGAGTAGAAACAGTAGCAGAAGTAGGGGGAGGAGAAGCAGGAGGAGGAGAAAGAGGAGTATGAGTAGTAGTGGTAGTTAGTAGTAGTACAACCAGTAGCAGGCGTAGTCGTCATCATCGTCGCCGTCGTAGTAGTAGTAATAGTAGTCGTAGTGGTGGTGGTGGTGGTTGTCGTTGTTGTTATTGTTGTTGTTGTCGTTGTGGTGGTGGTGGTGGTGGTAGCTGTAGTAGTAGTAGTAGTGGTGGTGGTGGTGGTGGTGGTGGTGTGGTGGTGGTAGTAGTAGTAGTAGTGGCAATAGTAGTAGTGGTAGTAGTTGTGGTGATGGTCTACACATGCATGAACACAGCCGTCCTGTACTGTTCAGTGGCTCAACCTGAACTGTTCTTCACTGACACAGGGCGAGTCAGCGACGGTCCGCAAGTGAATGAATTTCATGGTAAAAATCAGGATCTCCAAGTATCACAACACTCTGGGCCACACGTGCTGTCTGACGAGAATAAGGTTATTTGATTAAATGTGAGAATAAGCCCCTTAACGCTGATGTGGCTGCCAGATAGATAGATAGATGGAAAGAGAGAGAGAGAGAGAGAGAGAGAGAGAGAGAGAGAGAGAGAGAGAGAGAGAGTGGGGGGGGGGTGGGCAGACAGACAGAGAAATGTTGATAGACAGCCAAACAGACAACAAAATAGGCACGCACGCGCGCACCACTGTTAGGGTAAAATCTGTTAAGATATAAGATGTTTTATGAATACTGTTGATTGTTTTAATGCTTTGTAGCAGGTGGCTCTGCTTACCACGAGTACCAGGGCCAAGTGTTTTTCAGTACCTAATTACCTCGCCTAAATATTCGACTACATTGAAAGAGTCATTTCGCTTCAATTGTTACTGTCTCTTACCACTTATTAAAATCCGTTCACGATCTGAGTGAAGAACTGAAGTGGAGACTGAACTTTACGCCTGACACAGCTATGTACGTATTACCTGTGCCCGCTGAGACCTCAGACTTTTCCTGGAAGTCAGAGGGCAAGTGTGAGGAGTCAACAAGGCGGACTCTTAGCCACTCATCTTCAAACCAGTTGCTGTCGTCTTCACAGGCGCTGGGACCGTGGTACATGAAAAAAAAAAAAAAAAAAAAAAAAAAACCCTGGCCCAGCACAAGACTCTATGCTACCTCGTGACCAAGCAGACGTTAGGCTGTTCAACCTGCCAACAAGTGGCGGACCGGTCATTAGTAACTGGAAAGAGATCTGCACACCTCTCCACCTATCAAGCTACGTTTTTGTATATCCACTTGATTCCACTCAAAATATCCGACTACTCCCTTCCGTTACGGTGGAATTCCCTCCCTTTATGATGGGATGAAGTGAAGAGACGCCAGCCCAGGCAAAGACGGTCTGATTCTGTTGAGATCCTATTGATCTGTTTATTCTAACCTTGTGTACAAAGTAAAGCTTTTGCGCGTGAAATTCTATTTAACTTGTGTCAGTCTATTTGTTGTTCCACACATCATGTCATGTTTGAACGCATTTCTGCCTGTCAGTCAGAGCACTAGTGCTTGTAAATGCAGAGGCCTAAGGTGACTCACTCCTAAGCCATCCCTGAGTATACTTTTTTAAATCCCAAGAAAAATAAAAAATGTCTTTCAATGACTAGTACCGGAAAATTGTCCCTCCGCCACCAGTAAGAGAGAGGGTGGAGGTGAAGTTTGCTGTGAAATCGACTCTATGATTCTAATAGAAAACATTCTCTAAGTCCTTCTCTCAGGGGACCACACCTGTCACCCTTACTCGTCATATTTGTTAAATGAGTGACATGTGTCATATCTAATGTGTGATAGATGTGAATTGTAATGCAGTATGATATGTAATGTGTATGGTCGTTTGGTATGGCTGATATTGTGGGTAATGTAGTGTGACCTAATGTCGTGTGGTGTGTGATGTTGGATGATATTTATGATGTCTTGTGTGCCTGTCGTTATGTGTGATGCTGTATGTTCTTATGCTTGAAGTCACGTGTTGTCATGTGCCGTTCTTTGAGATGTTTGTTGTGAAGAGTGCTTTTCCTGCACTATGTAATGTGTGTGATAATGCGTGATGCGATGTGTGATGTGGTGTGTTATGTGTGGTGACATTGTGCTGTATGTGAGTTGAGAACAAAATATAGCTTCCTGCTGTTGCGAAGTTTGATCATGATAAATTCCTCTTTTCCGTTGCTTTCTTTGTGTCTGCCTTTCTTCTTCTTCTTCTTCTCCTACTTAATTCTCTTTTACCTTTTTGGGGTGACTTTTTTCTTTTTTTCATATAATTATTTTAATGTTTTAGTTTTGTCCGATTCATACATGGCCCATGTTCCTGTTCTGAAAACTGTTCAACACTCTTTTCTCTCGTAGAATTTGTAATAGGCTTGTGCCAACCTTTTCTTGTAATCTGGCGACTAAGAAGCGAAAATGCACTGCCTTGTTCAGAGATGTCCCACCTGATGTGATCTTTGAATTTCTGAAAGAGATTAATTTTTTTTTTCATCTGATCTAAGATTATACGGAGGAAAGATTAAAAACAAAATTTCCGGGTTTTTTAAATTTTTTTTTTATATATATATTTAAAGAGTTGTGTGAATGAGGTGAGTTTTGTTTGTTTGTTTGTTGGGGAGGGGGGGGGGGGGGGGGGGGGGGGGGGTGGGGGAGTAAATGACTTGCGAGTTATTTTCACCGTGGTGACAGCCCTGATATGGCCCTTTGCGGTCGGCTGGGCTATAAGCAACATTACCATTACCATTTCACCAAACGGGAACTAAGTAATCAAAAATTTTTGTACATTCTTGACCCCACATTCTTATAGTTATACACCACACGACCGTCCCCATTTTGTTGTCGTCTTCACTCCCTGATCCTTGTGCCCCACCATGGCATAGGAACAAAAGGAGTCACGCTCGTTTCATAACCTCTAGAACTGGGCTAACTTATTACATTTAAGCCCAAAGACACATTTGTTACTCTAATATTTTTTTTTCTATCCTCCTTCTTGGGAAGGAAACGGCTATTTTGAACAATGACCTTTAAGAGCATAAGGTCATAGGTCATAGGCCTAGTTCGAGGTTATCGTTTCCGTTTTCACGAAGGACAACTCTAAAGCTTTTATGTAAGTCAAGGAGAAAACAGCCATGGCGCACGTCTTTCGGATCATCTCGAGGAACACAAGAAATGTTGTGAGTTTTGTTTTTCAGGATCTGTAATTCACACACACACACACACACACACACACACACACACACACACACACACATCGGTGACGTATGTGACTGTTCAGACTGAGCGTTACAATGTAAGCGTGCGGAGTCGACTACTTTACTTTCAATATTTCCAGTTTTCCACACCACACACAACACACACACACACACACACTTTGTGTGATGTCGTTTCAGATTTAAAGCTTGCCTTCAGTGTTGTTTTCTCTTTAATTTGTAGTCAAGTTAAGCATTTACTTTAAGATTATTTGCATAGTCACAGACGTGCCTCTCTCTCTCTTTGGTAAGATAGGCATGTGATCTTAGAATTATGTCCCTTGTTCACGTAGTCTTGTTACCAAAATAAATACCGGTTCCCCCCCCCCCCCCCCCCCCCCCCCCCCCCCCCCCTTGCTTCTTTGCCAACGGTCCAAGAGTGAACGTGCATTTTTGTTATGCAGTGAGAAAAAGACGTTTGTTCTGTCTTTGTTCATTTTCCTCCATCATGTCACTGCCAACAGGTTATGGGCCCAGTGCGAGTAGGTATTCGAGACTCGTTTTCGATGGAGACGAACGTAAATACGAACAATGGGAACTGAAATTTCTCGGTTACATGAAACTGCAAAAACTCAAAGATGACATCTTAGCAGATGACGATGACGAAGTCGATGAGAGCAAAAATGAAGAGGCCTTCGCCGAATTGATTCCATTTCTTGATGACAGAAGTTTATCTCTTGTTATGAGAGACGCTGTTGATGATGGAAGAAAAGTCTTGAAGATTTTACGTGAACACTATGCAGGAAAAGGCACACCACGTGTGATAGCCCTCTACACTGAACTTACCTCGCTCGTGAAACGGTCGGACGAAACTGTAACTGACTATATTATTCGTGCTGAAACTGCTGCTGCAGCTTTGAAAAATGTCGGTGAAACAGTGAACGATAGTCTGCTTATTGCAATGGTATTGAAAGGTTTACCTGATTCATTTCAATCTTTCGTTGCTGTTGTTACACAAAGTGAACATAAACGGACTTGCACAGAGTTCAAAGTGTCTCAACGAAGCTTTGAAGACACGGAGCGGTCAAGATCTGCTGCGGATGATGATTCGCTACTGAAGTCTGCATCCAGAGCTGGGCCGAGTTACAGACGGGATCGAGATGGGAAAGACATGATCTGTTTCAAGTGCAAACTTCCTGGTCATTTTGCGAAAAACTGTAATGAAAAGAAAGGGAAGGGAAGGCTGTGGTGTAGTCATTGTCACATGAACAATCACACAGACAATTCATGTCGTCGTAAGGGTAAAAACCATGATAAAGTCAATGAAGTGTCTGAACTGTCTGAAGATGATCATTCTTTTGCTTTTGCTTGCCGTAGTGATAGTTCTCAGGTGAAGAGTGACAAACTCTTAGTTGATAACTTGATTGTGGTGCTACTACTCACATTTTCAACGATGTGTCCAAATTTGTTCAATTTGATGACAATTTTGATCCTGAGAAACATTACATTGAACTTGCAAATGGGGAAAGGCAAAACAATATCACATTGAAAAGGGGAATGTGAATGTAACAATCATGAGCAAGAATGGTAAATATGTTACAGCTTCACTCAAAAATGCTTTGTATGTACCATCATACCCCCAGAACATATTTTATTATGAATTATGCAAATGATTTGAAAGGTTGGCACGAAATCTTGGGTCACTGCAATGTTGATGATGTATTAAAACTTGAAAAAGTGGTTAAGGGCATGACAGTGACAGACAAGACAGACAGACCTGATGAATGTGATGTGTGCGTGTGTGGCAAGATGAAAAATGACAGAAACAAGGGGCCACGACAGACTTGTTCAACTGTACCTTTACAGTTAGTTCATACTGACCTTGCAGGGCCAATTACCCCATCTTCAAAAGAAGATTTCAAATATGCCATGAGTTTCACTGATGATTATTCAGGAGCTGTTTTTGTGTACATCTTGAAGAAAAAGAGTGATGTTGTTGTAGCAACTGAAAAGTTTCTGGCGGATTCTGCTCCTTTTGGCAAAGTAAAAGCAATGAGGTCAGATAATGGTACAGAATTTTGTTCTGAGGCATTCGTCTCGCTTCTCAGGAAGAACAAAATAAAACATGAAAAATCTGCGCCATACTCGCCACACCAAAATGGCACAGCTGAGAGGTATTGGTGTACCCTGTTTGAAATGGGCCGTTGTTTGCTCATTCAGGCTGAGCTCCCGAAGGAGCTGTGGCCGTACGCAGTTATGGCAGCTGCTTACATACGCAATAGGTGTTATTGCAAGCGCATCAATCAGACACCTTACTCTGCCCTGACTGGACACACTCCAAACTTGTCCAATATGAGGATATTTGGGTGCGAGTGTTTTGCATACACTCAAGACAAAAAGAAACTTGATGACAGGTGCAAAAGGGGTATCTTTGTGGGTTATGACAGGGACAGCCCAGCATACTTGGTGTACTTTCCAGAGACAAATAAGGTGGGACGGTACAGAAGGGTTGAATTTATGACAAAGAAACCCACATCAACATTTGTGACAAAGAAAAACACACTGACAAGAAGCTTGACTGATCAGAAAACACAGACAGAAAGTTGTCTTGACATGGATGATTTGATGTTGAAGCGCAATGATGATGTTGAGGTTAGTAATAAACCCAGTACACATGATGAGAAGACAGAAATTCCACCTACTCAGGGGAGGTCAGAGTGTATGTCCGATGAAAAAGTACCTTCCGCAGAACGAAGGTATCCCAACAGAGAACGAAATCCCCCAGTTCGTTTGGCTGATTATGAAACAAACCTTGGTGATGATGATGATGATCAAATCATGATGAATATTGACTACTGTTACAAATTTGCAGCTTTTCCACAATCTTACAGTGAGGCTATTAAATCCCCTGAGTCTATTCTGTGGAAAGAAGCAATGAAAGATGAAATCCAGTCTTTGGAAGAGAATGAGACATTCACACTGACCACCCTACCAGAGGGTAGAAAAGCAGTGGGGGGACGTTGGGTATACACTGTAAAAGAAAGAGGTGATGGGTCACATCTCCACAAAGCTAGATTTGTAGCAAAAGGGTACAGTCAAGTTGCAGGCATTGATTACACTGACACTTTTGCACCGACTGCAAATTTGACCTCTATTCGTACAGTGATGCAACTTGCTGCACAATATGACTTGATTCTGCACCAAATGGATGTGAAAAGTGCATATCTAAATGCACCAATTGATTGCGAAATCTATGTGGGACAACCAGAGGGTTTTCAAACTCAATCCAAAAATGGAGAGAAGCTTGTTTATAAGCTGAACAAGTCTTTATATGGCCTGAAACAATCTGGCAGAAATTGGAATAACATGCTTCACAGGCATTTGGTGCTGAACAAATTTGAACAGAGTCCTACTGACCATTGTGTCTACACCAAACATGATGGAGACAAAATGGTTATCATTGTTGTGTGGATTGATGACCTGATTGTGGGTGCAAACAGTGACAAATTGCTATTTGAAAACAAGCAAATTTTCAAAGACCGATTCCAAATGAAAGATCTTGGAAAACTCTCTTACTTTCTGGGTATGGATTTTGAACAAGGTGTAGGGTATGTAAAGATGAACCAGAAAAGATACATAGAAAAAATGCTGGAAAAATTTGACATGATTGATTGCAAACCAAGATCCACTCCTTGTGAACAAAAAAATTGGGAACAGTGAAGATGATGATCCAATTGACGGCAGAAAATACCGTGAAATTGTGGGCACTTTGATTTACATCATGATTTGTACCAGGTTGGATTGTCACCAAATTGTCACAGCGTTTATCAAAACCTCTAGCTTCTCATTGGGTTGCTGTGAAACATGTGTTGAGATATCTGAAAGGTACAATGGACTATGGATTGATTTTCAGGAAAAATGATGAAGGCTTATCATTGATAGGCTATAGTGATGCTGATTGGGTGTCGTCCTCTGAAGACAGACGCAGTGCTACTGGATATTGTTTTTCACTGTCCAAGACTGGACCTCTCATTTCTTGGAAATCAAGAAAACAGCCAACCGTGGCCTTGTCCACATGTGAGGCAGAATATATTGCTCTTGCAGCCACTGTTCAGGAAAGCTTATATTTGAGCCAGTTACTAGAGGACATTGACAGAAAGAACAGTTATGGTCCTGTGTTGATTCTGGAAGACAATCAAGGCACAATAGCTTTGGCAAACAATCCTGTCAGTAGACAAAGATCTGAACACATTGACATCCACTATCATTTCGTCAGAGATGTTTTGAACAAAAAGAAAATTGAACTGAAATATTGTCCTACTTCTGAAATGCTGGCAGATGTCATGACCAAACCTGCTACAAAACTCCAATTGCAAAATTCAAGAATCTGATTTTTGGCTAACTTATTAATGTCAGTAAAAGGGCATAAAATAAATGTTGTCACTGCTACAACATTTCCTGTTACACAAATTGAAGCTCTTAATTTTGAGGGTTAAATGTCAGTTGAGCTTGTAGAGGTTATACTGTTATATTTAGGATTCTTGTGTTTGTGTGTGCGAGATATAATTTCTTGCGATCAAGTGGGGGTGTTAAGATAGGCATGTGATCTTAGAATTATGTCCCTTGTTCACGTAGTCTTGTTACCAAAATAAATACCGGTGGCGCCCCCACCCCCACCCCCCCTTGCTTCTTTGCCAACGGTCCAAGAGTGAACGTGCATTTTTGTTATGCAGTGAGAAAAAGACGTTTGTTCTGTCTTTGTTCATTTTCCTCCATCATGTCACTGCCAACTCTCTCTCTCTCTCTCTCTCTCTTCGTCAAATATGTGAAAAGACGTAAAACTGAAGTATTACTACTACTACTACGACTACTGCTATACTACTACTACTACTACTACTACTACTGCTACTACACACACACTCACAAAAGGAGGGAGAGGAGAAACCATACTGGCGCTACTACTGTACTAGTTCATGGGACACATAGACTTGGTGAGCCACACACGCACACTCACACAACAGATACACATGCATGCATGCGTGCTTACACATTATGGTTGGTTATGTGTGCTTTTGCTTCATACAGCATTCATCATTAATTCTAGAGTTTTCCTTTGTACAAATGATAAATAGTCTCATGCATCATTCACTTGATTATAAATTTGAAGCATGGCACATACCGTTCAAATCAACTGAGGATATATGATTATTAACTCTTGTATTCATAATGGGAACAGACGGAAGTTCCTGGACTGCGCACTAGTTTGCATAGTGGGAGTAGATGGGAGCATGTGTTTGGCACTTTTCTAACATGTGCTTGTGCCATGATAGTGCTCTGAGAGTCTGTGAAAGTTGTGGGTATTCCCCAGTATTGTCCAGTGAAGTGGCAGTTCTATTTTGAGAAGCTAGCACCACTTCCATTCACTGACAAAGAAAGGAAACTGTGTCGAGAATTGTGAGCAAAACTGACTAAATTCCATGATAGTGTCGTAAGCCAATGCTAGAGAGTTAGATGAAAGACGATCATATTCTGTTGAAGAATGGGATCAAATTTTACAAGAAATAGAAAAATTTGAAAATAAATAAGTAGAAGAAGAGTCTGATGTTGATACAGGCAATAAATAGATTCAAGAAGGAGTAGAACATACTAGAAAGTGATTCTGAGGATAACGTGCCATTCGCTGCCCCGCGAACAGCATGGCGACTGGCTACAAAGCCTGCAAACATAATGGTATTCTAACAGCCAACAGGCTCTGCTCACACATTACCAAACATCTCCACCCCTCTGGATTGTTTTTGTTTTTTGCTTCTTGGTTCTTTTTTTCCCAGTCAGCTGCAGATGAAACAAGCAGATATGCACAACAAAAGCAAGCTGCCATGGGCACACCTGACTCCCCGTGGTCAAACACGACACCTGAAGAAATAGGGGTATTTCTATCTGTGTCAGTGGTGATGAGGATACAGCGTCTGCCATGGTTGTGGTGTTAATGGTCAACTGACCCCAGCTTCTCTGAGCCTTAGATCAGAGGAAGTGTTTCCTTGACTACCATGATCAAACTCTGGCTCAACAGTAATGCAGCTTGCTTGTTTTCATTTTCTTTTTGTGTGTGCACAGCTGTATATTGTAATGACAATAATGGCTCTGTGAAATTTAGCATAACACTTTACATACTGTCACTTATTGCACAGCTGTAGAGACTGTATGTATGTACATAAACGTGGATATAGGACGGGAAACAGTTGCATAAGAACATTGTGAAACTGTAGTTGGAACTTGACATTATTTTTCACATGTGACAATAGTTGTGTAACATTCATTGGATTACCTATGGGACCTATACACAGGCAGACAGAAGATGGACCATGTCAGATAGGCTGCGGCTTTCTCTTTACTCCATTAACGTGCATGTCAATGAGAAAACTGTATGTTAGTGCACTGTAATAGTCATCATAAAATGCAACACATTTTGGTGACATTGAGGTGACAAAGACATGAATTTTCACTCTTCAAAGGACAGAATATGGTTTACGGCCTGGGAAATGGTCTAGATGCAAGTGTAGACAGATAGATAATCTGACAGGGCATTCATTCATTCATGAGAAATTAATAAAGGCCGACTTCACTTTTGAGTTATGGCGATTGACAAAAGCTTGCTTGACATCCAACTCATGTTGATTCATAATATTCAATGGATATAAGGGAAGACAGCTGGTTTTACGCCTGGACAGCATGTTAATAAGTGATGGCTTTTCACTTTCTGTATCGCTGCCTATTCTTTCAGATTTCTTCTCAGTCAAGGACGGGTGTGTTACGATGCTTGTACTCCTCGGAGCCATCAGACCCTACTCTGTACACAGCCAACACAGAACCACCACTGCCTGAGTATAGGGAGAGAACAGGGGAGGATACTGAGCTGATGAGAGCCAGACTTCTCTACCAGAGCAGAAAGAGGGGGATGTTGGAAAATGGTCTTTTGCTTAGGTAAGCATTGCCACTGAGATGAGCTCCGGTCCATTGGTATAGAGCTCAGAAACTGTTAATTTATTTTACACAATTACAGAAAACGGAAGGTAACTAAGTAATTTGATTGCAGTTAACCAAATGGATAATGAGTCAGCAATTTATTAGAAATAGAAATATCCCCATTTATTTGTGGCAGTTCATTTCTTCATTCATTCATTCATCCCTTTGTTTATTTATTTAGCAATAGACAGTGCTCCTTACAGCATTTACACTGAGGTTGCTTGGGACCCTGTGTTAAAAAATAGTGGGTCATTTGGTGAAATCAAAGGGTCTTACTATAAGAATATAAATTTGAAGAAATGTTAAATTGCTTTTTGTTTCAAAGCAACTCAGTGAATGTTTATGACGAGACTTGTCTTGTGTGCTGCGTTTCATGGTAATTTGAACCAATTCATGTGTCCATTCTACTACAAACCACCATGGAGCATGGTACACAGACAGGTATTAACATAAACATTGATCATGATGCTTTGAAATAAAAAAAAAAAAGCATTGAAAAAAATTGGTAAAATCTTACTCTAGAGCCCCCTGTTCTCCCCTCTGCATTACTTTCTGCTATTGAGAAAAGTCTCTTGAAGGAAGCTGTTCTCCAAGGAAAGAACGAAAGGTGTGGAAAGGGTAGGGGAGGGGTGTCTAAAATGGGACTTTCTCCGCAGATCCTGCTGCTAATCAAGGACTTTGCCAAATCTTCTTTCCAGTGTTAAGAATACTCTTACACTGGGGCTGCATCACCCTTGTAATCACTGCTTTGTAACTGTAATCAGTCACCATCACTGGCATTCTACTTTTTGAAGGCAGCCAGCTTAAAAACTTTGAAGAATCACCATGCTAGCGTGCATGTGTTGATGTTTGTGTCATCGATATATCCACTGGCACACGAAGGCCTGTTTTTTCGAAAGATGGGATGGGATTTAAAGGGTGTATAACACTTTTTAGATTGACAGCCTTGGTGATATGACCACAGCCGCTGTGTGTGTCTATCTCTTCAATCAAACTGAAAATGAGATCAGCAAACAGCTTCAGAACCTTTATCGATCTTTTTGTCAGGATTTTGAAGAAAGAGGACTAAGATGATCTCTCCAATGTACTTACAGGCCAACTCTCGCCTCCAGCAAGTTTCTAGTGGACAACGGCCACTGGTTAAAAACGGATTGCTTCTTTCCCTCAACTGATGTGAAGACTTGGTTATTCAGGGGCCGCAACTCTGAAGGTGATGCATTTGACTGCGTTCAGTAAATGAAACTGAGTCACTGCATCCATTGAAGAGTTTGCAACTTTTGATTTCAAACAAAGCTGCAGAAAAACAATCGTGCTCAAGACCACAAAAAAACTTTGGGTTCCAGGGACCCTTTATATAAAAATCCATCCATCATACAGCAAAATCTGTGCCTCAAGTTCCCCAAGATGTGTGTTATGAGGAACATTGATAGAAAATGCATTTAAGTGTGTGTGTGGGGGTGTGGGTGTTAGAATGCTGAGTTCCATGTGATATAATGCACTTAATTATTTTTCATTGGTATGTAGTGTTTAAGAAAGAAGTTCTGAATCAAGACCCTGATGGGAAGAAATTTTGTGATGAATGGGTAGAGCTAAAAGTTGATTCAAAACTCTGATGGTATGAGTGATAACCATAGTTTTTGCCTGCCTAAATTATTTTTATTTGTTTATTTATCTGTCTTTTTTGTATGAAGTTTATGCACCAAATTTTGACAAGCTGGGCTTGTTCTGATAAACATATTGTTCATGAAAGTTCACAGAAATGTCGTACATTTTTTTGAGTATGTGTGTGTATTGCTTGTTCATTTGTTTTTCAGCATTTTCCATTGCAGAGTGCGAAACCAGTGATATATATGAAACTGGAAAGTACTGAAGATCATTGCTTGATACATCATCATTACACTTAGAAAGGCAGTAAAAACATTCAAGTCAGCTGTCAAGGTTTTCGTCAACAATATACATGACTTAAACATATGAAACAAAGTTTAGTCTGCTGAAAAGGGAAGCAAAACATGTTTTTCCAAGGTTAAATGTTTAATTCATGACTGAAAACATCTTTCACATAGTCACAGCTCTAATTTTAGTAGCCGCTCTGAAAAACATGTTTCAGCTTTTAGTATGAAAGCATTCTTGTGTGACAAAAGTTGAACATCAGACACTCGTATTATTGTCATGCCCAGGTGCCAACCCATCTGTTTCCATCATCTTATTTTCTTCTCTATTGAATTTTGTGTGAATTTGTGATCACTCTGTTTATTTTCTTTTGAAGAAACTGTTGTGATTGTCCTCTCAGTCAAAGCAAATATCACAAATGACAGCCACAGTTTACTGATACAGCTGAATTGCCTGACTCAAGAAACTGGCTCAACTGCCACTACCAGTCAGTCGTTTGCATCGTGATCTCTAATAAGTGAGAACATGCGATGCCTGGAAGTTGACTACTGATTTCATTCCTTTATTTCTGCTTATTCAGTGCACTGGCTGGCTGGCAGCTACTCTCCTAAAGGAAACTTGCAAATTGGCAAAACTTCTGCCAGATCAGAGAAAGAAAAACTATGAACATTTTTTTTTGGAGTTTATTCCTAATGATACCTGTATATTAACCATGAAAAGGTGGGGTAAGATATCTTCAGGTGCTTATCAAATACACGCTACTAGGCCAAACACCTTTTGTCAAGGTCTTTATGTTGTTCTTCCTGAGTATATCCATGTCATAGATTTGACAGAACTGATGACTTCCTGCAATTAGATTTTTTTTCAGGTATTTGATGGTGCAGCAAAGAATTGTTCTGGCAGGGACAGACAGCGATTTGTCCTGAAAACTTTGCCATATTGTACTCATGAATGAAGAATGAGTCTGGCGTTTCCTGTCAAATAGCACTGCAATGATGAACACTGCATCGGTTGTCTCTCTGCCTCTGGCACTTGTGGGAAAGTGTCTGTTTCTTTCTCTGTCTGCCCTGCCTTCTCATCTCCTGCATTATTCTTTGGAAGATGGTTTTGGATAGTCTGCTTGATCTTGTCGCGTGTCAGTGCCACTTTGGCTTTCTAAGAATTCTCAAAGCTTGAAAATGATATAATCTGTTCTGCATTTCATTTAATTTCACTCTGCTCAGGCTGGTATCAGCCTTGGCTTTCTCTGGACATTGGCTTTTTGTATGGGCTAGGGTAAAAAAGTGTAATGAAAATTTGAAAGCCATTAAACGTTTAGGTTTCATGCATGATGGGTTCAGCACATGGGGTAACCCCACCCAACTTATGATGGTGTTGACAGACACATCCACATTCATAGGCAAAAGAATGGGTAGATGTAAACATATTTTCTCTATATTGATTGCAGCACCTTTGCAGGACAGTTCCTTGAGAAGTTAAGTGGTCCCCAACTGAAGATGTATGACACGCTTATCAACAAACCTTCAAACGACTGGGAGATCTACTACTGGATGACTGGTATGTTCAAAGTTATTGATCTCTTTGGTTTTCGTACTTTTTTTTTTCATCTAATACTCACAACATCATGTTAATATTATCTTGAAAGTTTCTTAATTTTGTAAAAAAAAAAAAAGGACGGAACATAGAAAAGAATAGAAAAAATAAGCCCAGGGTCAAAATGAGCTTGTTCCTTACAATTCTGTGTATGTCATCAGAATGCCATCTCCTGTGCATGTGTTTGTACTGTTTTCCTGAAAATGGTCGCGGCTCCAACTGACCACCATCATCATGATCTCATCAGAGACACAAGTCTTCTAAAATCTCATCCCAGCAGGTTAACCAATTTTCCCAACTGTAAATTGTAAGTTAAGAGCTGTGCTACACATATTTAGTTTTCTTTCAGCATATCTGTGTGTGTGTGTGGTGTGTGTGTGTGTGTGTGTGTGTGTGTGTGTGTTTCAGAACAATTACTTCAGATAGCAGTAATGGTAGGAACTTTAAACCTTCTTTGCACAAGTATAGAGTGAATTGCAAATTGCATGCATTCACTTTTGTTCACTAAGCAAGGGTTCCAATAAAACTCAACCCTTATTATTCGGAACATGCACCAGTAGTAGTCAACTCTTGGCATTGAGAAACGCGCTGAAAAGTGTCACCACCTATCACTTGGAAAATGCATCAGCATGTAGCGCATGGGTATCGTTATTCAAATGAAAAGCTCACTTAATGTTATACAGTTTAGTGGACTACATCACTGAAACCAACGGCAACATTTTGACACAAAATGACCCGACATTTCGAGCAAGAATAAATTTGACTGGACTACTTTTGGAAAATAAGAGATCAGTGATTGCAAGTAGCAGACAGTGAAGTTTTGTCAGCAGATAGCAGCATTATTGGTGTGAATTTGTTTATTGTCAACATTGTTTGAGACAGACATTGATGAAGCCGGTTTGTTTAGGCTGTGAACTGGTCAGCCGCTGACCGAAGGTCGATGGCAAAGCTGCGTTGATTCATTTGTGAAATTTCCATGTCACAAAGAAATATTTGAGATCATTGGGGAAAAAAAAGAAAAAGAAGAAAGGTATAGTGTTCAAATGGACATTTTAGATAAAACTTTTATAATTGTCTGCAATCATTTTGGGTGATAAACAGTGATGACATAGCTGGGTTTCGAATCGCAGTCCTGGTTGAAGATGCCAAAAGTGCTATTAGAACATTGGTTAAGATTGGTCAACAATTGTTTTTGTATTCAATGGTTTTACAATATGAAACTTGAAAATCTATCTTAGATGTACATTATGTGTGAGTCAAGAGTCTGTATTTTATCAACTGTGGTGTTTGGTAGGAAAACAGTGCCATTGATGCAAGTGGTGCAATGGCGATGTCACTGACGATTCCATTTCAGAGCAACAATGTTTTTATCCATCAGATTCACTTGTGTCAGTAATTAAGATATTTTAGATTCCTTCCCAACTCTGCAGATGTCTGTATCTCTCAGGCCTGGTTAGCACTGGGATATGTTATGAAAGCAAGTATAGAGTATCACCCTTTCATGCAGTCTCAGACCAGAATGGACTCCCATAGCATCATCTTAATGTTCCTCATTCTCTCTGATTAGCATAAAAAAAATTCTCAAACTCTGTGGCCCTTTATACCGTGCTCTCATAGTGACCTCAGTTTCGATTTCCTCTCCTCATCTATGCCCATGTTGAGGTCAGTGGTATTGGCATGTTCATAGAAATTGTTGTTGGACTGATGTGGTGGCATCCTCTGGAGTGGGAGACTTACGCTGGCATCAATTACTGTTGTGAGAGAGCACTTCACAGGTAGTGTCCTGCTTATGCTGTAACACATTCAGAACAGGCACCACTGAACACCACCAAAATGACTCGGCAGCAGCCACCAATCTCGTATTTTCCTAAAAGTTGTCCAATCAGTGTCTCCTCTGGTGGGTTGCCTCCTGATGATTGGGTGTTCATTCTCCCTGTAGATTCCTGGTGCCAGGGATGTGACGGGTCAGGCCAGGTGTGACTGTAGATGGGGGCTGAAATAAAAAGCATAGGGTTGATGCCCTTGGAGTGGCACGGAAGGTGTGGAAGCAACAGACTGAAAAAAAGAAAGAATGACAGGAACATGTTTAAAAGACAGGAACATGTTTAACCCTCTTTGTCCTGATGTTCAGTGCAAAGACAGGAACATGTTTAACCCTCTTTGTCCTGACGTTCAGTGCATGAAACGCTCTCTAAATCCTATGGAAAGGGAAGCAATTCCATAACGATAGGGTAGCATCACACAAAAATTTTTTTTAAATATACTGAAGCAATATTTCACTTCTTTTTTTATTTTATGTGTGTTATTGAGATGTTTGTCTACACTTTAAAATAATTATTTCAGTATTGTGGAGATACATGACTTAAAAAAAAAAATCAAACACTGAAATTGACTTAAAAATCAGAAAGCAGATCATCATCTCCATCACTCGAGATATCTGGGGTGCTGAAAGGTGACACATCAGTGTTGTCGAAGTTGATATCTAGGTCACTCTCATTACCCTTCACTTCATGCAAATCTTAGTTGTCGTAGCCTTCAAAAACAGAGTCTTCGTCGCTGTCCTTGTTCAACATTTGCCGTAAGTCCTCCGCCTCCATGTTGAAATCTTGCTCACTCGCTAGGTCAACTTGAACAATTCGTAATTCACAAAACACAGTGTTTGCCGCCATGAAATGGAGTCAAACGGAAGTACAATGTGTACTGAAAGCGAGGCTAAAGTGCTCATGTGACTGTCATGTTATATAAACAAAATGGATGCACCTAGAGCGACCACCTGGAATCTGAATGCTCCCGTACATTCGCCGATTTTGCACTGTTTTTTTTTCTTGAACGCTACGGAATGTTCACCGCAAAGAGGGTTAAAAGACAGGAACGTGTTTAAAACACCTTTCAAATACCCTTGATTCATCAAAATTCTAATTTTCAAGGAGTTTTAAGACCAAAAAATCAAGCTTCAGACCTCGAGGACTTTTATCTTTGACTTTTAGCAGCCATGTCAGCCTTGTAACTAAGGCACAGTCTTCCTGGCAGCCTTGTCACCGTAATGTGGGCAGACAGACAGAATGTGTCCTGTTGCTGTGTTGGCATAAGTCATTGGCACAGCGACGTACTTCGAATTACATCTCGATGATTCAAGTTCTTTCTCAAACTCCCTCATTGATTGTCTGCAGTATGCTGTCTCTGTCATCATTGAAGGCTGCCCACAAATCCTATCTTTTATTGCAGCTGCTATAATTGGTTCTCCCTGCTGTCATCTTATTTGCGTGTATGCAATGGGGTGGGGGCTTACACACTTATGCATGGGCATAGATGTGTGTGTGTGTGTGTGTGTGTGTGTGTGCACGCACGCACGGCACGCATGCTTTGTGTGCCTTTGCGGTTGTGTGTTGGTCCATGTGAGTGTATGCACTAATGAATGTGCTATATTTTTTTATTTGGCATTTTAAAAAAAAAATGCTTATAGTAGTCTCACCGAGCTCATCCGAGAGACAGTACTCTTTATGTCCACATAATTTCTATTATATCATCACTTTTTTTTTTTTTTTTTAATACAATTTCATAACCAGTGGCATTAGGATGCAGTTATCAGAGCATCTCAGTGGTCAGTGGGAAATACCTGGCAATATCTGTCTCCTCTCCAAGTATTAAAGTAAAGGCTTGGTTATTTTCTTGTCCTACGACCCACCCACTGCTTACATGGACCACCAGATCTTATACATGGAGATCTCCCTCTCTCTCTCTCTCTCTCTCTCTCCATCTATCTATATTCTCTCTCTCTCTCTCTCTCTCTCACCATCTCTCCATCTATATATATATCTATATAAACATGACGGTGGTTCAGCTTCTAGCAGGTCTTTATCTGCTATACGATTTGATAACAGAGATAATGTAACGAGATAGGACCCCTCCGACACAGTTCCTTCCGCTCTGTAGTAATTTTTTTGTGAATTGTAATAGACTAATGATGTCAGAGATGAATAAGTAAATGTAAAAAGGCAACCATTTGTTTTACAAGGATGGTAGTTTTTGCTCCCATGGTGAAACAGGTTGGTTTTTTTGGTGGTTTTTTGTTCACAACTCCATACTGATGCTGCTTGCTGTACTCATGCCCCTAGCATACACACAGGATGAGAAGCACACATATCAATTGAGGAAACTTCCTTTAAAGAGGGAAGTTTAAAGCTTGCCTGTATACCATTCAGCTGATGGGAACAACCACAGAACAACACGAAGTCAACATTTAATTCTATTGAGCACTGGCTTGGCCTTTTTTTTTATTTATTTATTTTTTTTTTATCTTGAACGGTGTCAAAAAGGACACAAAGAGAAACAAATGCAGGTGAAACTGAAGGGAGAGCATTTTAGCTTAGAAATCTTTTTGTCATTCAAACGTGTGACTTACATGCAAAAAGAAGAAAAGAATGAACAAAAATGTTGAATTGCTAAAGCAGTCATTTTATGTCGCTTGATTGACTCTTGAACAGGCTTTCGTAGGGAAGTAACAATAGTGCAACAGAATCAAGAACTTAATAGGATAAAATATCCTGTCCTGTGTAAAGAGATGTGATGCTAACTGTCCTGTCTTGAGGGACACTATTGCTATTTCAGATGTCCTTTCCTATCTTGAAGGTATGCTGTTGCTGTGCTAAATGTGCTGTTCTGTCTTGACAAGTGTTATAGCTGTGATAACTATCCTGTTCTGACTAAAGGGTGCTATAGTTATGCGGAATATCCTGTCTTGTCAGTAGGGTTGCTATAGCTATAGATGCTAAATGCCCCATCCTGTCGTGACAGAATCTGTTGCTATGCTAAATGTCATGTAGGATTTTATTGCTATACTAAACATCCTGTTTTTTTTAGGGATGCTGTTGCTTTGCGGATGATCTATCTTGAAGCATGTTATTGCTGTGCAAAATGTCATGTCCTGTTTGCATGATGCTGTCGCTCAGCTAAATGTCCTGACCTGTCGTAAAAGATGCCCTGTCCTGTTTTCTATGATGCTGTTGTTGTCCTAAACATCGTGACTTACCATAAAGGATGCCATGTTATAGATACCCTGTCCTGTTTTGTATGATGCTGTTGTTGTCCTAAACGTCTTGACTTACCATAAAGGATGCCATGTTCTAGATACCCTGTCCTGTTTTATATGATGCTGTTGTTGTCCTAAATGTCCTGACTTATCATAAAGGATGCCATGTTATAACACCCTGTCCTGTTTTGTATTCATCTGTTGTCCTAAATGTCCAGACCTATCATAAAGGATGCCATGTTATAAATACCCTGTCCTGTTTAGAATGATGCTGTGGCTGTGCCAAATGTCAAGTATTGTCTTGAACGAAGCTATATGAAGAGTCCTACCTGTGTCTGTGCAGGTGTGAAGGAGGCTCCAGAGGAATACAGGAACGAGGTGCTCGACATGCTGAAGGAACACGCCCAGAACAGCAACAAGGAA
>CM065737.1:36689778-36697278 GCA_033310375.1 Conus canariensis | reverse complement strand
AGCAGTTTGTGCTAATTCACGTAAAAAAAAAAAATGGGCAGGTAAATCACGGAAGGAGACAGGATGGAAGAGGGGAGTGGGGGAGAGAGTCACTGTAGGAGAGTTGGGGACCCCTGTGTACGTGGGGAGAGGGGAGGGCGACGACCTTCCCAAAGAGGAGGGTCTGGCAGTGCGACGAAGCAAACACTGTTACCACTTGGAAACTAACTGGGTGGGGCCCGCTTGTGCCGCATCAGTTTCAGGTTCATCGAGGAGGCATCACTGCGTGCGGACTAGTCCACATACGCTACACCACATCCGCTAAGTTTTGAGACCACACTGTGCATGATTTACCGCTGATGGATACATGAATTAATAACTAGGATGAGAGAATTGAAGAAGAGGGTCTCGTGGCTACGACTTAGCAAATGTCTGATCTACGCACTGGTCAGACCTTGAGTACTTAACTAACTTTGGTTGTTCCATTATCAACATTGTATGTGTGTGTGGCGAGTGTACACATATGTGTGTATGAGTGTGTGGGCACGGGCCCGTGTGTGTGTGTGTGTGTGTGTGTGTGTGTGTGTGTGTGTGTGTGTGTGTGTGTGTGTGTGTGTGTGTGTGTGTGTGTCGAGCGCATGTGTGTGTCTATGATATGTGTGTGTGTGTGTGTGTGTGTGTGTGTGTGTGTGTGTGTGTGTGTGTGTGTGTGTGGATAGGCATTAATTGCACGCTGAAGAATGAACTGGCGACACTTTGCTCTCCTGGGGGTGAGACTATAATCATTGAGAGCATACGGCAATTAGGACAGCATTGACAATCATATTTAGCAAATTAGAAACAGAAAGGAGTCTACTTCACAGTACGGGTATGGGTGAAAAGGGAAATACAAAAGATAATGCAACCATTCGCTTAAAACGTTGGAAAGCTTTTTGATCCACGTGAATACAATGTTAATGACAGGCGGGTTAAAAAAAAAAAAAAGCCTTGCGTTCCCAACAACTTTGTCTGACATGTTTAGGCAGTTCAAGTTTTGAAGTTCCTTTCTGAGATGACGTTTCATCATGCCTGTATACGTTTTATGCAGATGGATGTTTTATTCCTGCTCATACGAACTCACCCAAAGTTCAAAGGAATAAATGCAGGTTTTATCTTGGTTAGACATTTTCCGGGGTATTTCCTTAGGAACTTCTTCTGTAGACAGATATGTGGAAAAAAAAATATTGAAACGCAAGGTTATTTCAAATTGGTCTAGACACAGTGCTTTAAAAAATCTGTTCAAAAAGTTGAGCAAAACGTTATTTTTCAATCCATTTATCTTGATTATCAATTGGGTGAAATTATTACCTATATTGCAAATGAATAAATAAACAAATAGATAAAATGACAAATAAATGAATAAATAAGTAAATAAGAAAAAAGATGGATGAAAATGAAAAAAAAGAATGTGATTGAATGCATAAAGAAGGAAAAATGAATAAAGAAGAAAAAAAGGTCATTTGATAGGGGTTAAAGTGATACA
Source organism: Conus canariensis (assembly GCA_033310375.1). Lineage (NCBI taxonomy): Eukaryota > Metazoa > Mollusca > Gastropoda > Neogastropoda > Conidae > Conus > Conus canariensis. The sequence goes on along the minus strand of CM065737.1, from coordinate 36,695,777 downwards.
GGGTGCTGACGAAGCCTAACCAGTCTTGTTTAAAGCTGGAACAAATTTTCCCTCCTTCAGCTCCAGATGGATCTGTGGGCTCCGAGTTCATCCTTGGCTTTATGGAAAACCAGTAAGTTTTGCGCTGTGTGTGTGTGTGTGTGTGTGTGTGTGTGTGTGTGTGTGTGTGTGTGTGTGTGAGTTGCGTGCGTGCGTGCGTGCGTGCGTGCGTGCGTGTGTGCGTGCGTGCGTGTGTGTGTGTGTGTGTGTGTGTGTGTGTGTGTGTGAGAGAGAGAGAGAGAGAGAGAGAGAGAGAGAGAGAGAGGAGAGAGAGAGAGAGAAGGAACGGAGTGAGTGAGAGTGTCCAGGACGGGGGAAATCGTGATGGTATTGCTTAAGTGCACTAAGTTAATGTATTATTGGTCAGGCTTAACACACCAAGGTTATCTTTGCACTCATACACGCATATGCACACTCATGCGCCCACCAAACATTCACCTCTCTCTGGGAATGGGATGTCACGCATTCGTTTCTCTCCTAACACGACTGAGCACAAGAAATCCAATTTCTATGCTACTATAATCAAACATGAAAAATCCAATTATACAAAATGAACAAATCAACACATAAAAGATCAATACTTCCTAATCCTGGGTTATAATAAAAATGACTTCTTACCTGGCCAGGTTTTCACACACACACAACCACGCTTTCACACCACACCACAGTTCTTGAAAAGTCTCTTCACGTCTTCTTCAGCACTGCTTGATGGTGATGCCCTTGGTTGACTGGCTCCAGGTTTCAGGACTGGGTCTTCGTGGTCGTCTCTGGGATCTCGACGTAGAACTCTTCTTCTTCGTCTCCTTCACCCACCTCTGGGTTCAAATTCAGTTTGTCTGTCTTCACCCACCTCTGGGCTTCAAACTTAGTTTTCTTCTCTTCCAGCTTGTCTTTCCTAAGACTTTGCTGTCTCTTCTATCTCCCAGACCACGTTTCTCTCGACCCGTTCTCTGTCCTGCCCACCCTTCTCTCTTCTCTCCCTCTCTCCTCTGCCTTCTCTCTCTCTTGTGGTGTTCCTCCTTCACGTTGTTCTCCTTCAGTTTATATAGGGATGGAAACAAAGGATTCCCCTTCGGGCCATGCCTTTGTCCATGCTGCTTCTCAACCCCCTAGTTCACAAGTACCCTGAATTCTCCATTCGCTACATTCTACACACATCTGCATTTACACACATCCCTACCAAATTGATTAGCAAACAAACACTTGGCACCAGATGGACATCGAAAATTCCCCGCCGACTTCGGAGGCCACTTTAACACAGTAATTATCTTAAAGAGGGCTACGATAACAACATCCACGCGCGTTCAACCAGCCTGACAATAGAACCAACCCAGTGACCCACGGCAATACCGTCCGACCGAGTCCAAGACTCCTGCTCTTCAAAGACTGTTTACAAAAGAACCTCAGCTGACTGAGTATTTAGCGCTCACTTGGTGCACCGAGGTCCTAGTGGTTACGTTCCTCTCCCCTTTCGCTGTCGGGCAGGTCCGAACTCCTTACTACCTTAGGTGCCATCTGTCACCTGACCGCTTCGTCCTCCTTGACACGGTTCGACCGTGTGCGATGGGTAAGGCATGCTTGTTAATGGTTCTATTACCTATTTGTATACTACGTACAACGTCCCTTTTGCCTCTAAGCGTTTAATGCCTTTTGTGAGAGGTTTCACGCACTTGACAGAGAGTGAAGGAGGAAGGTGGGGGGGTGCATGCATTTTATTTTTTAATTCCATCACCAGTGGACCTGTCATCAGTGATCTTCCATCTTATAGGCCCTCGGGGTATTGGTACTGTACCCACTGACATTATTCGGTTCCGACGTGGCGTCATGAGAAGTCTGGGCAGAACAGACATTTTGACCGGGCCAAAATCTGTTAATAGCAGTAGTTTAAGAGATCTACGTTGTCTCTGTTGGCGTATAGCTAAGAATAGTGGCTAAAGTGCCCTCGACTATGAAGGAATGTGAAAAGTTAAGTTTTATCCAGTCTTTGGTTGCTGTTCTCCCCAAGAACAAGACATCACGATAAGCTCTGTGATATCAACTTTGCCCTCTGAAACTACAGCGGAGGGTCAGGAGAGTTCAAAAGAGGCAACAGCCGCCTGGAAAGGTGAGATGTTTCCTATCCTATTAACAGAATATTTGCGGGAGACGTAGAATATGGAATTAAACCGAGGGATGTTTCTAGGCAGCCTAGAATGACAAAACGAAAGAAGAAAGAAAAGAAAAAAGAAAGAAAAAAGAAAATAGAAAAAACAAACAAACGATTCATCAAACTGCCGAGACCCGTTTTGGAGAAGGGGGGGGGGGGGGGGGGGGGGGGGGAGGCTTTGAAACACAGCTTATACCTTCGTTGATAGTGACCGAAAGTAAAAACAGCGCTGGACAAGATGAGGTAGGAGAGAGACTACTCTAACGCGTCAGGACACGGGCATACTTGTCTTTCAGTATTGAGTTTACCATGGAGCGCTGCTCATGGCAATGTAGAAATTGTTCTGTTCAGTCCGTTCACCAAGAAGGCTGCCCAGAGACACGCTAACAGAAAGACACTAAGCCACCCAAGATGCCCTCGCACATGAGGTAGGCCTGTGCAAGAGACGTTTCTTTCTTTTTTTTTTTTTTCTTTTCTTTTTCTGTCCCAACTTCCGTGCCACCTCAGAGGCAGTGCACCCACGCCGCTCATTCCGACACCCTGTCCACAGCCACAGCCCGGACGGTCCAGCCGCAGCCCCGGCACCGGCAATCCACAGGGAGCAGTCAATGTCAAGTCGTCAAGAGGCAACCCACCGGAGGAGACACTGCACTGCTGCCGAGTCACTTCGGTGGTGTTCAGTGGCGCCTGTTCTGATCCAGCATACGCAGGACACCACCTACTAAGCCCCCTACTGACGACAATAATTGCTTAGTCGCGGAGCCGGTGTGAGTGAATTCTCCCTCTGAAGAGCGACACAACGTCCGTCCAACGACAGCCCCCATGGACTCGCCGTTACCGGTGACCCCGACGGAACCAAACCAAAATCACAAACGTGTAGAGGACGTCGAAACTAGGTCACCATGAGAGCAGGGCATGAAGAGCCACAGAATTTTGAGACTTTTTTATGCTGATCGATGAGAATGAGGATGATTAAGATGATGCTACGGATTTCCATTTCGGTCTGAGACTACATGACAGGGCTGTACTCTACGCTTCCTTTCATAGTAATTATATCCCGGCGTCAACCAGGCCCGAGAGATACAGACACCTGCAGTGTTGGTCAGGAAATTTGAGCAACACTTTCAGAGACGCATCCATTGAATGGATGAAACTCAACTGTGTGGTCCCAATCTTCCCAACTGAGCTCGCAGCAAACTCAACTCTGGGTATGAGCCGGACAGGGCAGAAAAATCCCACATGACTCTGATGGGAATCGAACCCGCGACCTCCCAGCCGGGAGTCCGCAACGCTAACCACTTCGCCATGGCGGCTGGTTTCTTTGTCTTTGCCTTTCTTTTTTTTTTTTTTTTTTTTTTCTTTTTTTTTGACGTTTCTTTGTCCGTGCATTTTGCCAACTAAAAAAGCACCGGAAGTCAACTGGAAAGTCTCTCGGCATTTGAAAAGCTGAAATCAGTAATGGTTTTCTGATAACTAGGAGCAAGACTTTGTGTCTGCCAGGTCAAAGTTGTGTCTACCAGGTAAATCAGTGTATGCTGAAGAAAACAGATTCTGCCATAAACGTCACAAGCGGAGGACGAATCCTAAGTGATGGACTTTGTTCTTCTTTTAACAGAAGCATATATTTTGCACCTGAATTCCCCCTTTTTTTTTAAAGGCAAAACGCATCATCAGCATGCATGAACCATCAAAACATCATCTCTCTCTATCTGTCTGTCTATCTGTCTGTCTGTCTGTCTGTCTGTCTGTCTGTCTGTCCGTATGTCTGTCTGTCTGTTTGTCTGTCTGTCTGTCTCTCTCTCTCTCTCTCTCTCTCTCTCTGTATGTGTGTATGTCTGAGCACGCGCAGATTTCACTGGTGGCGTAATGTGTGCGCGCGCGTGTGTGTGTGTGTGTGTGTGTGTGTGTGTGTGTGTGTGTGTGTGTGTTAGGGGGAGAGGGACAAGGAGGGGTCGGGGGTGTCGATCTTTCGGTAGAATGGCAGAAGAACGGGATGGGTGGGAGGCAAGGGGTGACAACATTTATCCTTGTGCTGTGTCACATGTATTCATGGATGATGTCAGCTTTTTCGTCTTCTTTTTTTTTTTTTTCTTGCTTCCCGGCATGTCAGGTGAGAATGTACCATGGTATACACCATCTTGATGAGGGGTGAATGACTACATTGATTAGAATGTCTTTTTCAGTCCATGCGTTTGCATGCGTTTGTGTATAAAGGTGGTATACGTGAGCGACGGTATGGCATATCTGTATCTATCTTCCAAGCGCTTGATTTCTTTAATTAGGGGAAAAAAAACGGATTTTGGTATTATAAGAAGCTGCCTAGACTGGAGAGAATCTGCACGTCCAAAGCATTTGCAATGCAAAGGGTTTCAATTATCCAGCTTGTGCCCCTGACTGAGTAAATGTAGGGCGGACATCAATTTTTTATTTCACGTACCTGACAAGACAGGTTCATATTACACAGTTTTAGCGTCCTCAGCTCACTTTGCTTGTTTAATAATGATAGCAAATATGATAAAAGTAACAATGATAACAACAACAACAACAACAACAACAACAATAACAACCACCACCACCACCACCACCACAACAACAACATAGCATTTATAAAACACCTCGCCAAAGGTTCTAGGCGCTGACAATCCACACTCTCGTGTACGCAACGGGCTGCCTACTTGGGTAGTGCCGACTGAAGAGCTGCCTGCCGGCGCTTCATTCCGTCGTTTCCCGTGTCGTCCAGTCAGAATCGTTTTCTCAGTTTCCTGACTTTCTTCATTCATTCTCGTTTCCAGCTACAAGGGACGTGACTTGGAGCTGATCATCTCTACCACCTCAGAAACGGAAGTCACGGTGGTAGTGACCATCCCACTGTTGCTCCCGAAATTTAAAGCGACAGTCAATGTCACGAACAAGTACTGTGCAACTGTGGACATCCCGAACTATGTGCAAGGTTACGGTATTGAACTGGTAATCCTATTTTCTCTCCTCTTCTGCTCTACTGTTCTGTCGTATAATTGGAATGGAAATGTATAGGAAAAAATTGTGAACCACTGCAAAAAAAAGAAAAAGAAAAAAAAAAAAAAAAGTTTAGAGTGTAATACTCAGAAAGAGAAGAAACGAAAGCAACAACAAGGCGGTATACATTTTGAACGTAAAGAGAACGTGCATGAATGTTTAACACGGACAGATTCCAAGACACAAAAATATAACTTATGTCATAAAGATGTCAAAGAACAATTATAGTATACGCTACCTCACAATACACATTCAAGAACGTAACAGTCTAAGGGGGAAGAAAAGCAGAAAAACATAACCACAAAAAAAAAAAAGATGAAAATATTCATGACACAGATTTCTTTATACATAGAATTCATTTGAACAACAATCACTAGATTATATATGTTCTATGTGTCATGAAAATCATTTCCTTTGTAAACTTTGGCATCATACAATTTCATTCGATTTTTGAATTGGCTGCAAAGATAGCCCCGAAAAAAATGACACATTTAGTATTCACATGAATTTGTATCTATCTCCGACATGCTCACAGTTTAATCAAACTATTTTCCCGACCCGTACCCCCCCCCCCCCCCCCTATCCTCCCCTCACCTTTTCCTTTTCCTTTGTATTTTTGCTTCAGAAAAGAAAAGGAGTGTATGTAAACGCCAGCGGACTGGTGTCTGTCACTGGTGTCGCCAAGTCAAACTGTATGGCTGACAAGTATCTGGGCGTTCCGGTGGGCAAACTAGGTCAGAGATACTACACAGTCACCCACATCAAATTTCCTCAGTTCATGGTGGTGGGGACAGTGGAC
>CM065737.1:36667278-36684778 GCA_033310375.1 Conus canariensis | reverse complement strand
GCTACTGTGACTAGTTGAAATATTCACGGCAAAAAAAAGAAAAAAAAAGAGCGTCTCCTGTTCCCCTCCTCTTGCATTTATCATTCAACGACTCTTGAAGCAGGCCATGCAAAGGAAAAGAAGGAACGAATTGGATTGAAGAGAAAAACAAACCCTTTCAGATTTGAACTCTGCCGATGAAATATATTAGTATGAAGTGAACGAGTTACTCCCCGTATGTTCTCAACCTTGTTGATGTGTCATAGCTCGGCCATTTCATCAGGATCCGTTCCATATCATATCAGTGTCTTCAGCCCTTGGCTCCATTCCACCTCTTGACGAAATGCGAGAAGAAGGCAGTTAAGCAGTTTTCACGTAAGCCAGCTGAGAGACCAGCAAACACAACGACGCAGGTGAAAACCGAGGTTCTTGGCGAATGCAGTGACCAAACCAAAGACCCTATATTAGTATAACAATTTAAGACAACATCAGCAGCATATCGCCATGAATTGCCCTCCCTCCAGTACATCTCAGAAACGATGAACAATTTAAGGCTAATACGAGGAGAACTAACTTGGATGACTTTTATAAAGTAAAAAGCCTGGATAAGAGCCTTGGAATCAAATGAAGAGTGCGGGCGATACACCTGCTGATTGAGCCATGCGTTGGGATTTTCCACTCAACATCTGCCACCGTAGCCTTTAGCTGGAGTGCAGCAGGCCAGAGGCAGGAAGGACAAGCAGTGGTAAAGGAGGATGCTCCACTCAATGCAGAGGAACCACCATCTCGTAATCAGGTGGTAAAGGAACCCTCGCAAACTGCTTGAAATCAGAACTCAGTCGTGCACGAACTGCCTCTGCTGCATGCGGTGCCCTGATGCCTCAGTCTGGAGAGTACTGCTGGTGCATTTTTGTGTGTGTGTGTGTGTGTGTGTGTGTGTGTGTGTGTGTGTGTGTGTGTGTGTGTGTGTGTGTGTGTGTGCGTGTGTGTGGTCTCAAGAAGACATACGTTTTACATTAAATTCTCTGTTATGAATTCAAACGTGTGTTAAGAAAGCCTTATTTTGCATTTTGTTCTCTCTCTCTCTCTCTCTCTCTCTCTCTCTTCTCTCTCTCTCTCTCTCTCTATGTATTTTTGAGTGATACATTTATCAGTAATTTAAACAAATCAGATACTTTGCAATCCATTAAACGCCAGTGTTAGAAAGTTTGTCGTCAGATCTGTCATGGCACTCCAAGCATGCCAAAGGGGAATCATAAGACAAAAAAAAAGGAGAAAAAAAATATACATAGAGAGAGTATGTTCACCTGTAGTTATAAGTCTCATGGGCATCTGTCAAAAGAACGGTGGTGTAGTTGATTAGAGGCGCATTGACATGTAGTGACATTGGCACTTCTCATTCCTAAGAACTTGGTACACAATCTACAGCGCTCAGTTTGCCAGAACATCAGCGACTGCTGCTGATTTGGAGACCAGTATCAGCCATTATGAAAGACTGTAGTCTCTATCCATATTTCAGATTCTTCAACGCAACATTGGATAGATGTGTATTTTTACCAGGACTTGTTTCTGATGAAAGTTTAACTGGAGACAAAAGAAAACTTAATGATATTGCTTTTAAAGTGTACAGGAAAGCAAAAAGCGATCTTAGCTTTACATGAAACTTCACATTCAGTGGATTTCAATGGTTAAAACCTGTATCGACTTATGCATTCTAGGCATGTCGCTGTTAAAATTACATACTGCATAATTATAAATAGTTACAAAATTACATAGCTCCTGATTTGAGTGGAAGATGTCACTGGAACCTAAGCATCAAATCCCATCTAGTTATTTCCAAATGTTCACCCTCCCCATTTACAAATAAAAGGAAAAGTTACACGGGGCAAGATGCTTTCATATGAATTAATTACAGTACATTTAGTGGTCTGAAGGATGAAACTAGCACATGTTTCCGTCTAGGACAAAAACGTTCTCGTGACTAACTAGTTCAGTCGGGTGAAGGCTTGAACCAAATTTGTTAAGAATTCGCCTCCTCATGATAATCAAAGTGTACCTATTGAACACCATGTGAACGTGCTGCAGAACATCACTGGCTCCACCAAGGTCAATCTATGGATGGACGTTCCGCATGGTACTCACCATCTGCAGCACGTGGACCCTGACGTCACATTCTGTGCCCTCCTGTCTGGTGCGACGCGTCGACAGATCGCCTCGTACCTGTGTCCAGCTGGTTTTGGACCAAGTACTGTAGTAATTTTTGTCTGAACGAACAAACATCTTTTGCCATTAGTGCTTTCCGACGTACTTCTTTTATTGTACGATTATTTCCTTGTCAGGAAATTGTTTGCGGTGTGTGTGTGTGTGTGCGTGTGTGTGTGTGTGTGTGTGTGTGTGTGTGTGTGTGTGTGTGTGTGTGTGTGTGTGTGAGTGTGTGTGTGTGTGTGTGATAGAGAGAGAGAGAGAGAATGTGTGTGTGTGTATGATAAGAGAGAGAGAGAGAGAGAGAGAGAGAGAGAGAGAGTGTGTGTGTGTGTGTGTGTGTGTGTGTGTGTGCTGTGTGTGTGTGTGTGTGTGTGTGTGTGTGTGTGTGTGTGTGTGTGTGTGTGTGTGTGTGTGTTTTCGCTGTGTTCGTAAGTTAAGTTTTTAATGGAAGTTTTATGTCACGTAAATCATGTAGACGATAACTGTCAGTCGTTGAATCCGACATCCAGAAGAAATTAACCAAAGAAAACCGGACGGAAGAATGTCTTCAGAGGAGTGTCAACTCTCACGGCCGTTACAAAGAAATTCGCATGTAAACAATAGTGTGCAAGCAAAAGTTCCACAGGCATAAGTTTGCAAAAGTGTCCAAAACAAACATAATTCACATAGTGTTGGAGTATACCAGGAGCATCAATCAAACTGATGACAGAAACTCGAAACTGCCAACCATGTATTTCTCTGTCGATATTCAAACTACCACTGAACTGACGTTTGGCGCTAGGGCTGCAGGAAGAATAGTTCCATGCTAAAATGTGTTGGTACATGAAAGCAGCGCATATACAACAAAGAACTGGGAGAGTTGTAAGTGTATTCATGACTTCGAAAATTTTCATAAAACAACTGTACAAAAAAATTGGGAAACAAGAAATGTCTACAAAGACGACGAAAATATTTCTATAGGAATACGTTTACATGTGGAAGCCACTATATTTTTTCTTTTGCTATATGTGAACATTGAGTTTAGCGCTTTGAATGCAAATGTCCGTCTAGAACTGGACATTGGTAGGATTAATACTTGATCACTTTTCATGTGTCCATAGGTATTACATAAAGCCTCTTGAACACACACACACACACACACACACACACACACACACACACACACACATGTATATATATATATATATATATATATATATATATATATATATATATATATATATATATATGTATATATAATTATACACACACACACACACACACACACACACACACACACACACACACACACACAGTCAGTTGCTGGTCTAAATGCTGTCTTTCACATTTCCACCCTCTGGTTTTGGGACAAATCTTATCCTTCACTTTTATTTAAAAAAGAAATATTTTCCCCTTTATTGCGTGCTTTTGTTTGTTTTCGGAGACATTTTTCGTGTATAGAGGTTGTTCCACTCGATTTTGGAGGGTATCCTGTTGACATATTTGGAAGTGCTTCTCGTCATTACCATCTTCATGTCATCCGATGCTATTGTGGACATTACACTTTTTTTTTTTAATGAAAAATCAGCAGGTATCCAGAAACCAGTCTCAAACCTGAGGAGCTCTTCACGGAGCGAAACACTTGGTTTGCTGGTCCTGTTTACCTCCATTTTGGAGGCAGAGTAAAACTAACAGGGCACCAACTGGAGACATTCTCATGCCCCCTTCCCTCCCCTTGAATGCAGGTCTTCCTTTTGAAATAATGCAAGGCATCTGGAACGAATGTTGATGTTTGCTGTCTCTCCCTGGCTGGAAGCTAAGAGCATCTTGACAGAAGCTTGATTAACAGCTATCTATCTGCCTGTCTGTCTGCCTATCTATCTATCTACCTCTGTATCTCTCTCTCTCTCTCTCTCTCTCTCTCTCTCTCTCTCTCTCTCTCTGTGTCTATCAATCTATCTATCTGTCTATCTATCTATATTCTCTCTCTCTCTCTCTCTCTCTCTCTCTCTCTCTCCCTCTCTCTCTCTCTAAGGAAACTGTTTCCCAGATGTTCTAAGTCAAGTATACCACAACACATTATGGACGGAAATCATGTGCATGCTTGCGTGCGTGAGAGAGAGAGAGAGAGAGAGAGAGAGGAGAGAGAGAGAGAGAGAGACAGAGACAGAGACAGAGAGACAGAGAGAGACAGAGAGACAGAGACAGAGTCTGTTTGTGTGTGCTCGCGCGCGCTCGCGCGTGCTTCGTCTCAAATAAGAGGCCTATCCTTAAAAAAAAGTAGGTATTACTGACAACGAAATGTGTACCTTTTGTGACAATCAGAATGAGACAGCAGAATGACTGTACTGGACCTCAGTCTGTGGAGTTCATGTCATCTCAAACACGACAGAGCTTGTCACTGCAGTAGACTATGCATCACATATTTTTTCTTCTTGTTTTTGTTTCTTTTCGTTCTTTCTTTTATGGAAATGAAGTTTGTAAAGGACATTTCCTGCGGGCTTGTTCTTACGCGCAGCAGAAGACGGTTGTCGCGCTATTGCCTCTTTCAAAAGACTGTTGGAGAGAAACAAAGAAGGTGGAGAAAGAGGAGAATGTGAGCAGAAGGTTGATGGAGCCGCTACTGAAATACATTGTTTCGGATCTTCCTGCTTTCAAGCGTGGAGGATCTACTTGATTGCCGCTCGCTGTCTCTCCCTCTCTCTCCCAGCTTTATGTTCTATCTTTTGACATCAATGATTTGTTTTAAATTTCATGTTATGATGATTAGTGTACACACATACTGTTGTTTAACACATGTTCGCCTGTGTGACTGTCACAGCTCTTTACCACTGTCACATCATGGGAGATCCCCATCTGAAAATGTTCCATGGACACAAAGCCTCTCTGGCCATTCCCTGCGCTTACGTGGTCACCAGACTCCGACTGACCAACAGCGTCTTCAAAAAAGGGTAATTAACACATGAAGTGCATGTATGCATGCCTTCTTCTCTACCGCTAGACATTTACATGTCTCCTATGAACAGAACTTCCCCTCATCTATTATTTGCGTTCTCGAACTGTTAGTTCAAGGACATGGGATTCCTCTGGTACCATATTTCTCCATGGAGAATTGCTTTAAAGCGTAAATGCAACGAAAAAGAAACTCCTTGACATTGACATAATATGGCAAAGAGAAAAAAAACAACAAGCAAGCTGTTAACTATTTTTATGTAAAAGTGTCACTAGACTCAAAAAGTTGCTCTGATTGCAAATGTATGGTTATACGCACATACACATAGATATAGATACGATGAGAGTTGCCAGATTTTTTAGGGAGAAGGGACGTTAATTTATCTTTTTTTTTTTTAGTTACATATGTGGTTTTTTTTAATATTAACATTAATGCTAAATAAACTTAACGAGACAAGCTAAGAGATAATTAGATAGTCTGATAAGGGGGCGTACATCATGGAGAGACTGATGAATAAACTAACAAGAGAAAGAAATTGAAACAATACGTTTTTGTGTAATAGCCAGGTAGTCTTGCCGAGTGCATGAATCAGTGAGTGTGATGAGTGTTCACTCGGATACTCAAGGTGTCTTTATATTTTTGAGAAGCAGTGACTGTAATGTGAGAAAACTTGAGCTGAGGGCTGTCCGGTGCCATTTTTGTGTGTCCTGGGTGTCTCGTGCTGCCTTCTCGTTGGCCGGGGGCATCCAATGTCACTGTCGCACATGGTGGGGGTGTTGTCTGCTTTTAACGTCGTATGTGTTTTGGGGGTATTTATTGATACGTATATTGTTTTAAGATGTATAGCGTTCTCACTTTTATCGTTGGAAGTATTTATTGTTACTTTCTTATGTGTTGGGGTGTATAGGTTTAACGTCGTAGGTATTGTGGGTATTTGTTGTTATATTTTTATATGTTGGAGGTGTCTAGTTTTAACGTCGTGAGCGCTGTTACATTCCTATGCATTGGAGTGTTCAGGTTTAACGTCGAATGTGTCGTAGGTATATAATGTTACATTCTTATGCATTGGGGGTGTCTAGTTTTCACGTCGTATGTGTCGGAGGTATTTATTGTTACATTCATATGTCCTGGGGATGCGTAGTTTTAACGTTGTATGTGCTGGAGGTATTTATTGTTACATTTTTAACGTTGTATGTGCTGGAGGTATTTATTGTTACATTCTCATGTGCTTGGGATGAATAGTTTTAACGTCGTGTGTGTCAGAGGTATTTATTGTTACATTCTTATGTGCTGGGGATGTATAGTTTGAACGTCGTGTGTGTCAGAGGTATTTATTGTTACATTCTTGTGTCCTGGGGATGTATAGTTTGAACGTCGCACATGTTGTAGGCATATATCGTTACATTCGTATGTGTCGTGGGTGTTATAATGTATTGGAGTGTCTTGTCTTATCTTCTTGTGTGTTCACTGTATGTTTTACCACCTTACTATGTCTTGTGAATGTCTGATGTAAGCCTCTGATCTATTGAGGGTTTCTAACGTTACCTCTGTATGTATTCAGAATGTCTTTTACTGGCACCTACGCGTTGAGAGTTATTCGTATTAACTTTTCATGTGCTGGGGATATTGTGAATGACGTGTGTGCTAACGGTGTCTAGTGTTGATGTCTTATCTTTTGGGGCAGTCTAGTTTTGTCCTTTATGTATTTCCAGTGTCTGGTGCAAAGCGGCTTTTGTGTTGGAGATGCCTAGTTTTAACTCAGCATGTTTTATTAAGTCTGTTGTCACTATGTGTTTGAGTCTAGTGTTAATGTGCTCGGTATTTGAGGTGTCTAGTGTTGATGTGTTAAGTATTTGATGTGGCTAGGTAGACCGTCGTATGGATTTGGTGTGTTTGGTGTCCACTTATAATGTGATCAAGGTGTCTCAAGCGTCTGGTGTCTAGTGTTCAAATCTTATGTTCGGATGGTCAAGTTTGATTTTTGTATTGACTGTGCCTGGGGCTATATTGCTATTTGCGCGAGGAGTCAAGCGCTCCCGTGTTATGTGTTCTGGGTATCTAGTGTTAAAGATGTGTCTTAGATGTCTTCACATGTGCTTGGTTTGTGTAGTGTTTTCTGTTCATCATGCTAGATGTTGGGATGTTTTATGTGAAGTTCTTACGCATTCCTACGATTAATGTCCTATGAGTTTAGAGTGTCTAGTATCAATATCCGACGTGTTTGTGATGTCTAGTGTTAACTCTTTACGTGTTCAAGGTGCATAGTATTAAGATTCATGTCTTTTTGTAGTGTCTGGAGTTAGGTTCGGAAGTGTTCAAGATACTTACAGTTAATGTCCTGTGTACTTGGGATGTAAAGTGCTAACCTCTTACGTGTTCAACACACTTAGTATTGATGTTCTATGTGTCTTGGGTGTCTAGTGGTCTATCCTTTACGTGTTAATAATGCCAAGTACTGACGCCTTCTATATCTGGGGGTCTAATGCTACATTCGTAGAGTGTTCATAAAGCCTAGTGTTGATGTCCTGTATGTTTGTGGTGTCTAGAGTTGCCAGCTGAAGTGTTCAAGATGGGCGGTGTTAATGTCCTGTATGTCTTGGGTGTCTCGTGGTCCATTGTCCCGTGTTCGTGAAGCCTAGTGTTAATGTCGTCTGTGTTTGGGGGTATTTGATAGTACCATTTTAGGGAAAGCTGAAAATGATGGGAAAGAATGTAATTTGAAGGGAAAATCATGTCGACCAAATTACCACATTTGCATTTTAGAAAGAGATGGGGGGGGGGGGGGGGGGGGGGGGCGGGTTGTTCATTGAGATGTGTAGCGGATGTCTCTGGCGGCGCACTATGGCAACGTGTGTGGGTGGCCTAAGCTCACAGCACAGTCGTATCCTCACAGAAGTCCCAAACAGAGCACTTAGTGTTTATTTTCGGCACTTTCTTTTCAATCAACTACAAACATGTGTATTATAATTAGTGCACTGACTACGGAATCCACCGCAAAGAAAGGAAATATAGAAAGAAAAGAAGATTTTTGTAATTAAACACAGCAAAGCATCCTCCCTTAACCAATGAATGAATGCATACTATAATATCGTCTGCTTTTCGCGCATTCACTCAGAACTGAGTCAGCGCTTCAGTCTGCACCACAGACACATAAAGTCGATGGTCCGCACTATCACTAGTCAAGTCCTTTATCGCAAGATGGGGGCCTGGGAACTGGCCCTGTGATGGAAGCACGTGCCACACGCGCGGCATGCAGTGGGAGAGAAAGTAGGCTACACCCGCCAAGGAATGTGCATTGCTGTTAGCTTAAGTCCAGCTGTGAGCGTAAGGCGCCCACAAACCTGTGAAGTACTGAGGTGAGAGCAGACTGATGAGTGAGATAAGAATGTGTCCTTGGATTGCCCAGACTCCCTTACTTCTCGGAAATCGAGGTGGAGGTGATCGGAGGCAACAGTCAGCACACTAGACGCGGTCGTTACTTCGTCTCTGACGTCTGTGTCAAGGTCAGCTTCAAAGGCTGCCCCAAATCACGTCCCACCAACACGTACTGTGCTGGCAAAGTATGTATTGAAGTCTGTGTCAACAGTCGCTCATAATGTTAGTTCACAAACGTTGTCTGATACTTCCATCTCTCTCTTTCTCGCTCTCCCTCCCTCCCTTCCTCTCTCTCTCTCTCTCTCTCTCTGTCTGTCTGTCTGTCTGTCTGTCTGTCTCTCTCTCTCTCTCTCTCTCTCTCCCCCCCTCCTCTCTCTCTCTCTCCTGTTGAAGGCCTTTGCCCCCATGGAGAGGGTGCAATATACAAATGAGCTCTGCAGTATGATGCACAGGGTTACTAATCACCGAGAAATGCTTATGATGCCATTGCAGAGCATAGGTAAAATGCTTTACATTGGTGGATAGCTTTCTCACTAGACACCCTTTTCTTTAAATCAAGATGATAATATTGATAATGATAATAATAACAACAACAACAACAACAATAATAATAATAATGAGTATAACAACAACAATGATAATAATAGTAATAATAATAATGATAGTAATGGTGATGATGATAAAGATGATAATAGTAGTAGTAGTGGTAGTAGTAGTAGTAGTAGTAGTAGTCGTCGTAGTTGTAGTTGTTGTTGTTGTTGTTGTTTTGTTTTGAGATACGACGTCAAAGGTGTTTTTGAACGAGCTGGCTTGTCGATAGGAGTCAGGTCAACCCACCTGATGTTGCTCTGCACTCGGTCTTGCGGTTATTATAAGTACACATCTCGACACAAGAAACCTTTGGACTGGGCCGACAAGGAGATTCTGGCGAAGACAAGGACGTTTTCTGTTGTTGTCGTCTGCCACCGGATTCCCCCCTCCCACTCTCCCCTGTGGAATTGAGAAGGCCAACTGACGTAATGCGCATAGTCTGTCAAAGTTTGTGTCTTCTGAATTTGCGTTCCAACAACAGGCATTTTCGACAATTCCACATAAAAGACAAGCGTCGTAGATCTAACCTAAGTCTGTGGTAACCGCCAGCGACTGAATTACCGTCGGTGACACACCGAATAACAATTATATGCCTGCTTTTCGTCAAAATGTTTATTAATTCTGTCAACATTAGAAGAATGCAGGCTGCCCTAAAAGTGACGTCACAGGTTTTTGACCACACTGCAGGTGTTGAGCAAGAAGGCGAAAGTGATTCTTTGTTCATTTGATTTTTTTTTCTTTACTCATTTTTTTTTATTGACATGGCAAACCTTTTCGCAAAATGAACCCCAGACTGTTATTACGCAACGTACAGACCTGCTGTCAACAAATTCTTACCAATCTTGAGAGCAGAGCTTTGAAAAACAGCAACACAGAACTTAGTCCTCTCATCTTCAATGCTTAAAATGGATCAATTAAATCAGTCTAAAAGCGTTTATTGTAACGATAATGATGTTCAGCAATATCTCAAACAGCACGTGTAAACTGTGTGTGGATGAACGGTAAATTGTTGTCTAATTCCATGTACAGACATGTTTTGACATCATGTATAGCTCAAAATGTTAAATCTCTCCCTGTGTTTCACATGTAAATCCCTGTGTTGCCATCAACATAGAATCAATCGATCTTTTAATTCATACAAAGATTGTTTGGCATCTTGGACTCCCTGGTTTATGCAAACATATTCAAACCAGACTAACACAATTTGGCATCTACTGTCTTCTGTCACGAAGAGTAAATCAAAAAGCATTCTGTAAGCTTTTTATGGTGGTCCGTTAGTGAGGGATACAGCGTGCTGCAAAGTTAAAGTCAATCGGATATCTATAATGTTTTCCTGTGAAAGGTGTCTGCATTTAGTCCTTTTTCAAGCAATTAGGCCTATATCTTTTTTCTCTACGATTCGTCTTGTAAGAATCTCCAGCCTGATAATTATTTTCCCTTCCTGAGTCTTTCCTCAACCTTCAAAAGATACCAAAGTAAAGCCTCCTTCCCAAATCGAATGATCTGTCATCAGGCCTATGTCTTTCTCCCCCCCCCCCCCCCCCCTTAAAAGACATATACATAAGCATGCATCTCTGTTCATTTAGAGAAAAAACCTTTATCGCTCATTTCTGCGCGGGTTCCAGTTCTACACAGCATTATCACGAATGTGTGGTTCATCGCTTTTAAGTATGCGCCATTCACAAATGACTGAAGAAACTGTTTTTTCTTGTCTTCAAAGAGGGCTTTAATATTGCTGAGTATTCTATTCTCTTAAACAAACTGTTTGTAAGTTTAACGATTCTTTGACAGTCTGACTATTTCAATTGTTTTTATAAATACTAAGTATTTGTTGCTCAATACTAGAATTTCCCCTACAGACTCTGTCAGTCATTTAGCTCCAAAAGGTGCAGCACCGGACCCTATCCTACTCTGTATCTCCATCAATGATTTACCGTTATTCATATAAGACGAGAACGTTGCAAGGGGTTTATTTGCTGACTCATCGCTCCCATCTCTCAACAAACAATAGAAACTTACCTTCATGGAAGTTTTATTGAGATATCAGATAAGTGCTATTCAAATTAGGTGGTCACACACCTGCCGAAACCACTGTACGATTATATCCACTCGAAGAAAACATCAATTGTCTCCTCTTTCCTAACTTCATATGAACGACCAGGACTTCTAATGGATATGTAGATGGACGTCATATTTTAGATGCATCGATAAACAATGAATCGAAGTGGAAATCGCAGCACAAAAAAAAGTTTGCAGGAGGAATATGTCAACGTTGCGGCGTACAAGCATTTCTTCAACGCCCACGTCCTATTGCAAACACCGTGCCACGCTAAATGTCATCACCTGCTGAATTTGTTATCTCATTTTCACATAGCGGGGAAAAAAAAACGAGAACAAACAAAATTCATCTTTGAACTTGGGCGGGAAATGACGATGACACTCTTACCATTTCCAGGGGAGGCAGTGGACACCGACAAATGCCAATGAGAAGATGCAGGGCCGCGTTGTGCTTAGTTACGACCCTGCCAGCAAACTGTCAACACTGCAGATTACCCACACCCAACTGCGTGTTGACTTCCGTGCTGTCCGTGGGAGATTTCACGGCCATCGTCTTCTAAAACCAGGAATTTTGGTTCAGGTAAGTTTGAGGCTGACCACAGACAGGTCATGGGTGTCTATTGATTCCGATCAGTTGTGGCAAGTTTCGCGTCTGGCCGTGTTCCACCAGCATTGAGTTTTATTGAGTGTGCATTGAGTTTTAATTAAAAGGAAGCACGAATCACCCATTTGAGCTGCGCTCACTTCGCGATGCCAGATTTTGAGTGGTGCTGACATTTCCCAACTAACGTTCCAGGTTGCAATGTCAGTCGTGTCTTGTTGACGCCACAATGTTTAATGGAAGTGAGCGTTGAGTGTATCACTGTTAGTGTCACGGACAACATGTAGCCTCCTTTAAACTCTGCTGCTTTCCCCAGTTTTTGCTAAAGAGAGAGAGAAATGAAAATGAAATGAAATGAAAAATGGTTTATTCATATACATAGGCCATAGCCCCTATATGAAGGGGAGTGCGGCATATTCAACAATTCAAGACAAAGAAAAATGTACTAAATGATACCATACACAAGCATAACAAAAAAACAAAAATCAAGCTGTGCTAAGAACATAATACATCTCTTATTTTAAAGGCGTGATAAAGAAAAAGACTAACATTTTTCACTACATTTTCATTGGTAGAAGCCATCAGCATACACAAGCGGAAGAGACAGGGCTGCTTATAATATTTTTCTGGAATAAACTTCTCTCTAATATTCTGAATAGCTGGGCATACTAAAACAAAATGTACTTCGTCTTCCTTCGATTTTCTGCACAGTGGACATATTAAATCATGATCAGTATGAGCCCTGTATCTTAGGTAATGAACTCTTATTTCTGATACTCCAAATCGGAACTGTTTCAAAGATCGACTTAATTTAAGGGTTATGTATGGCTTAACAGAATGAGATTCCCATTCAACAAAGAGTACATTTCAAAACGTTCACTGGTTTGGATATGGTCTTGCCAGTTCTGCCAGCTACAATCAATCAGTCTTTGTCTGAAGCTACGAATAAACATTTGAACATTTCCTACTCCCTGATTAACCCAAACATGACCATAACCAAATTTAAACAAGCATAACTTTACATTGGTTGCCCAATTATGTTTACCTTCAGCATCAAGATGCAACAGTGTCAAATATGCTTTGCGTGGCAGCCTGTTTTCTTCCATGTGGATTAGTCTCAACCAATACTTTACACATCGAAGAACAGCATTGACTGCAATCGGATATCTGTTTGTTTCGCCATAAACTAAATCATTTGGTGTTCGCCTTTGTACACCAAGAAAACGTTTCAAAGCACACAAATGAACCTTTTCACAATGTTCATCAGCTTTTTCCAAACCCCACAGTTCTGCCCCATATGAACAATAGGCTGTATTTGGCATCAAAAAATTTTTAGGAGTATTTCTAAGGAATCATTTTTAAGCACATACAATTTCTGCATGATACGTAACAAAGCGTTCTTTCCACGACTGGCTAAATCTTACATGCACATGTAATATTTTGTCGAAAAATATATACCAAGATACTTATAGACATTTACAACAGGCATTATAACTCCATTATAGGTCCATCGTTCTCTAGCTGCTAAATACCCTCCCTTTCTGAAAACAATAATATATTTATCTAAATTAACACGCAGATCCAGCTTGAAAGCTGCGTTTTGCAAACTGTTTAGCTGGGTCTGTAGTCCAACGATAGTTTCAGACATTAAAACAATGTCGCAGCTAACAGTAAGATGAACAATTCAAAAGCGTCAGGTTGAAAACATGCTCCATGTCTTCCTTTCCTTACGACTTCCAGAGCGAATTCATTTATAAATAAAGAAAACAATACAGGGCTACATACATCACCCTGTTTAACACCAACAGTGCAGTTAATAACATCCGACAATCTGTTTCCAGTTTTAATTCTAGCTTTCAGTCTTTGTACATGCTCTGGATACATTTGAACAGTTTTCCTCGTATCCCATCTTGAGTAAAATTGGCCAAAGTAAGTTACGATTTACTGAATCAAAGACTTTTTGAAAATCAATGAAAGCAACGTACAGTTTTTTTATTAGCAGCAAATTGCTTCTGTATTAAAGCCATGAGCGTGAACATGTGGTCAGTTGTGGAGTAACCCTTTTTAAAACCTGCCTGTATATTTCAGGTAATGTCGTTTTCTGTTACCCACGCTTGAATTCTACTATTGATGACAGTACCGTAAAGTTTGCTGCTGATGTCACTTAAAGCTCTATAATTACTAGGGTCATTTGCGTCTCCTTTTTTGTACAGTGGTAGGATAAGAGACTCACACCAGTTATACGGAAAAACACCTTTGTCAAACAAAGCATTGAAAAATTTAACCAAAAAAAAATCAGTAATGTCATCGCATGCATATTTAAGGAGCTCACCAATTATTTCATCTGATCCAGCAGATTTACAAAGTTTCAATTTCTTAAATGCCAGATGGATTTCCTCTTCAGAGATGGGACGATTAAAAACATGTTATCCTCATTATTATACCTCCACGGTATCACTTAAGGCATCAATTGAATCAAAACTTTCGACTTCCTTTTCAAGTACTGTTTTAAAATGTTGAAACCAGTCATCGATTGTAATATCATTCTTTGTGTACCTACGTTTAGGAGAAATTCTGTTGACATTACTCCAAAATTCCTGCTGATTTTGTACAGAATCGACTAAAGATTTAACGACAGTATTATTAAAAATCTTTTCCTTCATTTTCAGTAGGTTTTTGTACTCTCGTCTACATACACAATATTCAACACGATCACTTGCATCCAGTGTGCACCGCCATTTTTTTTATGTAACATCAGCACTGTTCTTTTCTTTACACAACATTCCTTATCATACCAATCTTGTGATTTAAACTTATCGTTTACCACAATACGTTTTCTCATACACGTTGCTGCATTTTTAATGCATTCATTAAACATGGAAGCGCTTCGTTAACATCGACATCAACTAAATCAATGGCGGCATTCAAACGTAAATTTGTATCCTCAGATTTTATAGAATTCAAGTATAACCCTGCATTTTCTGCATTCCAGACAAATTTGTCAAAAGCATATCTTTCTACTTCTTTTTTCGGAACAGGAGTGTTTTCAGTTGGTAAACGCAAGGACATCCTTACAGGCATATGATCGGAGTCAATTCTTTCCAAAACAGACATACGACAAAAATCACAAAGAATTGAAAACAAATCGTATGACATCACGAAATAATCAACAACACTACTGCCAACGTCGGAAATGTACGTGCAGCAACCATGGAGGTCGCCATCACACATACCGTTCAATATACATAAATTTAAAGCAGTACATAAATCTAGTAAACATTTACCGTAAGGATTTAAAACCCTGTCTTGTGATTGTCTTCCAACATTTACGGAAGCGCTTTTGTAAAGTGATGTAGTCTCACTGGAAATGAAGTTCGGCGAAATATTCGACGTTCTGCTGTTAAGATCTCCTGACAGCACAATATACACATCCTCTAATGTCACAATGCAGTCGATGAGACAATCTTCCAAATTAACAATACCGTTATCAACATCAAAAAACGTATAAAATGGTGAACCTTCTGGTTGCACATAAGCACAAACATATATAATGTCTTTAGGTAGGTCAAACAATGATTTAGCTACTCTAAATACAAGAATATTTGAATGATTTGCATCTACCTTTGTCACATATTGTTCTAAATCTTTGCTTATTAAACACAGAACACCACCTTGTCTTGATAACTTAACGGCAGGTTCACTGAATAACGTGTAACCTGGAAACTTGTCAGGTGTAACATACTCATGAAATGTTTCCACAAGACAAACAAAATCGTAAGAACACACGAAAGAAAGAAAATCTACGTCATAAAGTTTCTGACATTAATCCCTGAATATTCCAATGTAAGAATGAAAATGTCTTAAATGTAACACCTGTATTAGCATCATCAATAGCAATAGCATCATCAAATACTGTATTTGCAATGTTAACAGTGACGGCATCATCAACATTGTCATTTACATTTTTATTGACTGAAAAATCGGAACCGGAGGCACAGTTAGCGTCAACGTCGACACTGTCATGTCACTGCGACGACCCGAGCACATTCTGTCAGCATGTACGGTGCCCCTCACCTCTGTCACTGCACGTGAAACTTGAGTCGCCACTGACACTGACCCCAACACAGCGATACGGCCACCGACGCCACAACGGCCTGGGTAAACGCTGTCAACCTGTTCAAAACCCCCCATCCCCATCACAGCACGTACAACATGAGTCCCCGTTGACGGTGATGTGCGCTCGCTTGTTTGCCTACGCGGATCAGAGGACAGGCTAGAAAACGGTGTAATGTTAATTTGAGCCTCCGAACTTGACAGATGCACATGGTTAATTTCATGAATGATTGGACTGACATGATAGTTACGTTTTTCAGAGGCCGGCCTGACCGTTATTTCAATTGTACAAGATTATCATGATGGTCCAGACCGAACTTCTGACCATCAACAATCAAATGATCAAAAACCATTGAGGCCCGACATCCCTGTTTCTTTTGTCCGTCAGATGAGGAGACAGTTTGCGTCGTATTTCACGCACTCGTGAAGTGAAGTCCTCGCCCACAAAGATCCTTGTGCCTTTAAATTTCATCTTGGCACTCAGGATTTTAGCCTTGCCCTTGAAGAAGGTGCACCTGGCGATCACAGGGGCGTTGGGTTTGGAGCTCAGCCTGTGGACTCTGTCGAATTCAATGTCGCGAGTCAACCCCAGCTTGTCTGTGATCAGGTCTTGCAGTACACCTTCACACTGTTCGCTGGTCTCCCCGTTTCTCTTCTCCAGACCGTAGAAAATGAGGTTATTACGCCTCGACCTGCCTTCTAGATCATCTACCTTCTTGGCGAGGTCATCAACAGTGTTCTTCAGAGAGTCGTTGTCCTGCTTTAACTTTTGTATTTTCTTCTTTCAGCGTGTCTAACTCTTCTTTCAACTCATCCATCTTTACACTTTACCTGCCAAAGTCGTCACGAACTTGTTTCATGTCATCTCTAATCAAGTCCATTTTAGAGTTAAGGGAATCGTTCATTTCAGACATGGTTTTCATCATCTGAGACAGAGTTGGCTCTGTAAGACAAGTTGGAGTACAACTTTGGGAGAGGTTGCGGAGGCAGAAGCACTGTTAGGATCAGAAACGCTCCTCAGTCTTGACTGGCGCAAAGAGCTATCACTTTTCGTAGGTCCAGGGTTTAATTCAACATCCCCACACAACTGCAGAAAATCCATGTAGAAAATTTGAGTGAGGAGCAAACCTGCCAAGACACCGGCATGGTTCGTTGGAAGCCTCAATGTCGGAATCACAACAATGGCCTGAACCCGACGAAACATAAAGTTGATAAAAATCCACAGAAAGGAACCACATTTCTGCCTAAAGCACAAAGGTTCGGCTGGCATTGTCCTTCAGCTGAGCACTTGCAGACTATCAACACTCTACGGACCATCAAACACGGCAAATTTCACCAATTTACAGGAGGAAAGCGCAGCACAACTTGTTCTCAGCAGACGCTAATCACAACCCCCAAGAGAGAGAGAGAGAGAGAGAGAGAGAGAGAGAGAGAGAGAGAAGAGAGAGAAAACATAACAGAACAGAATTTTATTCAAAAAGGCCAAAGCCCCATTTGAAGGTGTATGAACAATGACAATGGATATACGATACAAATGTGAAAATTACACTGTCATCCAAACATAAGCATAAGAATAAGACTGAAAACAGTTTACCAGCTCTTTAAGAAAAAAAAAGGAAATTCGGGAAGAAAAAAAACACCCATTA
>CM065737.1:36639778-36664778 GCA_033310375.1 Conus canariensis | reverse complement strand
CTCTTATGACGTCATTCTGCACCTTTCTCGTGACGTCATTCTGCACCCTTTCTCGTGACGTCATTCTGCACCCTTTCTCGTGACGTCATTCTGCACCCTTTCTCATGACGTCATTCTGCACCCTTTCTCATGACCGTTATTCTGTCCTTTTTCTTCTTTCCCCCAACACCACCACAGGGGAGGCGACCAAGATCCCATCTGCCCTGTCCTGCTGGGCAAGCGGGACACCTGTAGTACCCCATACCGGGAGGTCGCCTCCAAGGAATGCTTCTCGCTGATGAGCCAACCTGAGGTGGTCCGCTGTTTCGACCGTCAATCGCTGAACGTGACCGCCGCCGTGGCGGCCTGCATGGATTACCACTGCTCTGGAGGCATGAACGGCTGCATTGACATTTCCACGTACACGTCGGCATGCCCTGAGATCAAGCAAATCGTGGACACCAGCTCTTGTCCCTAACCGGCGGGGTTAGTATCACGTTGACGTTCGATGGAGGATCAGGAAGGAGGGGGGGGGGGGGGGAAGATTCCAGGGGTTGTTGACTCATCCGCATGGTACTACTACCCCCACACCCCTTCCTTGCCTTTCCTGCTCCATCTCTCCCCCTCCCCCTCCACTCCCCCTCATCCCCACAACAACCCAACTCTATACACATATAGCCCCCCTCCCCCCCCTCCTTCCTCTCCTCAGTCTAAATTTAAGACCAGGTCTGAAAGCGCCGTAAGGCGTACCTTTCGGTGTGTGTGTGTGTGTGTGTGTGTGTGTGTGTGTGTGTGTGTGTGTGTGTGTGTGTGTGTGAGAGAGAGAGAGAGAACGAACGAACGAACGAACGAAAAAATTTTAATCAGTATAGGCCATGGCCCCTTCTGATGGGGGTACAATACAACAATACCAATAATGATACTTCATACAGCAAGATAGCATGTCATAGTTGACAACAAGAAACAGACAGAGAAGGATACAAAATGTACACAATAAATACTAGAGTTGGATTCCTTTAACTGACCATAATAGTGCGCCTTTTAAAGGCCTTATATAAATAAATGCACGTGCTCTTCAGTACGTCTTCCTTTTGATTTGCCATAGGAGAGCAGCTCGGAACAAACAGGGGTTTTCAAAGAATTTCCGAGGTATGTATTCACACCTTAAATCTTGCAGGACAGGACAACAAAGCAGAAAATGCACTTCGTCTTCATTCGCGCTTTTGCATAAAGGACATAGCATGTCAACGTTTTTAGTATTGGCATATCGGTACTGATGCGCTTTGATGTCTGTAACTCCTAATCTAAATCTTGTTAGGTAACTTCTAATATGCCTGTCAATATTAAGTGAGAGATATTTTTCACAACCAGCGGATGTCTTAAAAGTTCTATAAAACGAATATCGCTCACTGTTCCGGATATTTTCATGCCAGTTTTGCCAACGGTTATCAATCAATCTTTGCCGGAGTTGTTTCAAAAAAGCATTTACATTTCCAACCCCTTGACACATCCAGACACACCCGAATCCATTAAAAAGCATTTCCGGTTGTTTAGTGTAAACACCGGCTGTCAGGAGCTCCGTGTTTAAAATCGTACTACGGGAGCGTAAGCCTTACCTGGATCCTGAAACGTGTTGGAGGTGACCATGCCGGAGGTAACTTTGGCTTTTCGGGCCGTCTGTGGCGGATTTGTACCGGTGTTCGTCGCATTCATGTATCGTCGAGCAATGCAAAGAAAATCTTTGTTTTTGCGGACATTGAAAATCTCAAAGCTACGGGACGGTGTCATCGTTGGTCTCCTCCTGGCGTATTTGTACCTCGGCGTTTTTCTGCATCGCTGTGGCGATGTGGAATTGAACCCGGGACCCGGACCTGCTGGGAAGGCAGAGAGCCTGAGACAGACTCGACTGGCATCCGCAACCGGTGGCTCTTCCGGATCCCCATCTACCCCATCTAAGACGTCTGGTGACCCGATGATGAAGGAAATTCTGGCCTCTCTCAACGATTTGAACTGTAAGTGTGATGGCTTGAAGAAAGATGTGAAAGAAGTGAAAGACATGTGTGCGGGATTACATGAAGAGGTTGCATCTTTGAGGGAGGAAGTGAGGGATTTAAAGCATGAAAATCAGCAGTTGAAGGAGCAGAATCAAACTCTGTGTGAACGGTTGGAAGCTTTAGAACAAAAAACTGACGATTTAGAGGGACGCTCGAAAAGAAACAATATCATCTTTCATGGAATACGAAGACGTGACAACGAAACCAGAGATGAATGTGAAGGACTCGTGAAAGACTTGCTGACAGACACACTAGAGCTACCCCGGGACATCGAGTTCGATAGACTTCATCGCTTGAATCGAAAACCTGACTCCCCAATCATCGGAAGGTGTACGTTTTATAAAAGTAAGGAACAAATTCTCAATGCCAGATACAAATTACGGGGCAGTAAAATCTTCATTGGCGAAGATTTTACGCAAAGGGTGAGGGAAATACGGAGGAACTTGGTTCCGCATTTGAAGAATGCGAGGAGAGAGAACAGAAGAGCCACCATGGTCTTTGATCATTTGATCATAGACGGAGAAAGGTTCTGTCTGGATGGAGATAAAAATCTTAAACCGATGGCTTAACAATCCGGCCGGCCTGATATTGACAACAGCGTAAGTTCTATCTGTCCTCCGAGACAATCTTTTGTCCACAATTTTTCAAATGTCATAACAGGAACAAATCAAATCAAGTCACCGTATCGCTTAAATTCTACCCCCTCGTTTGCGCGTGTGTGTGTGTGTGTGAGAGAGAGAGAGAGAGAGAGAGAGAGAGAGAGAGAGAGAGAGAGAGAATGGAGGAGTGAAAGAAAGAGGATAGGACAAGTGGGGTGGATCGAAAGCAAAAACAAAAACAAAAAAAAAGAAAAAAAAATCATAGAAGCACGTCATTATCAACATGACGTAAAGCTCTGTCTCCCCCACTCCCCCTTCCCCCTCACCTGAGCTTCCCCCTCCCTGCCCGCACCTTTCCCTGCTGCACAAAACTATTTGACCGGTGCACTTCGTTAGGTCAAGCAGAAGAGGTTTGGCGGCCGCCATGCGCTCCTTCCTGCTGCCTCCTCATCTGTCTCTCCGCATAGCCCTCTGCCCCGCCCCCCATTCCGATTCTCCGCCCCTCTCAGCTTACCTCTTCAAAACAATGTTTGGCCACTGTACACCTCTAAAATGAAATCAGACCCCCCCCTCCCCCCCCCTCCCTGCTCCCCCTTCCCATCCTGCACAAAGTGATAAGCCTCTGAATAGCAACACACACACACACACACACACACACACACACACACACACACACACACACACAGCACGCACGCACGCACGCACGTACGCACGCACGCAAACCACACACACACACACACACACACACACACACACACACACACACACACACACACGTGGATTTCATGACAAGGTTTTACCGTGGGCTTTCTGTGGTTTTCTTCATATTTCTCCCCTCTTCATTCTATGAATGTACATTCCTGTATCGTGCGCAACATGTTTTGTTTCTGAGATTTGGTGATGGTGTTTTCAAAGGTCATATAAGGAATAACGTTGGTCAGGGGTGGCTTGCGTTTGCTTCGTTTTTCTGGAGAGTCATAAATATTTTTTAAAGATTTCTTTAGATCTTCGCCTGCAGTCGCGTCACTTTGCAATGACTTCTGTTTTTTCGGATTTCGGGTTGATTGGTTGGTTGGTTGGTTGGTTGGTTGTTTTTTTTTGTTTTTTTTTCTGTGTCCTGTGCTGTCTCAGTGGTATTACTACCACACTACTAATTCTGCCCTTCCATCTATACAGCCACACCTAGCTTGTCTCTTCTCAGCCCTGCACAGGTTGTTGGGGAACAATTGATAGGTCTTTGTTCATTTCTCCAGTTCTTGTCGCTGTGTCAGGAGCAGGGTGTATGAGCAAACTTGGGACATCCTTTTTCAGGAGGGGGGAGGGGGGATGTCTCCTTGTTTGTTCTGTGTGCTCTCTGTGTCGTCGTTTCTGCCAGGCAATTTGGTGTTATAAGCAGCATTCGTTTGGAGTTATGGGCCTGTAACTATTTCATCGTGGGAGCCAGAGTTACCCTGCTTGTTTGTTATTTTCTGTTTACTGCTCTCTGCCTGGTGTAAGATCTCCTTTCATACCAATCAGTTAAGGTTACCTGTATTTGTTACTGTTTGTCCGTGTGTCTGTTTGACTGTATTCAAGATTGGAAAGTCTGTGCCAGTCTTGAATGAATGTTCATTTGTATTTGATCATGTCTGCAGTTGTTGTTTCTGTGTAGATGTGTCAGGTAGACTACGGGATATATGGGCAAGCTTGGAACATCGTAGTCTGGGGATGTGTTCTTGTTTGTTCTGTGTGGTATGTGTTGTCATTTCTGCCAGGCGATTTAATGTCATAAGCAGCAATCGTTTAGAGTTACGGGCCTGTCATTACTTCATCGTGGTAGCAAGAGTTACCCTACTTATTTGTTGTTTACTGTTCCATGCCTCCTCGTCTCAGATTTTCTCTCATACCAACCAATGATTTTCTTTCATACCAACGAAATTGAGGTTACCTGTATTTGTTACCATTCGTCTGCGTGCTTTTTTGACCATATTGAAGACAGAAAAGGTTGTGTCAGTGTTGAACAAATTTTGATTTGCCTCTGATCATTTCGCCAGTTGTTGCTGTGTAGATGTTCCAGGTACAGAGTACATGGGCAAACGTGGAACATCCTTGTTTGGGGATGTTTCCTGGTTTGTTCTATGTGGTCTGTTTTGTCAAAGGAGCACTCAGTTTGAACTTACAGGTCTGTAGTTCTTTCATCATGAGAGCAAAACGTTTGTTAGTTAATCAGCATTAAGTCCTCATGAGACTACTAGACAAGACGATGCATTGTTACCGAGTTACTTCGATGGTATTCAGTGCCATCTTTTCTGATCCAGTATAACCAGGCCACCAAATAATAATCAGCTCCCGTCTGACAAAAAACAATTGTACAGTCGTAAGTGAGTGCCTATCCCCCTCCGAATGGCGTTAAAGTAGGAGCATTTTGAATTCGATGAAGAGAAAATTTTGCCAGATATTTAATGTTGATTTTGTTGAGTTATGATGCCTGGCTTGTTTTTTGTTTAATGCTGGTGTTATTTTCAATCATTATTACCCCTCTGGCGTTGAGGATGTTTGGTTTATATAGCATTTGACGTAGGGAAGATCGATATATTCCATCAATGCAAAAGTATATCTAGTTCTACGCACGAAATGGTGTCTACACTAACTATTCTTTCAATTCCTAAGCGAAGAGTCATTGGAGAGAGGACAGCAGTTTCATGTAGTGTTAGCCTGTCATTAACGCGTTTACATTGAATTAACACAACAAAGACCAGCTGAATATGCCGTGAAATTGAGCATAGACCGCCATACTTAAAAAAAAAAATAATGATGATGATGATGACGATGATAATACATGGAAAGAGCATAGGCCATCATTAAAAAAAAAAGATAATGATGATGATGACGACGATGATAATACATATCTACATCTATCTATCTATCTATCTATCTATCTATCTATCTATCTATCTATCTATCTACATACATACATATATCTGTCTATCTCTCTGTATGTCTAGCTATCTATCTTTTTATCTATCTCTCTACATACATGGTTTTTTTTTTTTCTTCTTCTTCTCCTTACTACCCAAACTCTCATTCTTTCTGTGTATCTTCCCCCTCTCACTCTGACCTCTCTCCTGTCTCGATAACAATAATGCTTTCTTTTGTTACTTCGTATCAGGCAGGGGTAGTGTCGTTTCGTGTGCACTGTACATTTCGTGGGGCAATTAGATTTTTTTTTTCTTTTCATTTTGCTGCCATACCTATATATTTTGCTGAAAATCATCCTACTTTGGATCTGGATCTAAATAAAAGTTGGGTCATGCAATAATATTGATAGTCCTCTGTGTGTGTGTGTGTGTGTGTGTGTGTGTGTGTGTGTGTGTGTGTGTGTGTGTGTGTGTGTGCATGCGTGCGTGTGTGCAAATCTCTGTCTGTCTGTCTGTCTGTCTGTCTGTCTGTCTGTCTGTCTGTCTCTCTCTCTCTCTCTCTCTCTCTCTCTCTCTCTCCCTCTTTCTCTCTCTTATCATGATACCAGAAATACCTCCAGACACAGATCGTCGAGGAAGACACAAATATTAAGACATTACCACCACCACTACTACCACTAACTACTACTACTACTACTACTACTACTACTACTACTACAGCAGATGATTATAAATATGACGGTGCTGTGATGACTATGATGATTATTTCAGAAGACTAATAACAACAACCCCACAACAACAACAATGGAATGCAAACATCGCACAAGGTCACTGTTATGTTCGTCGCACCTGTAGTTTTCAGAGAGCAGGATGTGCTTCAGTTGTGATGAAGTGAATTACACAGTATGCACGGACCAGAGAGAAGTCCATCGGCAGAGCCTTTGTTAGCCTCCAGGCCCCCGGGCCATCGAATGGTCTGATGGTATACAGCGTCCAAGACACTGCTCTGGAATTTCAGAACGCTGTGAATGTGGCCTTTGTGTCAAGTGACATCGGATGACAGAATCAATGTCACCGCGCGATATGTTGGTCCTGTGTTGATTCTCGTATGTCCACGTGGATACTTTAATGATCACCATAAGCCCACTTAAGTTCTGCGTTGGTTTCCATGGCCTAATCACATGTTTGTGTTGATCCTCGTTCACCAGGTATCCAGATACATTCTGTGTAGATCCTCGTAGGCCTAGTTTCACATGGTCTTGGCCCCTCTAGACCTACAGACATCGTGTAATGTTCACCTTCGGCACATTTGCATCCTGTAATTATCACCATAGGTACATTTACATCTTGTGGTGGTAGTCACTGGCCGACGTACATCTTGTAATTATCACTATGTCACTATAGGCACAATTACATCGTGTAATGATCATGTATGCTGATCCCAAACTGGCCTACTTACGTTCTTGTCGTGATACTCAGAGGTCTGCTCACATCCTGTGTGGAAACCCATGGCTCACTTATATTCTGTGTTGATGTCTGTCACTGCTACACTGTTCGAATGTTTGCACAGTAAGGATTATAATGTTCTAGGAGAAATGTTTATAGGCGGGGAGAAAATCCATTTAAGTCCGAGACATACTTAAAAAACAACAACAACAAAAAACAAAAAACAACAACAAACCCCCCCCCCAAAAAAAAACAAAACAACAAAAAAAAAAAAACGACGTGGACACGCGTTTGCAGCAGACAAAGAGTATCCATTAGAATAGTGCACTTGAATTATAAATGCATTTCAACTTAACATGAGCAAACAACAAACAAACCTCATAACCAAAATAGACTAAAACGTCAATGGGAAAATTAGATTTAGTTCCGTTTAGAAACACATTAGAGATTCAGATTGGTGTACAAAATGTGGTCTATTCAAACTATTACAGGTAAAAAAAAGACTCTCAGAGGGGTAAAAGTACCAACAAGCGGCAAACAAACAAACAAAAAATGGTGAGGATGGAGGGGGTGGGGCTGAGGGGAAGAAGGGTGGAAAACGCCGCATGTTTTGTTTTTTTCCCAAACGGCCTACCAAAGGTGTACCGGTTGGAGATCTCCCCTCCAAGCCAACCATTACTACACCAACAGTCCCACAGACGGAGTGCAGATGCCTGCAAAAGCTAACTAGCTAGCTCTTCTTTCCTATGGATTCTTTGAAAGGTTTAATTTTTGTGAAGCCTCGGCTATCAACAAAAGAAAACTTGCCGTAAAGGCCTAACTTTGAAACAGATGCGATGAAAGAGAAAGGCTTTCAAGTCATAATGCTGTACACATACCACACAAAGTGAACGATACCACCAACACGCCAATACCGAAATAATGATAATTAGCAACTGATAGTAATTATCGAAATTCAAGAGGCATTTCTCGTGACTGGCATCTTGTTCCGAAAAGTCTTTTTTTTTTAATTCTTTTGCTGAAAAAGAAAA
The DNA here is from genome assembly GCA_033310375.1 of Conus canariensis. Taxonomy (NCBI): domain Eukaryota; kingdom Metazoa; phylum Mollusca; class Gastropoda; order Neogastropoda; family Conidae; genus Conus; species Conus canariensis. Next base: position 36,656,772 of record CM065737.1, on the reverse strand, counting down.
ACAAACAAACAAACAAAAACAAGATGCAAAGCATATAAATGTACTCCCAGTTTATCCTGAATACGCGCGAGATATTTCATAAAGAGCAAAACCGTTTTGGGCCGTTATAGCCGTTAGTGACGGCTATTCTGGTAAACATCGGCCATCATCTGTGACCCATTTTCAGAAAGATCGGCCAAGTACTTTATGAGATATTCCATAAAGAAGAAAATCAGTTACGGGCCATTATAGCCGTTAATAACGGATATAACGGTAAAATAAGACATCGGGCATCATCCGTGACCTATAATGAACATACCTACAAATTTTCAGAAAGATCGCCCCAGTAGTTTTGTCTGGAGTGAGTGGAACACATTTTGACCACGGACGGACGGACACACACACACACACATACACACACACACACACACACACACACACACACACACACACACACACACACACACACACACACACACACACAGAGCACTTCTTCGTTCCCGTTGTAAGGTACTCCCTCTTCTATAAGAACTGGGAGTACAAAAAAAGAAAGAAACGACACCTTACCTCCACACACAGCAAAGGCGTGGACATTATTTGAAACACTTTTTAGTTAAATACCTTTGACGAAAATGTTAATTTTCAAGGAGTCTCAAGGCATTGAAATGGGGGTTTCAAGTCCCAAGTATCTTCGAGGTTTAGCAGCCGTGTCATCTAAGAAAAGCAGCGTCTGCCCTTCCCTGCAGCCCTGTCCCACCATAAGCTGGCGGACGAACAGACCGTTCCCTGCTGCTGGCTGCACACCAAAAATTAATGCACCAAGACCTTGCTTAAGGAGTCGAGTATTTATAGACTGGCGCAAAGAGATTGTTTTGAGAACTTTTATTGTGTCTGAAAGTTGATTCTCCTTATTTTCTTTCATACGGCCATCAGTGTGGTTCCAAGCAGACAGAATATAATCAAAGGACTGTTTGGGGGTTTCCAGCTGGCGCGAAAATAGGGTCACGGGTAAGTGCAAAGGCCTGAAATGTAACGTCAACTAAGAAGGTCATGTATTTGAAGACTGTTTGTGGCTTCATCGGTGAACCCCTCCCTTCCCCCCCCCCCCCCAACAAGGGAGATGATCGGTGGGGAGTTGTTGTTTATGATCACTTATCAGTTTAACCTTAAATGCTGGCTAAAATTCATGGTAGGTCTCAAAACGCTTGCATGTATTATATATTTTTTTGTTGTTGTTATAGTGCAAAATTCTACTTGTGGCGTGTGGCCTGTTGCGTTGGCCGGTGACTGCGGATAGAAAAAAAAAATGTTCCTACGCTGCCCTCGACATGTTCTAAGGGACATAACCTCTACGTTTGGCTTTCGGGACGCCCTAGCAGATTGTAGACCATTTTAATACTTTAGTAGTCGGAACTTGGTTGACATCAGCAGCTTTCAAACAAAAAGCCCTGCAATATGCTTTTCCTGCTGTGTATGGCCGGAATGTTCTGTCTCTGTCTCTGTCTGTCTGTCTGTCTCTCTCTCTCTCTCTCTCTCTCTCTCTCTCTCTCTCACACACACACACACACACACACACGCGCGCGCGCGCACGCACGCACGCACGCACTCATACACGTACACGCACGCACGCACACACACATGCACACACAGGCACAGACAGACAGACAGACACACACACACACATACACACACATACACACACGCACACGCACGCACGCACACACGCACGCACACACACACACACACACACACGCGCGCGCGCGCGCGTAGATCTGGCGAAAGGCTGGCACAACTGTCTCGCGGAATGAAGCGCTTGAATTTTCATGACAGGGAGGTTCTGGGTGATTGCTGCACTTAGATAAATTCCCTTTTGTCTGTCTGCCGTGAGCTGTCTCTGCAGTCACTCAAGGCTGCCACTAAAACCACTTTTTGCTCTATAGCTACTTTAATTAATTTTTCCTGCCATTGATATGTATTTCGTTTCATTCGCGCGCGCGCGTGCGTGGGTGCGTGCGTGCGTGCGTGCGTGTGCGTGCGTGCGCGCGCGTGTATGTGTGCGTGTGTGTGTGCACGCACGTGTACGGGCATGTGTGTTCGTGTATGCGCGCGCGCGCGCCGCGCGCGCGTGTGTGTGTGTGTGTGTGTGTCTGTTTGTATGTATATATGTATGTGTGTGTGCTCTCGTGTGCCTGTGTAGTTTCATTATATTCTCTGTGTGCGTATGCATTAAGAGTGTGCCAGCATTTTAACTGGCATTCTTTCATATTAACTGCTTTTCTCTTTGCTTATAGTAACCTCGCTAATCTCATCTATGATAGCGGGTTCTGAACGTTCAAATCATTATTGTAATCATCATCACTTGCCGTACTGTTCCATGCCACTGGGGTGCAATGAGAGACTCGTGAAGAATGATACTTATGCTGTTTTAGTGTTTATGATAGCATCTTGGCACAGTGATGGGATCAAACAGCACGTACCAACCCGCCGACAGCTGAGCCGCTTCGTGTGTACATCGCCACAGCACAAGGTCCTGCAGTCTGTATCAGCACTTGACGGGTTGTAGAAACAAGAAAATGCCCAGCCTACACTACAGTGCTTAGATCGGAGACAGGTAATACTAAGAATTTCCTTAGCGCACACATGGGTGCTTAAAAGCACACTTGAGGATCACATATCACCTCACGTATCACCTATCTCGGAGTCTTGAAGACCGTTGGGGCGCCACATAAGACTTCGCAACCAGCTTCCTTCACTCCTCCCGGTTCTCAGATGCTCTTAAGCAGTAGCTGAGTGTGAGGCCAGTCCATGCACTGATGTTGTCCTCCCATCTCTTTCTATGTCTTTCTCTCCTTCTGTCTCCTCGCACTGTTCCCTGTAGAATGGTTTCGGCAATTTTTGTTGATCTTGGTACATTACCATACCCTCTCATTTTCCTTCTTTTCACTGTGGACAGTAGGTCTTCGTATGGTCCAATGGCTTGCCTTACTCTGGTCTGGACCTGCATGTTGGTAATGTGGTCTTTGTATTACAGCCAGCGATCTTTGGAAGCTTCTCACCTCAAATGCCTGGATCCTTTTTTTCAAGTTCAGCTGCCAGAGTCCACGTCTCACAGGCATAGAAAAAAAAATTGAAGAAACTTCCTTAAAAAAAAAGTTTGAAGGTTTGAGCTGACACACGCACTGTTTCATTTAGACAGTGTTGGAAGTTTCCTTTCTTGTTTCTTGGAAAGAATGACGATTAGTGACTGAGTCAAAGGGGTATCACTCGCCAGTGTGTCAAATTTCGTTGCAGATGGCAGGCAGAATATCAATGATGTTTCTCTGTCATGTTTCTGCAGAAACGTTGTCAATGTCTGCAGCCTTCCCACATCTGTTTCAGAGACTTTACTGCTGCTACGAATTCTTCATAGAATATCGAAAAGTCATTTTCACTTGATGAAATCTCTACTGTTAACATGTTTTGCTTTCCTTTGCTCAGTTTCTCGTACAATTCAGAACAACATTCAGTCAATCTTTTGATAATATCTTCATCCTTGACATAGTTGCTTTCTTTGTCCTTAAAGGTGCTAACCTGATTTTCCTTTTCTTTGGTCAAGTCTTTTAGCTGTGAAAGCTTTGATCGTGTCACTGTTGCCTATGTTTTTCTCAATGTCTTCACATCGTTGTTCAATTCCGTCTTCCTTTGCTTTCATTTTGTGGGCGATCCTTCCTTTAAGTGGCTATACATCTCTCCCATAGTATTTCTGTGCGGTTTTAACCTTCTTGTAGTGACACATACGTCAAATCAATGGAAACCCTTCACGTGAAAATCATTCTAACATAGAAAACACTATCACTTCTTTCCTTCAAACAAATCACTATCCGAGCAAACCACGTCGACTATGAACAAGGGGTGAAAATAACAAGAAAGGAAAGAAATTATAGCTATGCTGTTAGTGATGACAGTGACGGAAGAGTTAACTTCGATTTGTCAGGAACAGGCGTGCTTGTTGTAAGCCGTAGCTTTAACATCAGCTGCGAGAATTAGCGTTCATGCAGAACAAGATCGAAATCGCCCTGTAGGGTGTAGCGTTCGGTTACTAGTTAAGCTTATCTATTACCCCACACATGTTTCTCTGTTGTTTTGTATGTCTGTCTGTCTGTCTCTGTCTGTCTGTCTGTCTCTGTCTGGCTGTCTGGCTGTCTGTCTGTCTCTCTCACGCACTCACACTCGCAGTCACACACACACACACACACACACACACACACACACACACACACACACACACACATATATATATATATATATATATATATATATATATGTATATATATATACACACACACACACATGCACACATACACATACACAGAGGCACACATGCACACACACACACACACACACACACACACACACACACACACACACACACATACAGACACACAGACACAAAACACACACACACACACACACACACACACACACACATACACACACACTCACACGCACACGACACACACACACACACACACACACACACACACACACACACACACACACACATCGCTTCATTAGTGCACACTTACCAGTACACATACGTTTCCAGTAAAATTAGGGGATCCTGAGATATTCAAAGTCTGCTGTCTCAGCTGACGTGTGTGTTTTGTCATTTGCGTCGGCCATTGGAAAGGCCCAGTGAGTCAACCCCATCTTAGGAGTCTTCGCATGTTGGCGTTGAGATTATTCCAATTAAGTTTGGCTGGTGATGTTTCTTGCTCTTCTTTCAAATCTGGGTGTACGACCATTTTTCTCTTGAGGTTGAGCTCTGCAAGATGGTCTATGGTGTAGTAGCTTTGATCTTGTTTGTTAAGATTATTCTTTAGCTTTCTCATCACATAGAACGGCCAAGCAGTAATTCAGTTCTTATCGTTGCCTTGTCTGCTAGTGCGTCTGGTTCTTACTTCGTTTAACACCTGTATGTGCTGGACAGTGCATCCATACGAGTCTTTCCAGTGGAGGCTGCACATTATTTCATGCCATGCAGGACTTCCCATTCTGCCTTCTACTTTTTGAAGCAGTTCATAGAGTCAGTCACATCATGGCTTGTTGAGTTCTAAGCTGGTCTGTGTAGAGCTTGTATCTTCTGCCTTCATTGTTAAGCATGAAGCTGTTAATCAGTGTGCACCTTTGTCGTCCCAGAATGTTTGGCCGTTTTGCTTCACTGTGTATCCCCAGTCCGACTTACCTTTGGTGACCGAACCGTCAGTGTGCACAGCGATTGCTTCTTGTATGTCAAGTTTTCCACCTGAATCTGAATTTCTGCATTGCTCTTGCCCTCTGGATACTTCTCCAATTCCTCAGTTTCTTTGAGTTCTGATAACGATCACACATACTGTATATTGTCTTCTGCCTGTCCCATCCATGATTTAGCACGTCCTAGATGAGTGTCTTTTGCTTCATTGACTGCCGCGTGTAATGGTTTGGGGGGATTTTCAAGTGCTCTAGAATATGCACTCACCTGTTCTATCATGTGCCTGGCCTGCATTGAAGAAAAGTCAAGCACATAACACACAGTTTCAATTGGTATGTCCTTCATAAATCTCAAGATCAGTGTCATTGCTTCATTTTGGATTCTTTCTACTTTAAGAAGATTGCTCTTGGACAGTGTCGTAAGCCCTAATTCATAATTAACCATAATGAGTACAGCTACTGCACAGAGACGGTAGAGTGGTGTTGGTCGACGTCTTTACTGCCGTTGCTTTCACGGCAGACAGGCCTTTTTGATTTAAGTCAATTTTCTCAACATGCTTTCCAAAAGTCAGCATTCTGTCAGAGCCTATACCCAAATAGTGTAGGTTGTCAGTTGATTCGATTTGTATTCCACTGAAGGAAACCGGTCAGGGTAATTTTCCTAATGTTCTTCTGTTGAGAGCGCAGACCAACGTCTGGGCTTTTGTAGAGTTAATGGGCGATCAAGTTTCTTGCCACCACTGAGCAATGTTGTTCAACTGCCACTGGATTGCTTTCCTTCTTTCTTGAGCATTCTTTGATGTTTTGTAGATCAGACTGTCATCTGCTAGAGTCAACAACGAGCAGTTCCGTTTCTATGGAGGTCCATAAGGCCTTTAGTGTAAACATTGTACGAAATATGGCAGAGAGGAGAACCTTGAGGTAATCCCATGGAGAGTTTATGAGGTTCAGGCATCCAGTCTCCAAATATGGGATGACGGTTCGTTCCTGAAGTGCTGCTGCAATCCACCGTGAAAATGTCCTGCCGACTCCGTAGTCAAGCAGTTGTGTCACGAGAAGGAAAAACTGGACTTCGTCGTATGCATCTGCCAGGTCTATTGTTACTGCTAATGATTTATTCTTTCTTTAGAATACTTAATAGGCAAAATTTTGACCGAGTTAAATCAGCATCAAGCTCATACTGGCATTGATAACGAAATTACATCACCTGAACTGGATGAAGCAATAGCAAAATGTACTGAAGATAGTGCACCAGGTCCAGACAAAGTACGCTTTCCAAATCTTAAACAGCTCTCAAAAGAAGACATAGCCACATCTTCCGTCTCTGCCAGGACAGTTTTGATAAAAGCTATGTTCCAGAAGACTGGACACAGTTGCCTAAAAGTTCTTCCAAAACCTGGAAAAGATCATAATGGGCTACGTGGACACTTCATACTCACTATGTAGAATATAGTATGGAAGCTCATAGAACGCATAAAAACAAGAAAATTACAATGAGGCCTTGAAGACAGACACATTTTCCCTCCCAATCAAGGCGGCAACAGAATAGGTAAAGGTTTATGAGACCCCCCCCCCCCCCCCCCCCCGAAGAAAAACAAAAACAAACAAACAAACAAAAACCCGTCCCCGTTGCCTCCCGACCCACCCCCTCTATGCCCCCTCTTCCCTCCTCCCCCCCCCCCTCCCTCTCCCCCACTCACCACTCCCCGTGAGTGATTTCGGGCGTGGAGAAATTGCAGACCGTTACAAAGGTATCTATATCTGTCTGTCTGTCTGTCTATTTGTCTGTCTGTATGTACGTCTATCTTGTCTCTGTGTACTTTCGTATGCAAAAACGTTGTGTTCGAATAGCTGCAGACTGTTACATAGGTATCTATATCTGTCTGTCTGTGTGTCTGTCCATCTGTCTGAGTGTCCGTCTATCTTATGTCTCTGAGTAGTTTTGTATGCAAAGCCTTCGCGTTTGAAGTAATTGCAGACCTGTCTGTCTGACTGTCAGTCTGTCTGTTTGTCTGTCTTGTGTCTCTGTGTGCTTTCGCGTGCAAAACCTTCGTGTTCGACCATAGCCGAAATGTACACGTCCCCGGCCACCGTGTCCGTTAATGTATAAACCGTTTGTAAAGGTAGCTCACGTTTAAATGTCATCATGGTTTCCAAAGCCATGAGAGGTGTGCGTGTGCGGCGGGAGGGGTGGCGGGAGGAGGGGGGGGGGGGGGGGCGTTCGAAGGGCGAGAAGAGGAGGATTCTGACTCTGCTTGCGTCAGAGACAGCGACACCCACACCATAATCCATCGCGACAGGCAATCATGAGCGCTCAAGGACAAATGGTACACCATCACCACAAGAGAGAGAGAGAGAGAGAGAGAGAGAGGGGACAGACAGGTAAATAGACAGACAGACTGGAGAGAGAGAGAGAGAGAGAGACAGATAGAAAGTGTTGACAGTCGTTTTCGCATGACAGCTCCCACCGTCGTCTTTTTTGCGTGTTCGAGATTTTGGTTTTTCCATCCCAATAAAGCTGGAGTACAGCCGGTGTCCTGTTTTGTAATCACTCACACCTGAAATCGCTCGCCGGCGGATGAGAAAGGGTCTGTACTCAAAGTCAGCCTAATCCCCGACCTACCGAAGAATAGACCCAGATTGGACTGACATCGAACATCGCTTCCCCCCCCCCCCCCCCCTAACACACACACATACATACATAGTAAAATAATAAATTCCAAGGATATGTGACTGAGCACCATTCCAGCAATTTACAGAGCAGATTGGTGTTGCAATGACTGCAATATAATATCGAATTATAAACGAAGCTTGGTCTTATGTCTTCTGAAAAAAAGGGAAGATAAGCAATCATATCTGCAATGACGGATAATTCTGCGTAATTAACAGCATGTGACAGAGTTGGTAATAATAAATGCTTGTCAAGATGAGCCTTCAGTAAGCTTATAACTTCCAAGGGTGAGACAATCTCCAAAGGAGAGGAAACTCACGAACATATCATAACTTCTGGTCAGATACCGGTATTTCGAAATTTGATTGTTTCTCCTCAGTGACCTCGAAAAATCTTAACCTGATTTCTCTGCCTTTTAGGTTTTAAGCAGAATGCTATCCCAGAAAAGGCTGGCGTGCAATACCATAGTATGTTTGTTGAAATTTTCAAAAAACTAACCAAAGGTGCCTCCTAAGAAGCAACAGAAAATCTTGAAACAGCAAAATAAGCTACATGTTCTTTTGAAAATAGTATAATATAAAGAGATATCACACACACACACACACACACACACACACACACACACACACACCACACATATATATATATATATAATATATATATATATATATATATATATATGTCACGTAAGGCATGTAGGTATGAGGATGTGCCTACATTCATTCTTCTCAATGTTTCTGGATCCATGCCCCCAGTCACTCACTGGGGAATTATTTGGAAACAAAACTGAGCCTTTGTTCGGAGTTCAGGGCCCAAATTTATTTCATCATTGGAGCAAGAGTTGTCATACTTGTTTGTTCGTTAAAGTGGAGGCCAGTTCTAGTTCAGATCCAGAATCACTCACTCCTCAAATTCTTTGGCAACGTGATTTGATTAATGTGTTTTGTCGTTTGGGAAACTTTGAGAATCTTAAAGCATGGGAGTAATTTGGCAACAAAGGGGCAGGTTTGGATGGATTTATCCTCTATGGGATGCGTTTGGGCAGACTGTGTGTTGTGTGTGTGTGTGTGTGTGTGTGTGTGTGTGTGTGTGTGTGCGTGCGTGCGTTCGTGCGTGCGTTGTGTGTGTGTGTGTGTGTGTGTGTGTGTGTGTGTGTGTGTGTGTGTGTGTGTGCGTGCGTTCGTGCGTGCGTTTGTGTGTGTGTGTGTGTGTGTGTGTGTGTGTGTGTGTGTGTGTGTGTGTGTGTAACAATAACAATGATTTCATTCAGTTTTTGCCGGCCTTTTGGCCTATATGAACAACAGAATATATTATCAAAATTTGTCAATAGATGAGAGGTGAACATTGCTATTTCTTAAGTGTAGACATTTAGCAAAATATAACCCAATTTTATAGATCAGGTTTCATTGGTGGACGACAAAGTAGTCGAAGTTTGACAACTGTCGAAATCTATAGCAATACAAAGGAATAAACTTTCTGCGAAGAGTGGAGTATTTCGGTATTGTGTGTGTGTGTGTGTGTGTGTGTGTGTGTGTGTGTGTGTGTGTGTGTGTGTGTGTGTGTGTGTGTAACCTATATTGTTTTCATTTGAAAGATTATTTCAACACTTAGAGACATATAAGATCTTCAGCTAAAATGTGCGGTTAATGAATGATTAAGGCACAAAAGACCCACCACCCCTCCATACAAACAAACAAACAAACAAAACAAACACGCAACCAACCAACCAACCAACCCCCCAAACCTCCACCCTCGCTCGCCCCCCCTCCCCCTCCCACCCCCCCCCTCCCCCTCCCACCCCCCCCCCTCCTTCTCAGCTCTTTCATCCTCACGCCCCTTCCCTCCCGCCAGAGAATGACGTCAGGTGAGGAATGCTGACAGAACGTTGCACCGGTATTTTTTTTTTATCTCCTTTCAATCGAACCAAGCGCACGTCCGTTGATCGGCATGGAGTATGTTACACTTCTCAGTAGCTATACAGATAATAAAAGGACAAATCCAGTTTCAGTTTAATGTGCAGCATTCCCGAATTCCCAACATGCGCCAACCCACACGAACAGGAGCTGTGGTTAGTGAGGTGTGAAAATGGCCCGGAGTTTTCTCGTCTGCATCTGGTGACTTTCCAACTGGGGATGGGGAGAGAACGGACATGTGGAGCTGGTAGTGGTGGTAAAGGGGGTGTAGACGGGGTGAGTGGGGTGGGGAAGAAGAAGAAGAAAGCTTGATGTTTTGTTCATTTGCTTTTAAATTTTAAGAATGATTATTAACTGCATGTCTGGGACGAACAAAGAAAATAGTCAAAAGTCCCTAAATGATGAAATAGTCCTTAGTCTGAAAACTAAATGTAAGTTTTCACACACACCACACACACACACACACACACACACACACACACACACACACACACAAGAGAGAGAGAGAGAGAGAGAGAGAGAGAGAGAGAGAGAGAGAGAGAGAGGAGTATGAGATCAATACTTTCTGCCATAAATGGACTCGCAATTCTGTTCCTTCTTGTCTGTGTGACTGTCTTCATTTCTACACCAATCTCGCTCTCTACGTTCATCCTTCTTTTGAATTCCTAGATTTCCACAACCAACTGCCAGTCGTCTCAAATCTCTCCGGCCCACATACCAGGAACAAACCACCTCTCCCTACTCGTCAAACAACGAAACTGGATTCTTTTAAAAACGGTCTCTAAACCTTCCTTTTTCCTCTATGATCACCCCTCCCCCCACTTCGCCCCAACACCCTCCCATCGTGTTCTACCTACCCCTGTTTTTTTTCACATCCTGATTTATGTATGTGTACACAACTGTTTTTGTTTTTTGTTTTTTTTTTAAGTCATAAACGCGTATGTTCGAATGACGTGTACAAGTGTTACGAATTTTGTTTTGTGCACAAGATGAAGCACCATATCATCATCATCATCATCATCATCATCATCATTACTACTACTACTACCGCTGCTACTACTACTACTACTACTACTAGCAGCAGCAGCTAGCAGTAGTAGTGGTAGTGGTAGTAGAAGTAGTAGTAGTAGTAGTAGTAGCAGTAGTATGTGGGATTTCACAAATAGGTATTTTTTAAACAAAAGTTGTCATAAATTTCCAAAGTCATGATACGTAGGCTGTTTGTGTTCCTGTACACACACACACACACACACACACACACACACACACACACACACACACACACACACGCACGCACCACGCACGCACACACGCACCGCACGCACGCACGCACGCAGCACGCAAGCACCACACCACACACACACACACACACACACACACACACACACACACACACACACACACACGCACACACCAGATGTCACGTATGATTTTCAGCGTTGTGGTATCAAGTTTAGTTATGACAGACGTTTGAGTACATCGTTCGTATGATTTTCAGCGTTGTGGTATCAAGTTTAGTTATGACAGACGTTTGATTACATCGTTAGTTACACTAGTTCGATTAATGTCGCCTGTCAAGCAGCTCACCGCGTTGGCCTCTCTCGCTTCCACGCCACGCCCCTCTTTCCCTCCTCTTCCTCACAGAAGACTGCGAACTGTTCGAAGATGTCAGGTATTGCCTATCAGTGTACAACGTGGCTGCTGCAAGCAGTATAAAGGGCAGGGTAACCCCCCCCCCCCCCCCCTCCTCCCCATTGCGTCTTGTGCCCGTGAGAGCCTATAAATTATGTGAATTGAGAGTAATCTCCCTTTGTGTGTGTCTACGTTGCTTCCTGAGTTGACGCTCCCTGCATTAGATCTGTTTCACCACTCTCGTCTGCAGATCAAGCTCGGTGAATGTTCACGTTTCTCTCTGTCACTCTCTGTCTCTCTCTCTCTCTCACTCTCTGTCTCTGTGTCTGTGTCTGTCAGTCTGTCTGTCTGTCTGTCTGTCTGTCTCTCTCTGCCTGCCTATCTGTTAGTCTGTCTGTTTATCTATCTCTCTGTCTGTCTCTTTTTCTCTCTGTCTGCCTCTCTCCCTCTTTCCCTCTGTCTCTGTCTGTCTATCTGTCTGTCTGTCTGTCTCCCTTTCTCTCTTGCTGTCTGCCTTTCTCTTTCATCCCCTGTCTCTGTCTCTGTCTCTGTCTCTCTCTCTCTCTCTCTCTCTCTCTCTCTCGTTGTTCCTGTCTCTCTCTCTCTGCCTGTCTGTCAGTCTGTCTGTCGGTCAGTCTGTCTGTGTGCCTGTCCGTCTGTCTGTCTGTCTGTCTCTCTTTGTGCGCCTGTCTGTCTGTCTGTCTATCTGGCTGTATGTATGTCTGTCTATTGTTGTCTCTCTCTCTGTCTCTGTCTCTGTCTCTCTCTGCCTCTCTGTCTCTGTCAACCGGTGTCTTGACTCTTTCTTTCTTTCTTTTCTTCTTCCTTTCTTTGTTGTCTTGAGTGCGTGTCTTCTGCGAAATTCTTTCAGAACTGATGCTTCATCGGTACAGTTTCAAATTACACCACCACTGAAACTTTTTAATAGCCATTCCCCGGGTGCAACAACCTCAGGTTCGAACACAGTGTGTAATGACAACACGAGCCATGGACGTGTTCCTGGTACACGATCAGGCTCTCGTCACCATATGCGTGAACTATGCTACGCGATCCGTGCTACGTGTACTCCTGTCTCATGATGTGGAGACGAATCCAGTCTCAATGTAAGAATGATGGTAGTTTCAAAGATGAAGAGATTGAGCAAACACCTACTGCACCTATGGAATCAACATCACGGCAACACACTACACCTGCCGTTGCCCAACAAATTCTTCAGACCATCGACAGATAGAGCGAACAACGCCTGGAAGAAGCAAACATGACACACAATGATCTAGCTGTCATGAACTGCGAACTTAGGAAGTTCTGTTGAGTCGCATCCGTTGGTGACATAACGGCATCTGCCAGGGGGCGGTTATGTCCCTTGACATCTTGATGGAATACTCGTGCAATCTTCACCCTAAGCAACGCAGGCTTCCAAGGGTGATACACGATTCTTCCTGGCTGGTTGGCTTGGCAGTTCAGGACTGTACTTCTCTGAGTCCCACTGGCATCTTCGGGTGTTTTCTTCTTCTTCTTCTTCTTCTTCTTCTTCTCTCTCTCTCTCTCTCTCTCTCTCTCTCTCTCCTCTCTCTCTCTCTCTCTCGGGCTTAGGCAAGTCAGTGAGAAATGTGACGAATGAGCATTGAAACAGACTTGAACAGGAGATACCCGTCTTTCAGTGGCTGTGTCAGAAATCACCAGTGACGTCACAGTATCGTCCACAGAACAAGGGACGCAGAAAAAGGTCAGCCAGAGACTCGCCCAGCAAGCGGACAGACTGCATGGTGAAACAGAGAAAATTAACACAGAGAAGGATCGTTTGGAGGGTTGTCCCTCAGAGGCAACATTCGTTGCTAAGGTATTCCTCTGTGTTGTACCAAAGGAGACTAAGACCAGCGTGTGTCAGCTGAAGTGACAGCACTGAGCAGTGTAGAAGGCCCACAGACATTGTGTGAAGACAATATTGTTAGAGCGGGCACACTAGGACGTGAGGACCCTAAAACCCATGATTGCGAAATTTCGCAAGAGTTCAGAACCCAACTGGAATCGAACGCTGTGCCCGTGGACAACGATCTGAATTCAAGATGGCAAGCTACAATGGCATCAGAAGGCTCACCGGACAGAACGTCGTCTTCATTCTGTTCGTGGCGTCATGACGATTGGGCCCAAACAACATCAACAACGAACGCTGCAGCGACAAAGGTCAGTCACGACGTCAGCTCTTCATCGAATCCATCTACAGCCGATCGGCAGACAGCGGATTGTAGATGGCGGAAAGCAGCAGCAACACCACGGCAGTCGGGTCAAGATCATCGGGTCAGCACGCCAGTGGATGGCTGGGGGGAAGGGGTGGGGAATCCTCTGGCCACGTGACTCCCAAGAATACCAAACTATCAAGTTCAAGGCATGGGAGCGACGTCAGTGACGGAGGGGGTAGCAGAGGAGGTGTGAAGACACATTCACATGGCAAAGGAGGGACTGTGTTGCGCATCGGGAGGGAAGAGGTTGATATGGGAGGCCAGCTGCACGTGAAACTGGTGGCAATTCAGGCAGAGGGAGACAGCAAACAGGAATGACAAATTTCTTGTCAGTGAGTGATAACACTTGCGCGTGGATGGTGACAGGGACAGACGTACTTTGCATTCGAGGTCAAACTCCAACGACAGGACAAGCATTATCATCCGACTCAGTTATCGTTCCTTAATGATGATGTAGAAATCAACCTTTCAGTAAATTAAGTGATGCGTTGTTTGTAAATTTATCTGTGTACAATTGATTTTGTGTGTTTGACTGAAGCTTTGTTCATCAAGTTTTGACTTTAGTAACATTTTTCATAAATACATAAAATTCAGTTCCCCAGCAAAAAACGATGTAATCATTCGACAGAAACTCTGTAAGAGTATAATCACCTGTTTAAAAAAAAAGTTAATCGTAGTTGGATAACGAATTGAAATGTAATGTGAAAACTAACAGTTTATTTCATCTTGATAAAGATTTGATATAGATCACAAATTATGTTCCAACTGAAGGTCGTCCTTTTGATAATTACATAGACATTAAAATGGTACTTTTTTCCCGAAAGAAAAGTTCTATAATGTAATTCAGAATTAAACCGTAAACGTGATTTCCAGCGATGATTTAAAGGCGAAAACAGATTACGCGTAACTTATAATCGAAAACACGAAAAATTATTAGGATCCACGGAATGACACAGATCTATATGCACGACACCCAAAAGATGACAGTGTAAACGATTTTCGACAAACTCTTTTACATTTTGCTTCATGTTTGCTTCATGGCTGTTGAGAGAGAGAGAGAGAGAGAGAGAGAGAGAGAGAGAGAGAGAGAGAGACAGAGAGACAGAGAGACAGAGACAGAGACCCATGTGGCATTTTCACTTGCATATCATCCTATGGGAGCAATGTAATTTATCATTTTATTCTGTCTGAAGAACTCAAACTTGATCTATGTGTTGGTGATAATTCATACTCTTGGCACCTACCAGTAGAATTAAGATGGAAGAAAGTTAGTGATGGCAGAGAAATCACGTGAAATGAATGAAAGTGGAGAAGAAAAGGCTGTGAGGAATGAGGAGAACTCATATATTTAACAAAATGAATTGGAATCTGATGTATTCAATGAATGCATGAAGCAGGTGAATTATGGTTTGGATGGTGATGTCGATGTCTGCATCTCGTTCCTGGTGCGCCCCACAGAGCTGCTACCTGTGTGATACCCACACCATGGAGAAGGACAGCTTGGAAAAAAAATGATTGGGAGTGCGACGTAGTGAAAAGACGAAAGAAAAACCCTTCTAGGTAGCGATCAACGTGCTAAAACTGATATGGTTAAACGCAGAAATATCTATGTAAATACACGAAAAGATTATAATAAACTAAAAGGAGAGAAAGAGGACAACTTTGATCTTACCAGAACGGAAGAATTAAAAGATTTAGTTAAAGACTCGAAACAGTTCTCGTCAACTTCAAGACCTATTGAAAAGGCATCACTGGCATATGATCAGTTTTCAATACAATAGCATGAGCATTCTCAAAGTGGATCTAATTGCAAAGTGAGATGACTGCAGGCGGAAATCTAAACAAATCTTAAATAAATGTTAGCGAACCGCCCAGAGAAACGTGGACAAACGAGTCACAAGACAAAACACAACGCGTTTCGACCTCATAGGTCTTCTTCAGGTGAGATACAAACGAATAAAATAACGAAAATTCACTTAGCTTTGATCGCTTCAGATCGCTTCAGAGTTCAGCGCAAGGAAGAGGTCGAAACGCGTTGTGTTTTGTCTTGTGACTCGTTTGTCCACGTTTCTCTGGGCAGTTCGCTAACATTGATTTAAGATTCTCAAAGTGGTTCTTCTTCCTTTTTTTAATTATTTTTTTTTTTTTAGTTCATATGGAAATACGTATGAGGAAGAAAATCATACAGAACAAAATGATACAAAATGACAAGAAGCGCTTTTTAATGACCCGATTTCAAAAAGCGAAATAGAAAAAAAGAATTAAACATTTGATAAGTTGTTAAAGGGTTGTGCTAGACGGAATTGTTAATGAAATGTTAAAAAAAAATTGTTATTATTTTGATCATTGAGACCTAAAAAAATCTTTTTCACCCTTTAACATCTCCAACTCAGGGTCGAAGTATATAGTCCTACCATTATATGAAATGAGACTTTAAAAACCCAGACAAGTATCGTTGCGTAACTCTACCCAGTATATAAGACAAGATCTACCCGGTGTTTTGAGTACAAGTCTTACTAAATGGACCGAAAGAAAAAAGGCAGTTTATTGAAGAGCAAGCAGGACTCAGCAGTGGGTATAGCACCATTGACCTTATCTTTCACCTTGTTTTATTAGGTCCAGAAGTCTCTCCCTAGAAATTCAAAACCGTCGTAGCTTTTGTTGACTTCCAGAAGTCCTTTGGTTCTGCTAACCTGAACATATCATTTGAGAATCATACAACATCTGGTGTCGAAGGGGAATTGTATAAGACGCTGAGAGAAATCTGTGATACCGTTCTGACCTGTGTGCGTGATAAATGTTTATATCCGAGATCTTCTGATTGTCCAGGTGGTGTCAAGCAAGATTGTGCGCTAAGCCCGCTACTTTTCTCATTTATTTTTCTTTTATTGATGAGCTCGCTGTAGAATTATCAAAACGTGAGAGGCATGACATTCAGCTTCTTCTTGGAGTCATTTAAATGTTTCTAATGCTGTTTGCTTGTGATTCGATGTGATACTGTTATGAGATACTGAAAATAAGGTTGCAGATCAACTCAGTGTACTAAAACTGAAGCAAATAGATAGCAATTACTTGTAAATTCAGGAAAGAAAACTGATATGATAGTTTTCTCACAAAGGATATTACCTCTCTGCAAATGAAATATGGTGGTATGGGAATCAAGAATTAAAGGTGACAAGTAAATACAATTTAGGCGTTGTTTTCACGACTAAATTAAGTTTGATACCACGTTAATTAGAAGTCGCTAGGAAGGGCAGAAAAAAAATTGAAATTTTTTGTGCACAATAAGATTAAAGTCGATTGATCCTAAATTACTCTGGGAACTCTTTG
>CM065737.1:36632278-36634778 GCA_033310375.1 Conus canariensis | reverse complement strand
TACCGCTATGATAAACAGCAGATTCAGACGGGCAAGACGGGGAGCCGGAATAGCTCAGTTGGTAGAGCGCCGGACTCGTGATCTTGGTGATCCTGGGGTTGCGGGTTCGAACCTCCGCCGGGGGCGTTTCGGTACAGTGGGATTTTCCCTCGGAGTTAACATTGGTTCTGACTCCATTTCCCATACAGTCCTTCGAATGAGACTATAAACCGAGGTTCCGTGTGTGAACGCACGCATAACATCTTGCACACACGTAAAATCCCATCACCAACTTTCGGAAGAGTAGGCCAGTTTGGCCGTTGGTATGGATGACACGTTACACATAGCATGCACCCTGCGTGAGAAATGGAAAGAATGAAGGAAGTAAGGAAAATGAGTGATCAATATTGAATGATACTGATTGGATGACACGGGAAACGACTGAATGAAGCGCCAGCTGGCAGCTCTTCAGTCGGCACTACCCAGGTAGGCAGCCCGTTGTGTAAACGAGTGTTGATTGTAAAGCGCTTAGAGCTTGGTCTCTAGCCGAGAATAGGCGCTATATAAGTATTCATTATTATTATTATTATTATTATTATTATTAAGAGCCACATTAATCTTCACTGGAAATGAACTCAATCAATCACAATCGGAAAAGGCCACCACAATGTGTTTGTGAGAACCGTTGACTCCTTCGAATACGCGGAAAGCATTTTCTCGGAAGCTCAAACGAAGAATTCTTTGAGGTTTGGCGTGTTCATTTTAGCAGGTTGAAAGTGAGTATATGTTTGCTAATGCAGCCACAGTATGGCCAACGTGGCGCTGAACGTGTGTGTGTGTGTGTGTGTGTGTGTGTGTGTGTGTGTGTGTGTGTGTGTGCGTGCGTGCGTGCGTGCGTGCGTGCGTGCGTCGTGCGTGGTGCGTGAGTGTGTGTGTGTGTGTGTGTGTGTGTGTGTGTGTGTGTGTGTGTGTGTGTGTGTGTGTGCACGCGCAGGTATAAAGGCCCAGAGACTCATGAAATACATGCGGACATACATGCTACACATACTGTTACACACGAACATGTGTAACCTACGCATACACTCAGAAACTTATGTGCCTGTGTGTGTATGCGCGAGTCTGTGTGACAGATGCTACACTAAAAAGGAACAAAAGAGGAGCGACAATGGAGAAGCCGACGCATATACTGCTGTTCATGAATGAGAGAGAGAGAGAGAGAGAGAGAGAGAGAGAGAGAGAGAGAGAGAAGAGAGAGAGAGAGAGATGAAAAAGAGGAAATTTCTCACCGAGATTAAAAAAGGAGGAAATTTCTACAATCTAGTCGTTAAGTCAGCTTCTTGGCGTTTAAAACCCACATAATATTCCAATACAAATGAGATAAATTTTATCTTCAAGTGATAAAGGTTTTTTTTTTTTTTTTAAATCATGTCAAAGTATGTTCAGGTATTCTTTTTCTATTGTAATGCTTCAGAAATAGAAATGACTGGTGACTGGTAGGTGAACAAATCGGTATTGTCACTCTCTGCTCCCCTCTAGCTGCTGCACTGAATCTGGTGTTCCACGAGAAAGTTATTGTCAGAGAAATTTATACCAGAGGAGAACTGTACCCCCGAGGATTTTGCTACCCAGACAGGCAAATTTGACTGGCCTCACGAAAAGTGCTGGCAACCGGTGCTTACATCGGTAGCCAGAACTGGTCAGTTGGTAGAGCGCCGGACTCGTAATCTTGCTGATCCTGGGGTTGCGGGTTCGAATCTCCGCCGGGCCGTTTCGGTACAGGGGGGAGGGGGGGGGATCTTTCCCTTGGAGTTAACATTGGTTCTGACTCCATTTCCCAAAGAGTCTTTCGAATGAGACTATAAACCGAGGTTCCATGTGTGCACGCATAACATCTTGCACACACGTAAAATTCCATCGCCAATTTTCGGAAGAGAAGGCCAGATTGGCCGTTGGTATGGATGACACGTTACGCATAGCATGCAACCTGCGTGAAAAATTGAAAGAATGAAGGAAAATAAGGAAATTGAGTGAACGATATTGACTGATGACACGGGAAACGACTAAATGAAGCGCCGGCAGGTAGCTCTTCAGTCGGCGCTACCCAGGTAGGCAGCCCGTTGTGTGCACGAGAGCGTGGACTGTCAGCGCTTAGAACCTTTGGCAAGGCGCTTTATAACTACTACTATATTATTATTATCATTATTCTGAATTTCTTCTTCTTCTTCTTCTTATCATAATATCATTATTGTTATCATCATCATTGTTATATTATTATATTATTGTTATTATTATCATTATCATTATTATTATTATAATATTATTATTCAGTATCATTTATTGTTATAAGGTTTTTGAGTAAAACTTTTGTGGGGCAGTTAAACTTTCGAGCCAAACCAGATAACTATGCATCTCTGTCTATCCTTCTGCCTCTGTGTCTACCTGTCTTGTCTACGATATTGCAGTCTCTCTCGGATTTTCTTTTATTCTCCTTATCTCTCGACTTGTCTCTGCCTTTCTCCAT
>CM065737.1:36592278-36629778 GCA_033310375.1 Conus canariensis | reverse complement strand
GTGTGTGTGTGTGTGTGTGTGTTTGTGCGTGCGCGCGCGCGCGCGCGCGGGCGTGTGTGTGTGTGTGTGTGTGTGTGTGTGTGTGTGTGTGTGTGTGTGTGTGTGCAAGGGGGGAGGGGGGTGGGTGGGCGGAGAAAGGCATACCCGCCTGATGTCACTTCATTCCCGATCAGTGAATTCGGACATGAAGCAATAACCCATACAGGCAATAAGGAAGGAACGAACTGTTTTTTGGTCCCTATGTACACTACAGACAAATATCTGTTCTTTTCAGACATTCAATATCAGGCATGGGACATTCCTAGCCGTGCGGTCCAACAAACCCATCATGGTGGCCATGCTGTCCAAATCGTTTCCCAAACCCGGCGGTGCCAGGGGGGATCCGTCCTTGACCTTGTTGACTCCAGAAAAGATCTACAGAAACGAGTACACGTGGGGAACATCGATTGATGCCTTTCGACATAAATTTATCAATTCTCTGTCCGTCATTATCGACCAGAACAAGGTATCAGGGCTGATGCTGGATGGAGAAAACGGTCTCGCTTGGCAGGGCAGGGAGGTGAGTTTGATCGATGTGTCTTTATATATGTCAGAACTTGGGAATAAACATCAAGCTTTAGTGGGGGATCTGGAAGGAAGTGTTGGTCTGCATGTTCATATCTGTTTCATCTGTTTTTCTACGTCTCCATGCCCATGTTCCCCCTTTTCTTTTGCGGTCACTGCTAGACGTTTTCTGATCAGAGGAGAGTAGGAACCTGAAAGTTAACTTGGTCATATTCGACTCTGCTGCACCGCCCAGAAAGTCAGAGAGGTCTACTAATCAACATGTGAACGTGCTGCAGAACATCACTGGCTCCACCAAGGTCAATCTATGGATGGACGTTCCGCACGGTACTCATCATCTGCAGCACGTGGATCCTGACGTCACATTCTTCGCCCTCCTGTCTGGAATCACACGCAGGCTGATTGCCTCCTACCTTTGTCCAGCCGGTTTCGGACCAGGTACTGTTAACCTCAAGCTTTAGCAGACACGTTTCTGTTTCCTTCACTGCTCTCTGACATGTTCCTTTCGGGTATTTGATTATTACCAGCCAAGTGATTGGTTGGTGTGTGTGCGTGTGTGTGTGTGTGTGTGTGTGTTGTATGTGTGTGTGTGTGTGTTGTGTGTGTGTGTGTGTGTGTGTGTGTGTGTGTGTTTATGTGTATGCGTGTGTGTGGTCACATTTTGTGTGTTTTGTTTTTCAGATCTTAAATAAATGTTAGCGAACCGCCAAGAGAAACGTGACAACGAGTCACAAGACAAAACACGACGCGTTTCGACTCTTAGGTCTCTTCAGGCAAGACACAAACAAATAGGACAATGAAATAAACACATTTTTCACTAAGCTTAGATCACTTCAGCGCAAGCTAAGTGAAAAATTCGTTCATTTTCATTGTCCTATTTGTTTGTGTCTTGCCTGAAGAAGACCTAAGAGGTCGAAACGCGTCGTGTTTTGTCTTGTGACTCGTTTTTCCACGTTTCTCTTGGCGGTTCGCTAACATTTATTTAAGATTTGTTTAGATTTCCGCCTGCAGTCGTCTCGATTTGCAACTAGATCTATTTTCTTTTTTTCAGGTTAAGTTTTTGTGGGAGTGTTATTTCATTTAAATTATGTAAGTGACATCTGTCACTCTCGGAATCTGACACCCAGCAGAAAGAGAGTGAGAAGAGCTCGACAGAAGAATGCCTTCAACGCAGAAGTCCTCTCCTTGTTTTTCAAGCAATCGTCACGGCCGTTTGAACGAAATTAACATGTAAAGAACACCAACCAAGCAAAAGGTCCACATACTGTTTGGACACAAGCAAATACAATGTACCCAGTAGCCACGTATAACAGAAATACCAAACTGATAACAGAAATGCCAGTCTAATGCCCCACGTATTTACTTGCCAATATAAAAACTACTACTGAACCGACCCTTTGCGGTGTATTGAAGAACAGTTTCACATTTAAACATGTTGGCACCCAGTAAGAGAGTATATACAGTTTAAATAGTATTACATCAGCCTTGAAAGCTTTACGGAAGAATGTCTGGAAAAACAAAACAAAAAAACATGTTTTGAAAGAGACTTTAAAGACGCATTTACATGTGGAAACTTTTTTTTTTCTGACATATGTGAATATTGAATTTCACAGTTTGGATGCGAGTGACCATCTTGAGTTGGGTGTTGGCAAAGTTAATACTCCATTACACTTTATCATGTTCGCAAACAGTATGACATGAACTCGTTTGACAAGATGAAAGCCAGACGACATGCATAAGATCAGACTGTAAAACATTTAATTCCAAAATTTAGAAAGAGAGGGGGTTAGTTACCGCCAAGGACATTGACAAACAAAGCACAGGACAAGACACAATGCATTTCGACCTCTTGGGTCTTCTTCAGGCAAAAAAAAAACCAGATCACATTTAACAATTAGGACCGTACAAACAAAGAACGAAGAGTGACTTATCTGTCCATGTGTTCCGAAAAAATGGCCGCCAGACGGAAATGACAGAGGGAATTATGGGAGAGGAAAAGGAGGGGGGTGGGGGGAGGGGGGAGTGAAACGATGTGGTTTGTAGGTTGTGTAGCTGGTTTAGTGGAGTGGTATGATATAGTTGTGACTGTTGTGGTTAAGGTGGATTGATAATAGTGCTAAGTGAGGGGGGGGATTTATATATATATATATATATTTGTTAAAAATAAGGTTTAAAAGGCAATCTACAAATTTGTTTCTAGCTTGCGCTGTCGTCAGGATGATTTTGGTATATAACACCGGCGGTGGGCAAACCAAAATCATCCTGACGACAGCGCAAGCTAGAAACAAATTTGTAGATTGCCTTTTAAACCTTATTTTTAACAAATGTTGCTCCCCAAGGGGTTGAGCACTCTCAAAATCGTTTTAGGAATTCTAATCTTATTGATCTAATATATATATATATATAATAATATTGATTAAAATATATATATATATATATATATATATATAGAAAGGATAGTAATGATAATAATGATAGTAGTAGTAATTATAATAAATAAATACATGAATAAAATGAAAGTAACTGTAATTAAAAAAAAAAAGTGAATAAAATAGATAAATGATTTTGCTGGGTGATGAAGGAGGTGTTAGTAGTTATGCGTGGGTAGTTGTAAAAGGTGTGTGGGTAATGTTAATAAGGGAGGGAAGGGGATGGAAGATGAATGGGTGATAAGTTATGATGGGGGGGGGGGGGTAAAAAAAAGTGTGTGGGTGGGGTGGGTGGGGAGGAGGATAATGTGGTGTGTGTGTGTGGGGGGGGGGGGAGAAAGGAGAGCTCATATCTCTCCATACACTATGGGGTGGGGGGTATGGGTGTGGGAGGTTGGGAAGTTCATACAAATAGTGTTGTTGAAAAAATAAACAATGCTGTGGGATGATGTTCATTGTAACAGGTGAAATAATGTGTTGGAATTAATATGCTGATGTTGGTTGAGAAAAGATAGCAATGATCAATGAAAAACAGGGTATCATGTGTTACACACACACACACACACACACACACACACACACACACACACACACACACACACACACACACAAAGGGGGGGGGGGGGGCGACCACATGTAAACAGTATTATGGGTGAGTTATGATCATAATGAGACTAACTGGGGAAAGTTTTCACACACATATTCACACACACACACACACATCCTCACACACACACACACACACACACACACACACACATATATATATATATATATATATATATATACACACACTCATTTAAAAAACATCATCATCATTAATCAGTCACTGATGGGTGGTGATCATGTGAGATCAACAGTACTAAAGGAAGATCTTCTTCTCCGTTCACTCCATTTTGAAATTTTAATTCCAAGCACTGTTTTACTTCGTACTTGAAGGTACAATCGAATAGTGAAAGTTTCCTCTGTAGGTTCTTGTCAGCCGTTGTCCACTATCCATTAAGCCAGCCTGGTGTGCTCTCCACAGCGCAGAACAGTAGCTGGTGGCTGGTTCTGATTTGCTCCACTGTGAAGGAACAACGCCAGTTAAAGGAATACTCCCTCCAGGAGGCTTACTTAATCATGTCCCGTTCCCCTGAAATGAAGTCTGCTCTTAGCAGTCAGGCATTTCACTATATCGGATTTTGATGTTTGGTTTCCTTCACTCCATGTCTTGTACAGAAAAGCATCTGGGTTGAGGTTTTATTATCACTTCTAGTCTTGCATGTCTTCCATCAACCTGTGTTATCTTAAGCTTAAGCAGCAGTGTTCAGTGTCCCCCCCCCCCCTCCCATCCCAGAAATACTGTTTAATCTTGGTAGATTTTTATCCCCAGTTACTGGCATCTATAGCAAAGTTTAGTCATCCATTTTATTTGAAATTGTTATTATTTTACCCTTTACTGGGTGCTCTTAGTTTTTTTTTTTTTTTTTTTAACACTTTTCATATATGAATGAAGATCGATTCGATTTTGGAGAGTGCCCTTCTTGCTCATTTTGAAGTACTTCTCAGCAGTATCAAATCATCCTATGCCATACAACCTGAGTTGAATGTAGGCATTACGGTTCTGAGAAAAGAAACCTGAATATATTCAGGATCCTGTAGGAAGCCTGAAGACCACTTCACTGGCCATTTGGAGGAACGATAGACCAGTCTTTGGAGAAGAATTACTTCCATTTAAACGCAGGATTGCCTTTTCGGAAGTATGCTTTTTCACTGGGGCAGATTTTGACGTTCACTCCCTCCCTGACTGAAAGTTAAAGGCATTTGGGTCGAACTTTAATATTAACGATTTTCTTTGTCTGTCTCATATATATATATATATATACATATATAATGCTGAACAATGAAGTAGTGGGGGAAAACAAGTGCAGGCTAATAATTCTTCAGTCGTTACAGTAATGACTTGGCGAAGATTTAAACTTTTAGTACAAAAAAAAACAAACAAACAAAAAAGTTGAAGATGAAGAAAATGGGGAATGTGCTATAAATATGAGAAACCCTTCATTAGCTGCCTGAGGGAACAATCGTAATCCCTCTCAAAGACACATCCATTTGTATTGCCTGCTCCTAGGCCTTTCGTCCGCTGGATCGGACTCATCAGGGAGACACGGCTGGTTGTGTCTGTGTTCTTGGTGTCAAATAGAGACACACCACAGTCCATAATTCTGTGGTGTTCTCACCATCAAGGGTTCAAAAAAAGAATCCAACAGCACCCTCAAAGCAGCCAGCGAAGGGTAGTAAAATGGAACCAAACGAAAGTGTGGAGAGGAAAAAAAGTTGCTGAAAAACTAAAAGCATTATTCAATCAGTATAAAATATAGGGGACAATCTTTGAGCGTATGCTTGAGGATCCATTCAAGGATGCAAGGGAGATCAAAAGATATGGAACAGTCTGAGTGGTCAGCTCTGCTGTTCAATAACCCAAGCATTGTGAGTGGCTAAGAATTGTACAGAACAACCTTTATATATATATAATATTTGTATATATATATATTTTTTTTTAATGCAGCAATATTATATGGATTGTAGAACATACGTTTTCCTTTGTACTGTTCTTGAAGGTGTTCTAAGACTGCTTTGTTCACAATTTCTCTTTGTTTAACATATACTGTTAAAAAAAAGTTAAGGACCAACATTGAGAATGCACAAAAACTTTTTAAAATTCACAAAAATTCAATTGTACCGCCTTTGTGGTCCAAACAAATTGAACCACACGCACAAATTGATAGTGAATGCGGCAACTGCAATTTTGTGGCACACATTTCTCACGCGTCTTGAAAAACACGTGTCGCGACTTGTCATTTTTGGAACAAATTGGGGTGAATTTCTGATGTGTTTGGGATCCGAGGAGCATGTGCTGAATCAAAATCATGTGAAGCACGAGCTAAATCAGGCTGTAGGTCATAAAGTATGCTCAACCAAATGTCTTTAAAAGCCACTGTACTGGCGAAAAATGCAATGCAGCAGCATGCCTCCACGTCGAAGACTGAACGAGCTGGATCGAGGAAGAGCAATAGGATGGCTCCAAGAAGGAGTTGCAGTCCGGGAAGTGGCACAGAGACTTGGGGTATCACACTCTGTTGTTATCAGACTCAGACAACGCTTTCAAGACACAGGAAGAGTGCAAGAACGACCACGCTCTGGTCGACCCAGAATAACAACACCACGAGAGGACCGATACATTGAAAGGCAGGCCACACAAGAAAGAACAGCAAGTGCAAACAACATCAGACGTCGCCTTAGAGATGCCACCAACACTGCTGTCAGTGATCAGACCATGCGAAACCGCCTACACGCCGCTAACCTCCGTGCTCGACGACCAGCCATAAGACCTCGTTTGACTGATGCCCACAGAGCAGCACGCCGAGTATGGTGCACGCAGCACGTGAGATGGACACATGAACAGTGGGCTAACGTGATGTTTACAGACGAGTCGTGGTTCTGCCTGGATCCCACCGATAGACGGAACAGGGTCTGGAGACGCCGTGGGGAGCGTTTTGCAGAAGAAGCTGTCCTGGAAAGGAACCGCTATGGTGGGGGATCCGTTATGATTTGGGGCGGCATAAGCACACGCTACAGAACGGTTCTCTACAATGTGGCAGGGAACTTGAATGGTGTTCGCTACCAAACAGAGATTTTGCAACCCCTGGTGCTGCCAGCCCTTCAACAGCTTGGACCTCAGGCAGTCTTTCAAGACGACAATGCATGGCCCCATCGCACCAGAGCAGTAAACACGTACGTTTCTCCAAGCTGCTGGTGTCAACAGAATGCAGTGGCCCGCAAACAGCCCAGACCTGAACCCCATCGAACATCTTTGGGATAAGCTGGGCCGGAGACTGCAGCAGCGTCGTCCTCCTCCTGCTAACCTGGGTCAGCTGTTTGAGTCACTCCAGCAGGAGTTGGCTGCTGTCCCCCAGGCCTTTCTGCGCACACTGGTGAACTCCATGTGACAACGCTGCCTTGAATGCCTTGCCAATAACGGGGGACACACACGTTATTAACCATGACATTGAACAAACACTCCTCCTGTGACTTTCAAATTTGGGGGTGGGGGTGTTTGTACTGCGCTCGATTCCAGTTTGTTGATTCCTCGGACTTGTCATTGTCTTTACACACTTTTCACATATTCAATAAATTCGTGTTACACTTGGAGATTGATCACTTCCCAATTTTCTTTTTTATAAGTCAATGAAATGTTGGTCCTTAACTTTTTTTGAACAGTATATCTTCCACATGATATAGGCAACAACAGATTATGAACAAGGTTCTTATTGTTCTTGTGTGTGTGTGTGTGTGTGTGTGTGTGTGTGTGTGTGTGTGTGTGTGTGTGCGCGTGTGTGCGTGCGTGCGTGCGTGCGTGCGTGCGTGCGCGCGTGCGTGCATGCGTGTGTGTGTGTGTGTGTGTGTGTGTGTGTGTGTGTGTGTGTGTGGTCTCAAAAAAAGGAAACCTATCCTTGAAATGTGTGACACTAACAGCAAAGCGTGTACTTTTTTTGTGAAATCAAAATGAGATAACGACTGTATTTTGCCTGAGCCTGTGGAGTTCACATTATCGTCAACACGATAGAGCTCGTCACTGTAGTTCGCCATGCATCACGCACATTTTCTGTCCACCTCTTTTTTTTCTTTTTTTTTCTAGTAGAAATAATTTTTCTACAGAGTTTTTAAGCTCAGAGTTCGCTTGTTGCTGTGAGTTCTTGTACACGTTGCAGAAGACGGTTGTCGAGTTAGTAGTGTGTGTTATTAGAAGACTAATCGTGAGAAAGAAGGAAAATAGGGAAGGAGGTGAATTAGGCGGATGATAAAGGGATCTGCCTAGGCATAAATCGTTTCAGATCCTTCTGCTGTGAAGGCTTGGACGATCTGCTTGAGAGAAGAGTGCCACTGATAGTTGTCCTCCTTTGTCACTGTCCATTAATATAACTCATTTGTTTTAATGTCATGTTATCATGATTTGTAGTGTGTCTTCGTGTGTGTGTGTGTGTGTGTGTGTGTGTGTGTGTGTGTGTGTGTGTGTGTGTGTGTTGTACGTGCGTTCGTGTGTGTGTGTGTGTGCGTGTGTGTGTGTGTGTGTGTGTGTGTGTGTGTGTGTGCGTGCGTGTTTTGTGTGTGCGTGCGTGCGTGCGTGTGTGTGTGCGTGTGTGTTGTGCGTGCGTGCGTGTATGTATGTATGTGCGTGTGTGTTGTGCATGCATGTGTGCGTGCGTGCCTGTGTGTGTACGTGTGTGTGCGTGTGCGTGCAGGCGCGCGCGCGTGTTTGTGTGACATTTTCTACTCTCGCTCTCTGTTTTGTAAATGTCACAGCTCTCTACCACTGTGAGATCACGGGAGATCCCCATCTGAAAATGTTCAACGGACAGAGAGTCTCTCTGGCTATTCCCTGCGCTTACCTGGTCACCAGACTCCGACTGACCAACAGTGTCTACACTGCAGGGTAATGGAAGCAACGCTATAGGCCTACAGAACAGTACCGTATCAGGGGTGCCCCATACCATTCACCTGCGTGTTCGCACCTGAGTGTTCGCGCACGCGAATAGTAGAGGAGGGAAAATTCTACGTCAACAGAAGGCAAGAGTGTCTGGTGTCTGGCAGTAGAGAAAGAAGTCACACATACGCATGGCCCATGGGTTGAAGAGGGAAATACAAATGAAAAGTAAACCGTGATACATGGCATGCGTCTCTTTAAAATCCATCATTAACCTTGACAACAACTGCAAAGAAAAAAAAAGAAGCAAACTGGATACGAAAATACCACCAGACTCAAAGTGTTGCGTACATTGCTAATAAAACGTGTACACGCACATGAACACGGAAACGGAGAGAGTTGCTCAAGTAGTAGGGAGAGGGGACGGTAATTTGTCTCTTTAGCTGTCTCTGTCTGTCTCTTTCTGTCTCTCTGTCCCTGTCTCTATCTGTCTGTCTGTCTCTCCATCTCTCTCTCTCCCTCTGTGTGTGTGTGTGTGTGCGTGTGTGTGTGTGTGTGTGTGTGTGTGTGTGTGTGTGTGTGTGTGTGTGTGTGTGTGTGTGTGTGTGTGTGCAATAATGGTAAGAATACTCGGTTGGTGATTAACGAAGCGAACACACGTTAACGAGACAAGCTAACGGACCCATGGAAAGCTGTTCTGACAGAGAGACAAAAACATATAATGACTCAAGAATGAATAGATCAAGAAAATACCTGGCCCAAACATCGGGAAACAATACGTTTTTCTGTCATAACATGCAGTCTTAATGTGATGACAGTATTGATTGGGACGCTCAGGATGTCTGTTTATTTTTTGAGAAGTTTGTTTCAAAGTGAGGTGAAATTGAAACAAATTGAAACAAATCTCTTTAAAATTATTCTTAGTGAGTCCGCCAAAAACCAGGACAAAATAATTACAAGACAAAAAACACGGCCTGTTTCGACCTCTTGCGTCTTCTTTAGGCAAGACAAACAACATTCGGGACAATGAAAACGAAGAACGAGCAATCACGTATCTTCTCACAGTCGGCGCAAGATGGGGTGTTAAATGAAAACGAGCCCGTTGGGAAGGGGATAAAGGGAGTTAATAATGATGATAATAATGATACTACTGATAGCAATAATTGTAATGATAATGATGATGATAGAAATATCAAACAATAAGAAGCAATTTAAAAAAAATAATAAAGAAACAGTGATTTCAATGAGATAAAACTTGAGTTTGAGGCAGGCTAGTGCCACATTATTTTAATTGTTGAGGGTTTCTTATGCTATCTTCCTATGTGTTTGGGGCGTTAAGGGATACAATCGGATAGGTTGGGAGGGTGGTCTAGTGTTCACATACGTGTTGGGGGTGTTTAGTGTCACCTTATTGTGTACTGGGGTGTCTTGTCTTACCTTTTTTGTGTTCACAGTATTTTTACTTCCAAATTGTGTCTTCTGATCGTCTGATATATCCTTCGTATTTATTGGCGATGTCTAATAACGCGCGCGCGCGCGCGCGCGCGCGCGCGCGCGCGCGCTGTGTGTGTGTGTGTGTGTGTGTGTGTGTGTGTGTGTGTGTGTGTGTGTGTTGATCGTCTTTTACTGCCATTGTGTAAATTGAATTAGGGTAGTGTTAACGTCCAATGTCTTTGAGTGTCTAGTGCTGCGATTTTTCGTATTGAGGGAGCTTAGGGTTAATGTCCTATATGTTTGGGATGCCTAGTATTACTATCATATGGAAAATTGAAACAAAAATGGAACAAACGTATCTTTGAAAAAAATCGTATCAACCAAGTTTCAAGATTTGCTTTTTGAAAAGAAGTAGGGGAAGAGTAATGATAGGGATGAGGGTGGTAGTGGGGTGGGGTGGGGATTTCATCCCTCGAAATGTGTAGCGGATGTGCCCGGCTGCGCACAATGACAACGTGTGAAGTACTCAGGGGAGAGCACTCTGATGAGTGAGATGACGACGTGTCTTTGCCTTGCCCAGGATCCCTTTCTTCACGGAAATCGAGGTGGAGGTGATCGGAGGCAACAGTCAGCACACTTTTAGACACGGTCGTTACTTCGTCTCTGATGTCTGTGTGAAGGTCAGCTTCAAAGGTGGCCCCAGACCACATCCCACCAACACGTACTGTGTCGGCGAAGTAAGTAGACACTACAGTCTGTGTGAACAGTCGCTCGTAATTTGCCATTCTCCATCATAGACTATAAAAGTGCAGTTGGTTTATTTGCTGACCACTCATTACTCACAAACCTTTTAAAGCTATCCACAGACAATAGAAACATCTCTTCAGGAAAGTCCTATTGAGATATCAGATAGGTGCAATTCAAAGTAAATGGTGTACATCTGTCAAAACTAAATTTACGAACAGTCACTCGCCCAAATCACCAATAAGCTCCTCTTTGCCTTAGTTCATTTGAACGACAGGGATTCCTATTGAATGTGCATCATATTTCAGGTGTAAGGATAGATAAGGAATTTAGACAGCACCTCGTTTCAATAATTCATCGAAGACCAACGAAAAACGTTTTCCTCTTTTTACAACGTAAGCATCATATCAACATCACAGCGTTCAAGCCTTTCTTCAAAAGTCATATCAAGTTGCAATCAAACATGAGTATGTGGAAATGGGTGTAGTTCATTAAAAAAAATGAATTCTCACTACCGACAGACAGCAAAGCTTCTCTGTCCAGCCATACGTGCGCTAGATATACTGTAAGTGTTGCTGATTTTGACAAATACCATGTCATTTACCCTTTTGATGTGTTTGGTATCTCATTTTCGCGCCATAGGATTGACGGGTGAAAAAAGCGACAACAAACAAATCCGTCTTTTAACTTGGGCTGGAAACTACAAGACTATTACCACATTTGCAGGGGAGAAACTGGACAGTGGCAGATCCCAGTGAGACCATGCAGGGCCGCGTAATCATTGAATACAACAGTGCCATCCGACTATCAACACTGCGGATCACCTTCACCCAAATGCGTGTTGAGTTCCGTGCTGTGGACAGGAATCGTAAAGACCATCAGCCTTGGAAGCCAGGGATTTTCGTTCAGGTAAGTTTGAGGCTGATAACAAGAAGCTCGTGGACTCCGATTATTTGTGGGGTTTTGTTTTAAACTCTGCACCGTCATTTTTTTTAGCAGCAGTGGAGTGTGTCATGAGTTCTAATGGTATATGAACCATACAAATGAGTCGGGCCGACTGCGCGATGCCAGAAATTGAGAGTGGTGCTAAAACGAGGGAAACGAGGGTGGTGGCAAATGTATGCGTGGGTGTGAATATGACTTTGCTTCTGCGTTGTGGAATATGGTATAGTAGCAGTGCTATTAGTGGTAGTAGCAGCGGCAGCAGCAGCAGTAGTAGTAGTAGTAGTAGACGTAGTGGAAGTAGAAGTAGTAGTAGTAGCAGCAGCACCAGCAGTAGTTGTAGTAGTAGTGAATGTAATTATAGAAAAATTATGATGATGATGTATGTGCGTGTGTGAGTGCGGGCATGAGCATGCGGGTAATTACACATACACACACACACATCGCCCTTAGATTTTAATCAAAAAGAAAAAAAAGGAAGGGGGCGGGGCAGGGGGGGGGGGGGGGAGGGAAGGAGCTGTAAAAGCGGCGGGCAGCCGGAAGGGGAGGGGTGGGGGGGTAATGCAATCCAGTCTTCTCCAATGAAGGTCTGTCTCTCCCCACTACGTATGTATGTATATATGATGTATGTATGTGTGTATACATACATACATATATATATATATATATATATATATATATATATATATATATATAGAGAGAGAGAGAGAGAGAGAGAGAGAGAGAGAATTTAAGTAAAAAGGCAAACAAGCAATGTAAACAAATATAATCCAAAAACGTCGAGCGGCTGCTCTTTTTCAAGGACGCCACACACACACACACACACACACACACACACACACACACACACACACACACACACATATATATATATATATATATATATATATATATATATATATATATATATATATAATGCTGAACAATTAAGTAGTGGGGGAAAACAAGTGCAGGTTAACAATTCTTCCATCATTATAATAATGACTTGGCAAAGATTTGAAAAACAAAAGTTTGAAAATGAAGAAAATGGTAGAATATATGTTTTAAATATGAAAACCCTTCACTAGCTGCATATATATATATATATATATATATATATATATATATACTACGCACAAAAAGTTAAGGATCGGTATGTGAAAACAGGTGCGTAATAAGCTCAGTTCGCTACTGTTATTTATTTCTTAGTCCAGCCAAATTGTCATGAATTCTTGTTCAGCTGTAAGTGGGCGATGTTGTGTTAGTGCGAAAATTGCACGGGATTCTCTA
Organism: Conus canariensis; assembly: GCA_033310375.1. NCBI lineage: Eukaryota > Metazoa > Mollusca > Gastropoda > Neogastropoda > Conidae > Conus > Conus canariensis. Next base: position 36,616,929 of record CM065737.1, on the reverse strand, counting down.
CTACTGAGCTGGGCCGCAAACGGAAAAGCGGAAACTTGCGAAAAATGACCTTGTTTTGGACCGTTCTGCCTGAACACATTGCACTTGCCAGATGGAAAAACCATTATGCACGTGCAAGCACTGCTGTTTATGTGTGAGATGCTGTCGCTCGCTTGGCTATATAAGAAGACATTCCACCAGTAGTAGGCCTGATCTGACAATGCCTCCACGACGAAAATTAAGCGAGTTGGATAGGGGACGAGCTGTTGCATGGTTCCAAGATGGTGTTCCCAAGCGAGAAGTGGCCAGGCGACTTCATGTGTCCATCTCGGTCATTGTCCGACTGATTCAACGCTTCACAGCCACTGGGATTGTCCATGAAAGACGCAGATCTGGTCGACCGAAGAAGACAACCCCACGTGACGATCGTCTTATTGAACGACAAGCCCTGCAGACAAGAACAGCCTCTTCCAGCATAATTCAAAGGCAGTTCAGGGTGGCTACTAACATCAACATCAGCCAGCAGACCATACGGAACCGCCTACATGGGTTTAATCTCCGTTCTCGTTGCCCAGCAGTACGGCCATGCTTAACTCCAGCCCATAGGGCAGCACGCTGCGCCTTCTGCGCACGTCACGTGAGGTGGACACGTCAGCAATGGTCCCAGGTCCTGTTCAGTGATGAATCACGCTTCACCCTTCACCACAACGACGGCCGACTGAGGGTCTGGAGGCGCCCAGGGCAACGCTTTACTGACGCCACTGTCCAAGAAAAGGTGGCCTTTGGTGGAGGTTCTGTAATGGTCTGGGGGGCCTTCAGCCTTCACCACAGAACACCCTTGTATCATGTACAGGGTAACCTGACTGGCATCCGATACCGGATGAGATCCTTCGACCGCTGGCTGTGCCTACACTGCAGCAGATGGGACCGAGGGCTGTCTACCAGGATGACAATGCTCGCCCCCACAGGGCAAGGGTGGTCAACGACTTCCTGCAGCAGTCTGGAGTCAACAGAATGGAGTGGCCAGCATGCAGTCCTGATCTCAACCCGATTGAGAACCTCTGGGATGAGCTGGATCGCAAAGTGAGGAGTCACCCCCTCCCAGGGATGCCCAACATCTCTGCCAGATGCTGCAGGCTGAGTGGCAGGCGCTTCCACAGAGGATCTTCACCAACCTGGTCAACTCGATGAGGACTCGCTGCGTCGAGTGCCAGAACAGCCATGGTGGTTACACGCATTACTGAGCTTTTGGGAGCATCAGTATGCCCTGTCTTGTGATTTCAATGACTTTGGGAAATCAAATTTGGATACGTACCCACTTTAATCAAATGTACACACCAAACGATTGCTCGAGATTGAAGGCAATTGTGTATCGTTATCACTAAAGAATGGAATTAAATGTTGGCCAAACTTCAACACATTGACTTTCTTATTTTGACAGTTATGAATGTTTGTGAAAGTGATCCTTAACTTTTTGTGTGTAGCTTATATATATATATATAATTATAAACAAAGCTTACTCATATCTTAGATTGAAAAAATAGGGGGAGATAAGCATTCATATCTGCAGTGGTGGATAATTCTGCCTAACTAACAGTGTGAGGTTGAGTGGGTGAATGGAGAATAATAAATGCTTCTCAAAATGAGCCTTCAACAAGCTTATAGTCTCCAAGGGGGAGACAATCTCCAAAGGAGAGGAAACTCACTAACATATCATAACTCCTGGTCAGATACCGGTATTTCGAAACCTGATTGTTTCTCCTCAGTGACCTCGGAAAGTCCTAACTTGACTCAGCTGCCTTTTAGGTTTTATGCAGAATGGTATCCCAGAAAAAGGCTAGGGTGCAATACCATAGTATGTTTGTTGAATTTTCAACAACAAAAAAGCCCACCAAAGGTCCCACCTAAGAAGCAAAAGAAAATTATGAAACAATAAAATAAACTACATTTTCTTGTGAAAAGTACAAAATATAAAAAGATAACATCTTAAGACAGAAGTCCATATATAAGACACAAGTCTTAAGACACAAGTCCATACATAAATATAATATATATTCACACACACACACACACACACATATATATATATATATATATATATATTATATAATATGTGGTGTGTGTGTGTGTGTGCGTGTGTTGTGTGTGTGTGTGTGAAAATGTGTGTGTGTGTGTGTGTTGTGTGTGTGTTGAATATATATATATATATATATATTTTTAAAAATAAGGTTTAAAAGGCAATCTACAAATTTGTTTCTAGCTTGCGCTGTCGTCAGGATGATTTGGTTTGCCCACCGCCGTGTTATATAGCGTGTGGCTCCCGTTTGCGGTTGTTGGCACGTGCGGGTTGGCTGCACGTGTTTTTTGAGGTTTTCAGGTTTTTTTGGGGGTGTATTCACTAACAACGATTTCCATTTATGCCTGCAGTTGTTTACTATTTCTGTTTTGGTGTTTAGAGTTGCTAAGTGTGGTTTGCATAGTATTAACCATTTTTCAGTTAAACATAGATTGCACTTTTTGAAATATTGCTGTATGATGATGCTCTTTTTATGATTTTCCAGGATATATTGTAGTTTGTTTTTGCGTCTTTAAGTTTCCAGATATATTTGCTCAGTTCTGTTTGGTTTTTGTATTTTTCTTTATTAAATGACTGTTTGTGGTTTGCATATCTGGTTTTGAAGTGGTTTTCAGTGATCCCTATGTATGTTTCTTTTTCATTTTCTGATGTCACAGTGGCTTGGTATACAATGTTGTTGTAAAGGCATTTATTGTTTTATTTTTAACAAATGTTGCTCCCCAAGGGGTTGAGCACTCTCAAAATCGTTTTAGGAATTCTAATCTTATTGACCTATATATATATATATATATATATATATATATATATTATATATGTGCGGTGTGTGTGAACATGTGTGTGGTGTGTGTGTGTGTGTGTGTGTGTGTGTGTGTGTGTGTGTGTGTGTGTGTGTGTTTAGATTAAAATGGGGTTTGTGGGTGCCCAAATAACCTTGGCTCTACTGCCTCAGATTGGGTCGGAGGAGCTCATCTACGGCGGCAGCATCCGCTTCCCCAGAACACTGTGCTCCACAGTAGATGACCCTGTCCGGGTGAGGGAGGTGTACAGTGATGTCAAAAAGAACATTATAGGAATCTTTGCTGTGCTGGAGGCCATAAAACAGAACATACTGTGAGTCTCTCCCTCTCACTTTAAGTCTCTCTCTCCTCTCTCTCTCTCTCTCTTCTTCTTCTCTCTCTCTCTCTGTCTGTCTGTCTGTCTGTCTCCATCTCTCCCCCCTCTCTCTCTGTCTAACTCCATCTCTCTCTCTCTCTCTCTCTCTCTCTCTCTCCTCTCTCTCTTCTCCCTCTCTCTCTCTGTCTGCACCTCCCCCCCTCCTCTCTCTCTCTGTCTATATCCATCTCTCTCTCTGTCTATCGCCCATTTCTCTCTCTCTCCTCTCTCTCTCTCTCTCTCTCTCTCTCATATCATCTCCCTCTCTCCTCTCTCTCTCTCTCTCTCTCTCTCTCTGTCTCCATCTCTCTCTCTCTCTGTCTCTCTCTGTATGTCTCCATCTCTCTCTCTCACTGTCTGTCTCCATCTCTCTCTCTCTTTCTCTCTCTCTCTCTCTCTCTCTCTCTCTCTCTCTCTCTCTCTGTCTGTTTCCATCTCTGTCTGTCTGTCTGTCTCCATCTCTTTCTCTCTTTGTCTCCATTTCTCTGTCTGTCTGTCTGTCTGTCTGTCTGTCTCTCTCTCTCTCTCTCTCTCTCTCTCTCTCTCTCTCTCTCTCTCTCTCTCTCTCAGTGAAGGACAGACTGTTTTGCAGGGGACAGTGATACCCTACTGACTATTCAAGACACGTTCTTCCTCACGCTTTTATGTATTCTTTGGTGAGGGATGAAGCTCAAAAACATGCATGAGTCGGCTGGTTATTTGTGTGGGAGGGAGGGAGGGAGGGAGGGAGAGAGAGAGAGAGAGAGAGAGAGAGAGAGAGAGAGAGAGAGAGAGAGAGAAGAGAGACAGACAGACAGACAGACAGACAGACAGAGAGTTTTTTTTTCTTCTGCACCGTTTTCGTGACATTAGTCTGTACGGTTCTCGTGACACTACGTCGTAACTTTCTTATGACGTCATTCCATTCCTTTCTGACGATGTCATTCAGTGTCTGTCCCAGGACATCAGTCTGGTTTTTCTGATGACATCATTCGGCTCTTTTCTCTTGACATCAGCTTGTCTCTTTGTCATGACGTCATACTGAACCTGCCTCATGGCCTCTTTCTGCTTTCTGGCTCAGGACGTTGTGTACCTTTCTGATGACGTCATTCACTGCCCTTCTCTGTCGTCCCGCCCCACCTCTCTCATGACATCTTTGCATACTCTTCTTCTTCTCACACGTTGCTTTGTGCCTTTCTGTACCTTTCTCATGACGTCATTCTACAGCTTTCTCATGACATTCGTCTGTACCTGTCATGACGTCATTCTGCACCTTTCTCATGACGTCATTCTGCACCTTTCTAACTGTCATGACGTCATTCTGTACCTTTCTCATGACGTCATTCTGCACCTTTCCCATGACGTCATTCTGCACCTTTCTCATGACGTCATTCTGCACTTTCTAACTGTCATGACGTCATTCTGCACCTTTCTCATGACGTCATTCTGCACCTTTCCCATGACGTCATTCTGCACCTTTCCCATGACGTCATTCTGCACCTTACTCATGACCGTCATTCTGTACTTTTTCTTCTTCTTTCCCCAACACCACCACAGGGGAGGCGACCAAGACCCCATCTGCCCTGTGCTGCTGAACAAGTGGAACACCTGTCGTACCCCATACCGGGAGGTCGCCTCCAAGGAATGCTTCTCGCTGATGAGCCAGCCGGACGTGGTCAAGTGTTTTGATAATCACACGTTCAGCGTGACCGACGCCGTGGCAGCCTGCTTGGATTACCAGTGCTCAGGAGGCGCTGCTGGGTGCAGCGTGATGTCCACGTACACATCGGCATGTACCGGAATGAAGGATGTAGTGGACATGAGCGCCTGTCCCTGAAAAACTGGCTGTTTTGTTGATGTTTACTGGCAGACCAGGGGAGGGGAGGTGGGGGAGGTTCCGGAGGTTTTTGACCCACCCGTTCTCACCACTCGCCACCACACCGCTCTCTCCTCTTCCCCCTAACCCCTCCCTCCGCCCCTCGCCCCCGATCTCCCCTATAAAGTGATATACATCCCGGGATAGATTTTAAGACAAGATCTGAAAGTGTTTTGAAAATACATCCGGGGAAGAGAAGAGAGAGAGAGAGAGAGAGAGAGAGAGAGAGAGAGAGAGAGAGAGAGAGAGGAGAAGAGGCAAAGGTAAAAAATATTGCCATGGAAACACGTCATCAGCAACATGGAGATGACACTATACCCCCCCCCCCCCCCCCCCCCCCTCTTAAGCTCCATCCTTCTCGCTCAGAAAATCTGTCTTGGCCAGTACACTTCGTTCCGTAAAAGAGAATACGGTTTTTAGGCTGTCACACCCTCTTCCTCCTACATTACCATCTACCCATTCTCCCAGCCCCCCCCCCCCCCCCTCATCTCCCTCACTTCCTATCGCCTCCTCCTCCTCCTCCCTTCACCGCCAATGTCTGTGAAACAATGTCTGGGCATTGTACACCTCAAATCGAAATAAGTCACCTTATCCCCCCCCCCCACCCCTCCATCCCTCCCTAGAACCATATCCATCCTTCAAACAATGATCCGCCTTTGAATCACTCACTCTCTCTCTCTCTCTCTCTCCTCTCTCTCTCTCTCTCTCTCTCTCTCTCACACACACACACACACACACACACACACACACACACGAGCACACACACACACAACAACACACACACACACACACACACACACACACACACACACACACCACAACCTACACCACACACGCGCGCTCGCATACAGGTTTGTAAATTTGTGGTTTTGCAGACGGTCAGTTGTACACCCTACTTTTGAAGACTTTTTCCCTGATTGATTGACAACAATTTGAAAGCAGATTCTTAACAAATTTGAAAAGTTCTTGATAACGCATCGCCCCAAAACAACAACAACAACAAAAATCGTAAACAAACGAATCACAAGACAAAACACGACGCGTTTCGACCTCTTAGGTCTTCTTCAGGCAAGATACACAACCTCGGGACAACAAAAATGAACAAGCAACCACTTATTCTTCATCCAATTCAGCGCAAGATAAGCGTTGAATGCTAGTTAAGGCATATTCAGAAAATCAACAATGTTATGTGACCCATAATAGACCTAGTACTGGCATGGGTGACCACGGACTTGGTCACAACCGTGGAAGTTTGTGTGGCCACAGACGTGTGCAAAGATGACTTCCACCAAACACCACCTTTTGCGGACTGTTGTTATTTGTGGCTGGTTGATTGCATGGATGCTCAGGTTGACTATCTGAGCTTCATTCTGCATCTAAAAGATTCTGCAGACGCCTACAGAATTCAGCTTTTTTCCATTAGAACTGCGTGAGTGAAAATAGTCTGCCAAACTACCAATTTACACAAACATGCGCGTCCCCACAGCACACACACACACTCTCTCTCTCTCTCTCTCTCTCTCTCTCTCTCTCTCCCCACACACACACATACACACGCACAGCACGCACACACCACACACACACACACACAACACCTTTCACCTCGTCTAATATCACTTAATTTGGAAAGATGTAAAATTTAAGACAACCACAACACCTTTTACCACAAACATTTACGGCTGTACACACACACACACACACACACACACAAAACACACACACACACACACACACAACACATACATACATACACAGGTTTTCTGACCAAATTTTACCGTGGGGTTTCTGTGGTTATCGTCATTTTTCACCTGTCTTCTTCCTGTAAAGAGAAAGAAAAGGTATACATGTTATATATATATTGACGGTGCTGTTTCTGGTCTATATTGATGGTATTTGTTTTAAGGGTCATGCAGTGAATAACGTTGGTTTGGAATAGATGTTGTTTATCGTTTGCATATTTTTGATTTTGGTTTTGATTTGTTGGTGTGTTTTGCTGTGTCTTCTTCTAAGTTAGTTTCTTTGGTTTTGGTTTAGATTTGGTGGTGTGTTTTCTGTCTTTTCTATGTTAGTCATTTGTTTGGTTGATTGTGGTTGTTTTGCTATGTCTTCTCTATGTTAGTCTATTTTTGGTTTTGGTTTAGAATTGTTGGTGTGTTTTGCTGTGTCCTCTTCTCTGTTAGTCTATTTTTGGTTTTGGCTTAGATTTGGTGGTGTGTTTGCTGTGTCTCCTTCTACGCTCTTTCAGTGGTGATACTTGCCACACCATTCATTCTCAGTCCCTGTTGCACACCCACATCCAAGTTGTCTTTTCCCAGCCCCAGCACTGCTGTTGACGGCGAGTAATCAGCATCAAGTCACCTTGAAGTAACCCACGAAAGGAGGCTCGGCTCAGCTGCCTAGTCACTTCACTAGTGATCAGTGGCGTCTGTTCTGATCCAGCATCTACAGGACACCATCTACTACGTCCCTTGTACAGTTTGGAGCCAAACTGAGTGACTGTCCCCATCTGGAGAGCGCCATAGTGGGACTATTTTGAGTTTATAGAAGAGAAGATGTTGCCTGACATTTATCATCATCATCATCATCATCATCATCATCATCATCATCATCATCATTATTTATTATTATTATTATTATTATTTACAGAGCGCCTATCCTCGGCCAGAGACCAAGCTCTAAGCGCTTTACAATCCACACTTGTTTACACAACGGGCTTCCTACCTGGGTGGTGCCGACTGAAGAGCTGCCAGCTGGCGCTTCATTCAGTCGTGTCCCATGTCATCCAGTCGATATAATTCAATATCATTCATTCAGTTTCTTTACTTCCTTCATTCTTTCCACTTCTTACGCAGGATACGTGCTATGCGTAACGTGTCCTCCATACCAACGGCCAAACTGGCCTTCTCTTCCGAAAGTTGGAGATGGGATTTTATGTGCGTGCAAGATGTTGTGCCTGCGTTCACACCCAGAACCTCGGTTTATAGTCTCATTCGAAGGACTGCATGGGAAACGGAGTCAAAACCAATGTTAACTCCGAGGAAAAAAATCCCCATGTACCGAAATGGCCCGGCGGAGATTCGAACCCGCAACCCCAAGATCACCAAGACTACGAGTGCGGCGCTCTACCACCGAGCTCTTCCGGCACCCCACATTTGATGCTCATTTCTTTCTAGTCCCGATGTCTAACCGAGCTTTGATGCATGTTAAAAAAAAAAAAAGGACTCCTCTGACAAAGAGGAGGTTTTGGTTTATAGAGTTTAACATACAGAGGAGTAGTCTATTCGGTGAATATTAACAATGTTTAGTTTTATTGTGATTTTATTTCGCAACATATGAATGCACATGAAATGGAATATACCACAGAGCTTAAAAGATGAAGAAGCTCCGTAGTGCATTTCATGTCATGTCATGTCACAGTGAAACATATGCTTTTTGGGTGTTGAGTTTTTTAATATGAGACGTTAATACTTCTACAGCAGACTCCATGAAAACATTGTTCAGAGATGTTCCACCTGATGTGATCTATGAATTTCTGGCAGAGATCAACATTTTTCTTCTGATCTAAGATCTTACGGAAGAACTATTTCTAACAAAATATCCAGTGTGTTTTCAGAAAGTGCATTTTGAAGGGTTGTGTGGATGAGTTTTTGTACTGACTTATAGTGACGGTTTATTAAAATAAGACGGAATCTACAGTATTTCAGACAAACCCCTCTCTCCCTCTCTCTCTCTCTCTCTCTCTCTCTCTCTCTCTCTCTTCTTTTTCTCTCTTCTCTCTTCTTCTTCTTCTTCTTCTTCTTCTTCATCTTCTTCTTCTTCTTCTTTTCAATTCCCTCCATCCCCACCTCCCTCCAGTCTCTCTTTTGTCTCTTCTTATCCAACCTCCCACCTTCCCTCCGTCTCCCTCCTCTCTCTCTCTCTCTCTCTCTCTCTCTCTCTCTCTCTCTCTCTCTCTCTCTCTCTCTCCACACACCTTCTCCTCCTTCATTTTCTTCTTTTCTCCTTTTATCTCCCCCACCCCCACCCTCCTCCTCTTCCACTTTCCCCAGTCTCATTTCCCCCTCACAATGGTGCCTTCTTCTTCTTCTTTTTTTTAATGGGTAGAGGTAGTGTCATGTATATGTATGTTGTACATTTTGTGGAACCATCTGGATTCGTTAATTTTGCCGATTCACTATGTATTTTTCCCAAGCCTGTCTTGGATCTGGAACTAAATAAATGTTGGGCCATACAACAAAATTCACAGTTCTGTCTCTGTCCCTGTCTCTGTCTCTGTCTCTGTCTGTCTGTCTGTCTGTCTTCTCTCTCTCTCTTCTCTCTCTCTCTCTCTGTTCTTCTTTCTTGTTGTGTGTGTGTGTGTGTGTGTGTGTGTGTGTGTGTGTGAATCCTCCCCTCTCTCTCTATCTGCGTGTGTGTGTGTGTGTGTGTGTGTGTGTGTGTGTGTGTGTGTGCTTGCGTGTGTGTGTGTGTGTGGTGTGTGTGTGTGTGTGTGTGTGTGTGTGTGTGTGTGTGTGTGTGTTGTGTGTGTGCGTGTGTGTGTATGAACGCATGCAACCGTACGTGTCTCTTGCCTCCATTGTGAATCATAGACCCAGATTTCTTAACATAATGTTAGACATCACGATATTAGAGATACACCCACGTTCAGGTCGTGGAGAAACATAACAGATTTTTGAGTTATGTGTGTCTCTATTTGACGCCAAGAGCACAGACACAATCAACTGTGTCTCCCTGATGAGTCCGATCCAGCGGACGAAAGGCCTTGGAGCAGGCAATATAAATAGATCTGCCTTCAGGAGGGAGTACGATGGTTCCCTCATGCAGCTAGTGAAGGGTTTTCATATTTATAATATACTTTCTTAATTTATGTCGCCATTTTCTTCATCTTCAACCCCCCCCCTTTTTTTTTTGTACTCCCAGTTCTAATAGAACAGGGAGTACTTTACAATTGGAGCGAAGAAATGATGTGTGTATGTGTGTGTGTGTGTGTGTGTGTGTGTGTGTGTGTGTGTGTGTGTGTGTGTGTGTGTGTGTGTCCCCGTCCGTCCGTGGTCAAAATGTGTTCCAATCGCTCCAGACAAAACCACTGGGCCGATCTTTGTGAAAATTTGTAGGTATGTTCATTATGGGTCACGGATGATGCCCGATGTTTCAGTTTACCCGTTATAGCCGTTACTAACGGCTGAACGGCCAGTAAATGTTTTTATTCTTTCTGGAATATCTCAGAAAGTACTTGGCCGATCTTTGTGAAAATTAGCAAGTATTTCACTCTATGGGTCACGGACGATGCCCGATATTTTAGTTTACCGTTACAGCCATTACTAACGGCTGTAACGGCCTGTAACGGGTACTTGGCTAATCTTCCTGAAAAGTTGTAGGTATGTTCATTATGGGTCACAGATGATGCCCGATGTTTTAGTTTACCGTTATAGCAGTTACTAAGGGCTGTAACGGCCGGTAACGGTTTTTCTTCCTCATGGAATATCTCAGAAAGTACTTGGCCGATCTTTCTGAAAATTGGCAGGTATGTTCACTATTGGTCACGGATGATGCCCGATGTTTTAGTTTACTGTTATATCCGTTACTAACGGCTATAACTGCCCATAACGGTTCTTCTTTTTTATGGAATATCTTAGAAAGAACGTGGCCGATATTTCTGAAAATTTGTAGGTATGTTCATTATTGGGTCACGGATGATGCTCGATGTTTTAGCTTACCGTTATAGCCGTTACTAACGGCCGATAATGGTTTTCGTCTTTATGGAATATCTCAGAAAGTACTTAGTCGATCTTTCTGAAAATTTGTAAGTATGTTCATTATAGGTCACAGATGATGGCCGATGTTTACCAGAATAGCCATTACTAATGGTTACACCAGCCCAAGACGGCTTTCCTCTTTATGGAATATCTCACGCGTATTCAGGATAAACTGGGAGTACGTTTATATGCTTTGCATCTTGTTTTTCTTTCTTTCTTTTAAAGTTCTAATCTTTACCCAAGTCATAACTATAATGACGGAAGAACTGCAGAATTGTTAGCCTGCACTTGTTTTTACGCCCACTACTTAATTGTTCAGATTTTTGAGTTATCTCTTAAAATATGTCACCACCATCACCACCAGTTCTACAACAGACGATGATCATGATCATGATCATGACCATGATCATGATGACAAGAAGAAGAACGGAAGTTGCATAACGTGTCTCCTAAGCTTGTCACACCTTTGGGTTTCCTGTCACACCTTCGGGTTTCCTGTCAACCTTTGGGTTTCCTGTCACACCTTCGGGTTTCCTGTCACACCTTCGGGTTTCCTGTCACACCTTCGGGTTTCCTGTCACACCTTTGGGTTTTAAGGTCACGGAATTTGCTTTTGCCATGATGCGGGGAATGGCGATGTATGCATGAACCAGGGCGTATTCCATGAGCAGAACAGCATACACGTCCAGGTTCATGCTGCGCCGTGTTCTGATGGTCTGCATTGTCCAAGAGGGCAGCAAAGGAACTGGCAGTTTGGATACTTTGGTATGTGGTTTGGGCTCTGTGTCAAGTGACGTCAGATGACCTCACTGAGGTCATCCCGTGATGGGTTGACGCTTTGTTGCTCCTGCAGGGACCTGTGACATACCTTGTTGATCACCGTAAGTCAAATCAAAGTCCGTGTTCCATACCTTACCTACACACACACACACACACACACACGCGGCGCGCCGCGCGCGCCCACACACACACACACACCACCACGCACGCACACACACACACACACACACACACACACACACACACACACACACACACACACACACACACGCACACAGATATACCTCAGTCTGTCTGTCGTCTGTCTGTCTGTCTGTCTGTCTCGCTCTGTCTCAGTCTCTCTCCGTATCTTTGTCTCTCTGGTGGTGTGCTGTTGTGTGTGTGTGTGTGTGTGTGTGTGTTTGTGTGTGTGTGTGTGTGTGTGTGCTGGCGCGCGTACGGACGAGCGTATATCTATCTATCGATGTATGTATCTATCTATGCATCTATATATGTTTCTATCTATCTACCTAACTGCATCTATCTATCTATCTCTCCCTCCTCCTCCCCCACCTCTCTCTCTCTCTCTCTCTCTCTCTCTCTCTCTCTCTATATATATATATATATATATATATATATATAACAGCCTACACGTCCAGGTTCATGCTGTGCCGTGTTCTGATGGTCTGCATTGTCCAAGAGGGCAGCAAAGGAACTGCAGTTTGGACTGGTATGTGTTTGGGCTTTGTCAGTTTGGACTGGTATGTGTTTGGGCTTTGTCGTTGGACGTATGTGTTTGGTTTGTGCAGTTGGACTGGTATGTGTTTGGGCTCTTATCTGTTTTATAATTGAATATTTCTTTCAGTCATTGCAACACCAAGCTGCTGTAAGTTGCTGGAATGGTGCTCGGTTACTTATCCTTGGAATTTATTAGTTTATTGTAATTTAGTCCCTTGTGGACTCATTCCAAGAACTGGCCCTCAGCACTTGTGTCTTAAGAGGTTATCTTTTTATATTTTCTACTTTTCACAAGAAAATGTAGCTCGTTTTGCTCTTTCATGATTTTCTTTGGCTTCTTAGGTGGTACCTTTGGTTGTGTTTTTGAAAACTCAAAAACATACTACGTTATTGCACACCAGCCTTTTTCTGGGATAGCATTCTTCTTAAAACTGAAAAGGCAGAGGAGTCAAGTTACTACTTTCCGCGGTCACTGAGGAGAAACAATCGGGTTTCGAAATACCGGTATCTGACCAGGAGTTATATGTTAGGAGTTACCTCTCCATTGGAAATTGTCTCCCCCTTGGAGACTATAAGCTTGCTAAAGGCTCATTTTGAGAAGCATTTATTATTCCCGTTCACACTTTCAAGCACATCCTGTTAGTTAGGCAGAATAATCTGCCACTGCAGATATGAAGTGCTTAATCTCCCCCTATTTCTTCAATCAAAGACATAAGAGCAAGTTTTGTTTTATAATTGAATATTTCTTGCAGTCATTGCAACACCAAGGTGCTCTGTAAGTTGCTGGAATGGTGCTCGGTTGCTTATCCTTGGAATTTATTAGTCTATTATATATATATGCGTATAGGCAAACACGTATACGCTCGTCCATGCGTGTGCGCTCGTGCAGAGAGAGAGGGAGGAGGAGGAGGTATTAAGGTCTGTGCGTGTGCGAGCGCCGTGTTTATTGTTTCCCTTGAGTGCTTTTTTATTTTCCTCCTTTTTTTGCCTGTTGCATTTGTTATATTTGCCCCACTGTCATATGTTTTCTGTATTTGTCTCATGTGTAATGTAATAGGTCATAAGGGGTCTTGAAACTAATATCTGAATCTGAAACCATACACTTTTTTTTATTCACTTAAAATGTTGTGCTATGCTTTGTCAAGATTTGAATATCTCTTGCTGTGTGTCTCTCATCCCTCGACATACTGTCTCCCATCCCCCATCCCCCAAACCCATCCATCAGCCCTGGGCAAATTCGACCTTTCTCGGTGTGTGCTAACAAATGTTCACCATCTTGTTTTGTGATTCCATTGGTATTCTGCCTCCTAATCCTGCATGCAGACTTTGCCTTTGTCTATGAAATATGTGGCACACTGTCATTGCGGGGTCTGTTGTGTCGTTCATGAAACGATTTGACTAAAATTTATGTGGTTTCTTGTTATTCATGGTTTCTAAGTGGCTTCTCGTTCTTCGTTTTCATTGTCTTAAATGTTGTTTGTTTTTGCCTGAAGAAGACCCAAGAGGTCGAAATGCATTATGTTTCTGTTTGTCTGTATCTGTGTCGGAACTGATACCGTTTCTTTTTCAATTTTGCTTTATTTTCCGCCCTCAGTCACCTCGTTTTGAAACTGAAATTCATAATCAGCCTATCGATCAGTGTTGCTCACAGCCACCGACAAGACGCAAAGCAGCTGTTCACTCTCGTTGTTTGGAGCCATTATGCACACGCCAGATGACTTATTGACGGGATGACTTATTGACAGCTGCAGCTGTTGAACAAAGCGTTTGTTGTCGGGTTGTATTACTACAAATGGATCATCTAACAGTTCTACAAGAAGGGTATCACTTGCGACACAGCAAAAACAAAGAGTGTAATGGGCAAACACTGGAAAATCTCAACACTAAAATCAGATGGAGTTCGAACGTACTTGAAACAAGGCCATGCCAGTTCTCATCCCCCATACCCGCCCCTACTCCACACCTTTTCTTTAAGGTAGAGATTCTTAGAAAGAAAAAAAGAAAGAGAACAAACTCTGAGTCGTCACAAAGCTGAATAAGAATCAGATCCACTCAGTAAGGGACGTAACTTTCATTCGCGTGTGGGCTGGATAAACCATAGAGTCTGTTCATCTGAGTAATTCAGGGAACGTGGTGCTGGAAGTATTATTTGACGTTCAGGCGACTGGATAAAACGTTGTAAATAAGCTGAATCTATGCATGTTATTGACACAAGTCGATCATTTTGTAAGTTAATAATTATTGGAAACGTTCTAAGTGAACGCTTTTCTAGTGAACTTTTTTTCAGTGACACAACAACAGTAATCTTAAGTGTTATGTCTGTCAGTTGGCCAGTGTGGCTTGAGCAAGGTTGAAATAAACCGAAATATTGCCATTATCTGTTATGTGGCTTCTATTTTTCATCTTCCTAATTATTGGAAACTGGCCGATATTTGAAATACATCACTATGTATGCCATAAAGTGTAAACGCGTGTGCGTGTGTGCTCGTGTGTTTGGTTTCTGTTTTCACTTATGGGGCTGTCTGGGTTGGTAGCTAAGTTGTTATACTAAGATGACACAATGAAAGAGAGAAACACGGACGGAACGCTTTATGTCAGTATATTTAGAAATGGGAGACGCGACTTATACTTACGTCCCCTGCAGACACACTGATTCTCACGCCGCTAGGTGACGTCTGTGAGTAGAGTTATTTTGTCTTGACAGTGTGTGTGTTGTGTGTGTGTGTGTGTGTGTGTGTGTGTGTGTGTGTGAGTGTGTGTGTGTGTGGGGTGTGTGTGTGTGTGTGTGATCTAGTCCACTGAAATAACAAGAAATATAATAAAGGGCACCTAAACAATGACAAAAGATGTAATCCAGTGGGTGTGGGTGTGTGCGCGCGCCCGCGCTCGCGCGCGCGCGCGCTTTAATGTGTTGTGTATATGTGTGTGTGTGTGTGCGTTTCGTGCATATGTGTGTGTGTGTGTGTGTGTGTGTGTGTGTGTGTGTGTGTGTGTGTGTGTGATCTAGTCCATTTAACTAACAAGAAATGTAATAAAGTGCACCTCGATAATACTAAAAGAAATGTAATGAAGTCCGTCTATATAATTAAAAAAAAAAACATAATCTAGTGCACCTTAATAATTAAAATATAATCTAATGCACCTAAGTAATAGGAAATATGATATAGTGCACCTAAAAGATAAGAAATATAATCAAAGTATCACCTTCATATCTGTCAGGAAAACCGCGCACTGTGAATTATACGTCATCGAACTTGGTTGCAGGGGTGCTGTTCTGTGTGTCTAAAGTATGTCCAGCTGCAAAGTGAGGCGACTGCATGCCGAAATCTGAACAAATTTGAAAAGTTATTGATAACGTACCACCATCGTCATCGCCACTAACACTGTTGCCACAGCAACCAGGCTGTTTGACAATCCTCTAACCCAATGTCTTTTCTCCCATACTGCAACTGCTATTGCCATGTTATCACCGAAAGTTGTAGTAATCCACTTTTTATTTATTTATTTATTTAATATTTTGATCATCGTCATTACCATTATTATCATTTTTATCAGCATTACTATTATCATCATTACTACCTCCACTCACACATTGTCTCCTTCCTGACCGCTTCGTTCATGAAGATAAGTGATTGTTCGTTCATTTCCGTTGTCCTGAGTGTTGTGTATCTTGCCTGAAGAAGACCTACGAGGTCAAAACGCGTCGTGTTTTGTTTTGTGATATGGTTGCCTTTTTTTTTGCGGTACGTTATGAACAACTTTCAAATGTGTTTCTAAAGTAGAAAAAAAAAAACGGAGTTTTGCCGTGGACTGAACCCACAATCTGGCCGCTACTAACTACATGGTGTAAGACGTTTCAGCGCCAAGCTTTAATGGGACAGAAATAGATTTTCAATCCAGTTCACAACCCCTGAAAAGCACAGACTATGCCAGCAATCGAAACTATGAAAAGTGACGTCATCAAATTTTTCCAGGAGACGAACTCGATTTGAATGATGTCACTCGTCAACCCTTGATAGCCAAAGTACAACCATGGTGGGAGACACAAAGAGAGAAGGTTGATACTGACAATATCAGTCTGACAGAAAGGTGAACAACCGCAGTGTTATTGCATCCAGACCTAGACGTCGTTTTCGTGCGACAAGACTTCATAACCACAGTTCGTACGTATTTACACCGATGGACTGGTCATAAATGCCAGCAGGCAGAACAAGTTTTTTTTTAATATAATGCCAGCTCTTTTATGTTGTCATCCTGATCAGAAGACATTGCTTTAGCTTAAGATTATAGTAGAAGGGGAAAAAAAGAACATATAGGACGATTATGCTTGTATTAAGGAAACAGACAGACAGACAGAGAGACGGACACACAGATGGTAGATTTAAATGGTGGACTCATCAGAATGGCATGACCACCTTTTGCTGATGTGTGTGTGTGTGTGGACTCTCTCTCTCTCTCTCTCTCTCTCTCTCTCTCTCTCTCTCTCTCTCTCTCTCTCTCTCTCTCTCTCTCTCTCTTCAGTGTTTAAGTGTTTCGTGGCAATCGTTGCTGTTTAAGTGACTCAGTCACTTCAATCAGTCTCGGTGTCTTGGCCGTTCGGGTCCTAGTCCTGTGCCAACATGTTTGTTAGTGTCTTAGATCACCTCAGCCAGCCCTGAGTTGGGTCGTTCCTTCCAAGTTTGGTGCTCTTAACAACACTTGACTTCTGCATTTCGACTGTCGTCCTGGTGGTCAGAGCTGGTTGGAAGGAACAACGGCATTCTGAGTTTGTTCTGTGTTGTCTTTGAGTTGAGGTAGGAAGTCAGTTATGTTTATTTAAAGCAAGTAAGTGTGGTTTTCGGTTGAGTAAGAGTGAGTGGTAGCTGTTTTGTTGTCTAGTTGCAGGACTCATATTTTGTTCTCTTGACTGTTATCTAAGTTACACACACACACACACACACACACACACACACACACACACACACACACACACACACACACACACATATATATATATATATATATATATATATATATATAAGCTTGTTGAAGGCTCATTTTTTTTTAGAAGCATTTATTATTCTCCATTCACCCACTTAAGCACATACTGTTAGTTAGGCAGAATTATCTACCACTGCAGATATGAATGCTTATCTCCCCCTATTTCTTCAATCTAAGACATAAGAGCAAGCTTTGTTTATAATTCAATATATATATATATATATTGAATATATATACATATATTCAGTACTATATCATGATCTAAGTTTTTTTTTCTCTTCCTTTTTGTACTCCCCCAGTTCTTATAGAACAGGGAGTACTTTAGAATGGGAACGAAGAAATGCTGTCTGTGTGTGTGTGTGTGTGTGTGTGTGTGTGTGTGTGTGTGTGTGTGTGTGTGTGTCCGCCCGTCCGTCCGTGGTCAAAATGTGTTCCACTCGCTCCAGACTAAAACTACTGGGCCTACCTTTCTGAAAATTTGTAGGTACGTTCGTTATGGGTCACGGATGATTCCCGATGTCTTAGTTTACCGTTGTATCCGTTACTAACGGCTGTAACGGCATGTAACGGTTTTTCTTCTTTATGGAATATCTCCGAAAGTATTTGGCCGATCTTTGTGAAAATTAGCAGATATGTTCATTATGGGTCACGGATGATGCCCGATGTTTTAGTTTACCCCGTTATATCCGTTACTAACGGCTGTAACGGCCTGTAACGGGTTTTCTTCTTTATGGAATATCTCAAAAAGTACTCTGCCGATCTTTCTGAAAATTTGTAGGTATGTTCATTATGGGTCACAAATAATGTCTGATGTTTTAGTTTACCATTATAGCCGCTACTAACGGCTGTAACGGCCTGTAACGGGTTTTCTTCTTCATGGAATATCTCAGAAAGTACTTGGCCGATCTTTCTGAAAATTTCAAAATGGAGTGACTGACGGCGGCGAACGAAGCAAAATTTAGAAAGAGAGGGTGTTAGTTACTGCCAATGACATTGACAAACAAAGCACATGACAAGTCACGATGCATTTCAACCTCTTGGGTCTTCTTCAGGCGAAAAAATAAATCACATTTAACATTTAAGACAGTACAAACAAAGAACGAAAAATGACTCATCTGTTGTTGTCCATGTGGTGGGGAGAATAGCCGCTAGGCGGAAATGACAAGGGGGATTATGGGAGAGGAAAAGGAAGGGGGGTTGCGTGGGGGGAGGGGGGGGAGGTTGTGTGATACGATAGGGTTGTGTGTCTAGTTTAGTGGGGTGTGTGTGATATCTTTGTGACGGTTGTGGTAATGGTAGATTGATAATAATGGTAAGGGGGGGGGAGGGAAACTGGAAAAAAAAATTATATATAGAAGGGGTAAATAAGTACATGAACAGAAGAAACTGTTTAAAAGAAGAAGAAGAAGAAGAAGAAGAAAGAAGAAGAAGAAGAAGAAGAAAGTTTAGGTGAATAAAATAAATGATTTCGCTGGGTGATGAAAGAGGTGGTGGTAGTTATGCGTGGGTAGTTGTGAAAGGTGTGGGGTAATGTTAATAAGGGAGGGAAGGGGGTGGAAGATAAATGGATGATAAGGTATGATTGGGGGAGGGGGGGGAGGAAAAAAAAGAAAAAAAAAAGAAAGGAGGAGGGTAATGTGTTGTGTGTGGGGGGGGGGGGGGAGGGAAGGGGGGCAAGAGAAGGAGAGCTCATATCTCTTCATCCACTATGGGGTGGGAGGTTGGGAGGTGGGGGAGATGGGGGGGTGGGGGGGGGGGCACGGTGGGGTCAGCAGGACAACGGAAGACAGGATAAAAAGCAGGATTCTATAATGTAGATACTAATATTTCAGTGACAGCGATGAAAACTGTAGAGTTCTGTAATGTGAACAGTACCAGTGGTTCATGCCAGTGTAGAGTCCGCTTTGATATCCTGGTGTGAGAGCTCTTTAGTACACGGGACTGGTTGTGGCTGTGGTTGTTTGTGTTGTTGTACTGCTTTTAGACCACGCCACATTTTGGACAGAAATTCAACGAACTCCCAAATAAGTGAGTGAGGAACAGAAAAGGGAAACATAGGAAATGAATATTGAAAAATAGGTGAAAACAACAAACATGTATAATAATTAATATTCAAAATGAGAGAACACACGGGAACCTTTTTTCTGATGAAGGATGTAAAAAAATCATTAAAGAAAACAATGACTTGGCAAATGTTATGAAAAAAATTTTTTTTTAAGGGGGAGGGGGACTACAATCTATCATCTATCTATCTATCTATCTATCTATCTATCTATCTATCTAATCTATCTATCGATCGGTCGATCGATCGATCGATCGATCGATCGATCGATATATCTATCTATCTATCTATCTATCTATCTATCTATCTATCTATCTACTCACACACACACACACACACACACACACACACACACACACACACACACACACACACACGCACGCATGTGTGCGTAATTAGTAAAACGTGCTTGATAACGGATCATTGCGAGGTTAAACTGGTAAACATATAGTTGTCTTAGTTATTGCTGTAATACACAGCGTAACGTTGCAGCAAGGACATGTCAGAAAGCATTATGTTTTTTTTTTTTTTTTTTTTTTGCTGTCCCAAACTCTGCGCCCCTCAGAGGCAGTGCACCCACGCCCTCATTCCGACACCCCGGCCACAGTCGTGGGCCCCGGTCGGCCCCAGTCCGTCAGTCCAAGACACCCCCAGAGACACTGCATGCGCGAGTCTCGGGTGTCGGCCCTCTGAACCAAACATCAGGACACACCACAAAACTGACGACATAAATTGCTTAGTCCGAGAGCGGCAATGAAGTCCACGACAGCCCATGGACCTCGGTTTTTGCCTACGGAGACCAACCAAGACCACAGACGTTGAGGACTTTCGAATTTGAGGTCACCATGAGAGCAGGCATGAAGGACCACGATCTGAGCCTTTTTTATGCTGACGATGAGAATGGCGATGATTAGATGATGCTACGGAATTCCATTTCGGTCTGAGACTGCATGACAGGACGTACGCTTCTTCATATATATCGGCTAACCAGCCCGCTCGTGTTTGGGCAGGAATTTGACAACACTCTCAAAACGCAGTCCATAGGAGAAACTCGAAATGTGGGTCTAGTCTCCCAATGAGTCGCAGCAAACTAATTGGAGGAGCCGTCGGCAAAACCACATGACTCTGATGGGATTCAAACCCACGACCTCCCAACCAGGAGAAAGCATTATGTTTGTTGCTTTTCATTTCTTGGTAGTTTGTGTGTGTGTGTGTGTGTGTGTGTGTGTGTGTGTGTGTGTGTGTGTGTGTGTGTGTGTGTGTGTGTGTGTGTGTGTGTGTGTGTGTGTGTGTGTGTGGTGGTCTGATGTGGTGGTGTATTAGTCATAGCGGAGTTTCAACTTGGCAATACACTGACTATTATGCGATCTGGAATATACATTATTATATAAGAAAAGAAATTTGTACTGGTGGGCTCGTGCTGTCATTATTTAAAAGTCCCACTGGAGTTTGGTATTTAATGGTTATAATATCAGACTGAGGGTGCCAGTTCTGTTTCGTTTGGCTTTGTTTGTTTGTTTTGTTTTGTTTTGTTTCGTTTCTTTTTTGCTTGTGAAATCATTGTTTGCAGATGTGTCAGTTGTTGTGTGAATGTGTGTTTAGATGATGTGTCAGTTGTGTGAATGGTGTTTAGATGATGTGTCAGTTGTGTGAATGTGTGTTTAGATGATGTGTCAGTTGTGTGAATGTGTGTTTAGATGATGTGTCAGTTGTTGTGTGATGTGTGTTTAGATTGTTAAGTGTGTGTGTGAATCAAAGTGTCTAGTTCTTCCTTTATTTCTTATTTTGGTGTGTTTTGTGATTTTCTGTACCGCTGTTCTCGCTTTGGATTTGTGGGGAGATCGTCCGGCTTTGAGTCCATTATACGCCCGTAAGAACAGGTTCATATTCGTCGGGAACTATCGAATTTACATACAGAATGTTCAGTGTCCGTATACGAAGAACCCATTGTGTTGATTCTTATTTTTTCCACTGCACCTTGGTGCCAAAATAGGAATGATTAAACAGCCTGCTTGTACATTACCTGGGTATCATACACTGTGAAAATATGGTATTGATTCGGCAAACAGAGCAACAAAATGAGAGCAAAAAAAAACACACACACATGAATCAGTAGACCTATGTATTTCAAGTATGGTACAAAAATGAACTATTTGCTGTGAAAAGCATTTTGGAATCAATCTTAAAACTTGAAAGCCAGCGAAAATCAATCCTTGGAGACTGCCAGGCAAATTATACATAATGAAAAAAAAAAAAAGAATATTTTACATGAATACTCTTATAAAGGAAAATATGAAATACACGCAAAAAATTTAGCACTATTATTTCACGAATGAAAAAGAAAGAAAGAGTTTTGAGATTAATCAACAAACTGTTTAGTTCATTCCTTCAATTCTTATTTGTTTGCCGTCCAAATCTGTAAAAGCATGAAAGGTGATTTAAAGTAGCAATAAGACGAGAACACAGGACAAAACAGCAAAGCACCCGAAACGTGTGCATAACTGACAACAAAAGAACAATACTATACAGAAAGCACCAGAAACGGTGTGCATAACTGAACAACAAGGAAGAGGAACAAGAGTACTATAACAGAAAGCACCAGAAACGGTGTGCATAAACTGAACACAAAGGAAGAGGAACAAGAGTACTATAAAAGAAAGCACCAGAAACGGGTGCATAAACTGAACAACGGAAGAGGAACAAGAGTACTATACAGAAGCACCAGAAACGGTGTGCATAAACTGAACACAAAGGAAGAGGAACAAAGAGTACTATAACAGAAAGCACCAGAAACGTGTGCATAAACTGAACACAAAGGAAGAGGAACAAAGAGTACTATAACAGAAAGCACCAGAAACGGTGTGCATAAACTGAACAACAGGAAGAGGAACAAGAGTACTAACGGGAATTTGAAAGCAGTCAGCTACACATAGCAACACATGGCAGCTACTACTAACTTACACAACACTTTAACGGGATAGAGCCGGTATGGGTTCTGTGTGGCGTGTCTCTGTTACAGACGTAGTGAAGACAACACTCTGACCACTGTCCAGGACAGAGTGACAGTCAGCTGACAGAAGCAAGGCAGCAGCCATGTCTGTCTGTGGTCTCTCCGCCTGTGTCTGTTGCTGATGATCCTCAGCATGCAGTCTCCGGTTGTGACAGCAGGTACGTGGGATGGGAAAGGCAGGGGGTGGAGAAGAGTAAGAATCGGAAGCAACGTTGGGGCGGGGGGAGAGGGGGAGGGCGGGGGGAGGGGGGAGGGCCAGGGGACGGGGAAGACGAGGGGGGGGGGGGGGGGGGTAAGAGGCAAGGTAGAAAAGACAAGTATTGACAGATGCATTGGTCTGTATTTCTTAGCTAATCTTTCTCGTTTCCCCCCCCCCTCCTCCCACTTTCTCTCTCCCCAAAACTCTCTCTCTCTCCCCTCCTCCTCAACCCATCGCTACCTCCTTCCCTCCCTTCTGTACATATGCCCGTGTATCTGCGTATGTGGAAATATGGGACACACACTAAATATCTGTCAAACTGTCTACAACTCATAGAGAACGTACTTCGCATCAGTATCATTAATGGCGATGTCTTCCTACAATTTTCCACCGCTACAAAGTTGTGACATGGTGTTAGAACAACCAGCAACGTGATAGCACCTCTGTCATGATTCTCCTCGTAAGATATGAAACCGCCGCCAATATTGTCCCATGCTCTATGTCCCTTCATCTCCAGCCCCGGGGAGACCTCAGTTCTGATGCTCATCTCCATGTCCTTACTTGTACTGGTTCACGTCAAGGTTTGTGCTGACTGATCAGGGGATGGGAGGGAACGGAGGAAGAATGGGAAGGGAAGGAGCCATTTTACACAGCTAGGGAATTGTCTGGTGAGGTGGAGGAGGGGAGTGGGGTGGGAGTGGGAGGTGATAATTTCTCCAAATAGGACGGTCACTGTCTGCCTGTGGGACGAAGCAAGCACTGTAGTTTAGTAGGGATCTAACTAGTTTAAGCCTTGCTTATACTGAAATGGAACATTGCATGCATCACTGAACGCTAAGAAAACATAACAAAAATCGAAACACGAAAGAGAAAAAAAAAAGAAAAATGAAAAAGAAAAATAACTTTGTGGCCCTGTTATTTTTAAAAAAAATTGTGTTAACATTATAGTCTTTGAGAGCGCGCAGGATATAAGACAACATTGGTGATCAGGCTTTTTTTCCCTTTATTTTTAAGATACAGTGAGTAATGGCTTGCAGTCATAGGTGTATGGGTGAAACGGGATAAACAAAATTAAGACAGTCATTCCCTCGAAACGTTGGAAAGCATTGTTTAATGTTTAGTCAACTGGGACAAAAGAATATTGAATTGTGTTTCTGTGTTTACACAGTTTTTGGATTTTGTGTATGTTTTCAGCATTTGAAGTATTTGATTCCTGTAGATATATATATATATATATATATATATATATATATTATATATATTGCACACCAGCCTTTTTCTGGGACAGCATTCTTTTTAAAACCGAAAAGGCAGAGGAGTCAAATTACCACTTTCCGTGGTCACTGAGGAGAAACAATCAGGTTTTGAAATATCGGTATCTGACCAGGAGTTATATGTTAGTGAGTTTCCTCCCCATTGGAGATTGCTTCCCCCTTGGAGACTATAAGCTTGCTGAAGGCTCATTTTGAGAAGCATTTATTTTATTTTTCCCCATTCACCCACTCAAGCACATACTGTTAGTTAGGCAGAAGTATCTACCACTGCAGATATGAATGCTTATCTCCCCCTATTTCTTCAATCTAAGACATTAGAGCAAGCTCTGTTTATAGTTGAATATTTCTTGCAGTCATTGCAACACCAAGGTGCTCTGTAAGTTGCTGGAATGGTGCTCGGTACTTATCCTTGGAATTTATTAGTTTATTGTAATTTAGTCCCTTGCGGATTCATTCCAAGAACTGGCCCTCAGCACTTGTGTCTTAAGAGGTTATCTTTTTATATTTTCTACTTTTCACAAGTGAATGTAGCTTGTTTTGCTCTTTCATGATTTTCTTTGGCTTCTTAGGTGGCACCTTTGGTTGGTTTTTTGAAAACTCAACAAACATACTACGGTATTGCACACCTGCCTTTTTCTGGGACAGCATTCTTTTTAAAACCGAAAAGGCAGAGGAGTCAAATTACCACTTTCCGTGGTCACTGAGGAGAAACAATCAGGTTTTGAAATATCGGTATCTGACCAGGAGTTATATGTTAGTGAGTTTCCTCCCCATTGGAGATTGTTTCCCCCTTGGAGACTATAAGCTTGC
>CM065737.1:36582278-36587278 GCA_033310375.1 Conus canariensis | reverse complement strand
GCAAGCAGGTCACCAGCCTCGCTGCACATCAGGCAAGCTGAAACTGATACACGTAATTACCTTTCAGAGCACACCAGTCAACTGAACAATGTTCTCTCTCTGTGCAGTAACTGGTTGGTTGCCTACACCAGGAATGGGACTCCAATAAATGAGAACAGAGGGAAAATGAGATGGGAAACGATTCCTGTCCCCTCGGCGTCTTTACTCTAGTATCTCCTTCCCCATTCTGTTCACAGTTTAGCTGTACTACTTTCCCGAATCGCTGCTTTTTTGTATTCCCAGTTCTTATAGAACAGGGAGTACTTTAGAATGGAAACGAAAAAATGCAGTGTGTGTGTGTGTGTGTGTGTGTGTGTGTGTGTGTGTGTGTGTGTGTGTGTGTGTGTGTGTCCGTCCGTCCGTGGTCAAAATGTGTTCCACTCGCTCCAGACAAAACAACTGGGCCAATCTTTCTGAAAATGTGTAGATATGTTCATTATGGGTCACGGATGATGCCCGATGTTTTAGTTTTCCGTTATAGCTGTTACTAACAGCTGTAACGGCCTGTAACGGTTTTTCTTCTTATGGAACATCTCAGAAAGTACTTGGCCGATCTTTGTGAAAATCAGCAGGTATGTTCACTATGGGTTACGAATG
This sequence comes from Conus canariensis, assembly GCA_033310375.1. Classification (NCBI taxonomy): domain Eukaryota; kingdom Metazoa; phylum Mollusca; class Gastropoda; order Neogastropoda; family Conidae; genus Conus; species Conus canariensis. The sequence continues at coordinate 36,586,642 of CM065737.1, read as the reverse complement.
ATGCCCAATGTTTTAGTTTACTGTTATAGCCGTTACTAACGGCTATAACGGCCATAACGGTTTTTCTTCTTTATGGAATCTTTCAGAAAGCACATTGTCGATCTTTGTGAAAATTATCAGGTATGTTTTAGTTTACCGTTATAGCCGTTACTAACGGTTATAACGGCCCATAACGGTTTTTCTTTTATATGGAATTTCTCAGAAAGTACGTGGCCGATCTTTCCGAAAATTTGTAGGTATGTTCATTATGGGTCACGGATGATGCCCAATGTTTTAGTTTACCGTTATAGCCGTTACTAACGACTATAACGGCCCCTAACGGTTCTTCTTCTTTACGGAATATCTCAGAAAGTACTTGGCTAATCTTTCTGAAAATTTGTAGATATTTTCATTATGGGTCACGGATGATGCCCGATGTTTTAGTTTACCGTTGTAGCCTTTACTAAGGGCTATAACGGCTTATAACGGTTCTTCTTTTTATGGAATATCTTAGAAAGTATGTGGCCGATATTTCTGAAAATTTGTAGGTATGTTCATTATGGGTAACGGATGATGCCTAATGTTTGTTTGTTTGTTTGTTTTTTTTTATAGTTTACCGTTATAGCCGTTACTAACGGCCCATAATGGTTTTCTTCTTTATGGAAAATCTCAGAAAGTACTTGGCCGATCTTTCTGAAAATGTGTAAGTATGTTCATTATAGGTCACAGATGATGGCCGATGTTTACCAGAATAGCCATTACTAACGGTTACACCAGCCCAAGATGGTTTTTCCTCTTTATGGAATATCTCATGCGTATTCAGGATAAACTGGGAGTACGTTTATATGCTTTGCATCTTGCTTTTTCTTTTCTTTGAACAGAAAGGAAAAGGCGTGTATGTAAACGCCAGCGGACCGGTGTCTGTCATTGGTGCCACAAAGACGTATTACATGGCGGACAAGTACCTGGCCGTTTCAGTGGACAAACTGGGTCAGAACTACTACGTTGTGACCTACACAGCATTATCGGAATTCATGGTGCTGGGGACAGTGGACAACACCGTTGTGACCATCACGTGGCCCAGAAAGCTGCGCAGACTTAGAATCAATAGAATGATGATAGGGTACGTTGTCGTTGCTATTGCTGTTTTTGTTGCTATTGTTGTTGTTGTTGTTGTTAATGATGATGATAATGATGATGATGATGATGATGATGATGACAGATGTGTGCGGACCGTTACTGTTTTGAAGAGCTAGGAGCGTGCACTCAGAAGCTGGCATGAATACTTGTCTGACACTGGAAGCTTTTCTTTAATCGGGATTTAAAGTATTTGTGCGTTTTGCCTAACGCTGCAACACTTTCAGAACTTTGAATGGACCCATATTCTCTGCCTCTGTCTGTTTCTCTCTCTGTGTGTGTGTGTGTGTGTGTGTGTGTGTGTGTGTGTGTGTGTGTGTGTGTGTGTGTGTGTGTGTGTGTGCGAGTGTGTGTGTGTGTGTGTGTGTGTGTGTGTGTGTGTGTGTGTGTGTGTGTGTGTGTGATATCTGAGCTCATGTTTCCGTTAGTTCTGAACGCATCATTCACAAATCGGTGTTTCCTTTAATAACACAAGAAATCGACCAGAGATCCTACGACATTGTGGCAACGAAGTGCGTGTTTACTCAGACACTGGGCTTTTGTGAAAAATCGGCTGTGACGTGGTGCTGGTCGCAACCCTTACACTCTGCTCTGACAGTAAGCCTCCACAACGTGAAGCTTGGTTAGCATAGGTAAAATACTCTGTAAAGTGTTTGCGCAAGAGACAAGAGTTAAAGTAACATGCATAGCATATCGCCAGGCATTGAAGTAGAAAGAAACTCGTGGAGAGCGTGGCAGCAGAGAGTCCTCAGAAGAGAAGCCCCCTTCAAGCAAGTGTTTCGGCCCTTATCTCCTGACACTCTAGGGGGGTTGGGCCACACCCGGTTCATGACTCCGGATGTCCCTCTGCTGCCCCTTTTTTTCCCATCTTGGGACGAGCCATGGCTGGGATTCGAACCCATGACCCTCTGGACATGCTCATTTTCCACTTAATGACTCGCGCTTTAACCACTGAGCCACAGGGACACCTGATATTTGTAGGGAAATTAAGCCTTATGAAGTTCACTTTTGTTCCTCCTTGACCAGATCCAGCTTGAACACCTCTCTGCCGCTTCTGCCATTGCTTTCAGGGCTCTGGTTGTTTCCTTCCCTGCAACTGAGAGCTGTTTCATGAGGCTGTATGCAGACGTTCCTACAAACCCCCTAGCTCCAATTTCTGCAGTGAGGACTTTGACCTGATAGCCTTCTCTCCTCAGGCTGTTTGCCAGATCAGCATACTTTTCAGTCTTGTAGATTTGAGCTGCCTCCATTCTGTTCTCATATGGCACCGTGAGCTCGATCATGATCAGCTGCTTGGTTGACTTAGAGTGGACTACTATGTCTGGTCTCATGCCACTCTTGCTGATGATCTCTGGGTGACTCTTCCATTCTGGGAGGTCTGCAGTGCACTCCCAGTCATCTGCCCCGTCCAGCAGACTCTGCCTGCATGTTTCGAGTGGCACTGTTGTTCTTGGCCATGATTTGCTGCCTCCTGCCGTGAAGAATGTTGCGGGTGCTTTTGGAGTCCTGATTTTCCCTTTTGTGGTGTTGGTACTAGCCCAGACTACTTGTACAATCTCTTTGAGCACTTGGTTGTGCCTCCATGTGTACCTTCCTTGAGCCAGGGCTACTTTACATGAGCTTAGGACATGCTCCACTGTTTGTTTTTCATGGCAGAGGGGGCATGCAGGATCGTCTGTTTTCCCCCACTTCACCAGGTTTGCATTTGAGGGCAGAAGGTCATATGCAGATCTGAGAATGAAGCTGATCCTGAGAGGGGCCATGCGCCAAATGTCATTCCAAGTGAGACTTCTTTGGAGTGCATTCTCCCACGTTGTCCATTGCCCTTGCTGGCTCTGCTGGACTGCTTTTAGGAGTCTTTTTTGGTCTTCTTCTTTTCTCATCTCCTGAATCATCATGTCTCTTTTGGCTTTTCCTTTGGCCTTTGACCACCATTCAGTTTTGGTCACCCCCAGTCCTTGTCTGTTGGTCTGTGTGTGTCCTGTTATTTCTCTGATCTTGAGACTTTCTTTTGCAGAATCCATCGCCTCTTGAACTTTCCATTTTCTGCCTGTCTTCAGCTGGGGCTTGATTGCTTCTACCACCTTGTCTCCTGAGTCCTCCAGCATGCTTTGAAGTCTGATCTTCCCTGCTTTGTATTCCTCCAGGATGGATTTCAGTGGTAGTTTCAGCTTTGCTTGGCGACAGTACAGCGCTATGTCAGTCAGACAGGGTGGGACACCAAGCCATTTCCTTGTGAACTTGTTGATTTTGGCTTCCATTGCCTCCACTATGCTGGTGCAGATGTCGTATATCATCAGAGGCCACAGGAGCTGTGGTATCAGCATGAACTGCAGACACCAGACCTTGTATTTGCCAGGGAGCCCACACTGGTCAATGGTCTCCAAGCCTTCCTCCGCCATCTGCTTGGTTTCTTTTGCTCTTTGTGTGTCTTTCAGCGTATCATCATACCATCTTCCAAGGCTCTTGACTGGTTCTTCTATGACTGTTGGAATGGCCTGGTTGGCAACACTGAAGACCACAGATCCGGCCACTTTTCCTTTCCTCAGTGAGAGACTCCGTGATTTCTTTGGCTTGAACTTCATTCTGGATGAGGCAGCTATGTCGTCCAGCCTCTCCAGCACATGACGTGTCTCGTCTTCTCTGGATGAAATCACTGTAGTGTCATCCATGAAGGCCTTGAGAGGAGGCATCTTGTATCCATCGCCAAGGTCTGTTTGTCTCGCGTTGTTTGTTGCTGCTTTCAAGATGAGTTCCATTGCCAGCACGAACAGTATTGGGGAAATTGCACAGCCCATTGCAATACCCACTTCCAAGTTGATCCAGTCTGTTGTGTACTCCTTGGTAGAGAACCGCATTGAGAAGCCATTGAAGTACTTCTTGAGCATGTCGCGGATGTTCTTTGGCACATGGTACATCTCAAGAGCCAACTGTATCATCTCATGGGGCACAGATCCATATGCGTTTGCCAGATCAAGCCACACTACGTCCAGGTCTCTCTTTTCTGTTTTTGCTTTTTGGATTGCGTCCCAGATCATTGTGGCGTGTTCTACACAGCCAGCCACGCCTGGGATGCCACCTTTCTGGACTGACACATCCAAGTACTTGTTTTCCACCAGGTACTTGGTCAGCCTTGCTGCCATGACAGAGAAGAAGATTTTCCCTTCGACGTTCAGTAGTGATATTGGCCTGAACTGGCTGATGTCAATTGAGTTTTGCTCTTTGGGGATGTACACACCATCTGCCGT
>CM065737.1:36552278-36577278 GCA_033310375.1 Conus canariensis | reverse complement strand
TTTGCCTTTCTTATTAATGAAAGGATATCTTAAATGAGGCAGAGAACAGTGAACAGTCGATAACAAGCAAGCAGGGTAACTCTTGCTCCCATGATAAAATAAATGCATTCCCATAACTCCAAACGAATGCTGCTTACGACACCAAATCACCCAGCAGAAATGACAACACTGAGAACACAGAACAAGGAAGTTTCCTGTGTCCTTTGTGTTTCATTTCTGCTAGGTGATTTGGTGTCATTTGCAGTATTCGTTTGGAGTTATGGGCGTGTGTATTAATTTCATCGTGGGAGCAAGAGTTACCTTAGATGTTTGTTATCTCCCATTAATGTTTTTCTCATGAAATCCTAAATGAGAAGAAACGTCTGTAAACAAATTGTATATCAATCTTCCAAACCTTGGAGTGTTTATCCAGAAAAACTGGTCTTTGGTTTCTGTAAACGAAATGATTGGCATGTGGCGCTCTCCGGGGGGAGAGCTCACTCACGCCGGCGCCGCGACTAAGCAAATATTGTCCTCAGTAGGGGGCTTAGAAGGTGGTGTCCTGCGTATGCAGAATAAGAGCAGGCGCAACTGAACACCACAGAAGTGACTCGGCAGCAGTGCAGTGTCTCCTCCGGTGGGTTGCCCTTTGACGACTTGACACTGACTGCTCCCTGTGGATTGCCGGTGTCGGGGCTGCGGCGGGCCGGGCCGTGCCGTGGCTGTGGAAGGGGCTTCGGAATGAGCGGGATGGGTGCAATGCCACTGAGGTGACACAAAAGATGGGACAGAAAGAAAAAAAAGTTTGGCAGGTGCCGAATGATTCTGGAGACATTGTTCGTAGCAGCTCCAGGGACAAATCTGACAGCTGCACTCCGTATTTGATATGAAACTGCGCTGAGACTAATTCTTGAATCTGTGTTCATTGTCCGTTATTTCAGGCACCATTGCCTAAAACAATTTGCTCTGACTGTTACAGAACGAAGCAGCGTTTACTTTTTTTTCTCGTTTGATTGATTAAACGACTAAACGGTTATACTGGATGAGATACGTAGATAGAAATGAATGGAAGTGTTGAAATATATGTGTATTACGTTATGGTAGGAGAGAGAAGAGAGAGAGAGAGAGAGAGAGAGAGAGAGAGAGAGAGAGAGAGACACACACACACACACACACACACACACACACACAGGCACACACACACACACACAGACAGAGACTATCCGGAAGATCAGAATTAACAGAAGCAAACTAAGTAAGAACTTGGCACTCATTCAGCCTGTACATAAAGCAATGAAACACACGGGCAAATATTCAAGGGAAGAATGCTTTTGGTCCGTATATGAAAAAAGCAAAAACACCTTTTTTTCCCCCTTTTCAGAGAATCGATGTCGCGCACGGCAAATTCCAAGCGGTGCAGTCAGATAGACCCATCATGGCGGTCATGCTGTCCAAATCGTTTCCAGACAATGGCGGTGCGCAGGGGGATCCGTCCTTGACCTTGTTGATTCCAGAAAAGCTCTACAGACACGAATACACGTGGGGAACATCAGTCGATTCCTTTCGAGATAAATTTGTCAATTCCTTTACCGTCATCATTGACCAGAACAAAATATCAGGTCTGATGCTGGACGGAAGAGGCAGTCTCAACTGGAAGGGCAATGAGGTGGGTTGACTTGATGCGTCTTTCTGTGGGTTAAAACTTGGAATGATTGTTTCAAATCGAGGTGACTGAGGGCGGAAAATGAAGCAAATTTTAAAAAGAAACGGTATTCGTTCCTCCAGACGATAGAGACAAACAGACTTTAGGACAAAACACAATGCATTTCCACCTCTTGGGTCTCCATTAGGTAAAAACACACAACATTTAGGACAATGAAATCCATTTTGCGCCGAACATGACAAGATAAGCGGTTGCTCGTTCTTCGTTTTCATTGTCCTAAATGTTGTTTGTTTTTGCCTGAAGAAGACCAAGAGGTCAAATGCATTGTGTTTTGTCCTGTAATCTGTTTGTCTGTTTTATCTGGCGGAACTAATACCGTTTCTTTTTGAAATTTGGAATGATTGTCAAGTTTGGGTGTGAGATCTAGCTGAAACCGGGAGTGGGTTTTTACATGGGAATGTCTGTTTCGTCAACTCTTGCCTCCTTCTTCACACACACACACACACACACACAAGCGCGCACGCACGAACACACACATGCGCACGCATATATATATATATATATATATATATATATGAAACTAATAAATTTCAAGGATAAGTAACCAAGCACCATTCCCGCAATTTACAGAGCAGCTTGGTGTTGCAATGACTGCAAGAAATATTGAATTACAAACAAAGCTTGCTCTTATGTCGTAGATTGAAGAAATAGGGAGAGATAAGCATTCATATCTGCAGTGGTAGATAATTCTGCCTAACTAACAGTATGTGCTTGAGTGGGTGAATGGGGAATAATAAGTGCTTCTCAATATGAGCCTTCAGCAAGCTCATAGTCTCCAAGGGAGAGACAATCTCCAAAAGGGAGGATACTCACTAACATATCATAACTCCTTGTCAGATATCAGTATTTCCAAATCTGATCGTTTCTCCTCAGTGACCGCGGAAAGTGGTAACTTGATTTCTCTGCCTTTTCGGTTTTAAGCAGAATGCTATCCCAGAAAAAGGCTGGTGTGCAATACCATAGTATGTTTGTTGAGCTTTCAAAAAACCAACTAAAGGTACCACCTAAGAAGCAAAAGAAAATTATGAAACAACGAAACAAGCTACATTTTCTTGTGAAAAGTAGAAAATATACGAGGGCCATCCCATAAGTTCTCGGATGGGAAAAGATGGAAGTACACTGGCATTTCTTACCTAGCCCATCTTTTCAAAGTATCCTCCATCAGCGTGTATGCACTTTTCCATCCTTCTAAACCACGAATCCATCACCCCAGCCCACTCCGACTTAGGTATACCAGAAATCAAGCCCTCGGCAAACGCTCGGGCATCTTCAGGGCTCTCAAACGGCTTTCCTTTCAGTTGTTTTTTCAAACGAGGGAACAAAAAGAAGTCACAAGGGGCTAGGTCAGGAGAATACGGAGGATGAGTGACGAGCTGCACGCTGATCTCTTGCAAGAAGTCTAAAGTTGCAGCTGCTGTGTGGGCGCTGGCGTTGTCGTGGTGGAGGAGTAGGTGGCGGATACCGGTCTGTGGTCGCCGTGCACTCCAAGCCTCGAACACTTTTGGCAGGCAGGTGTTGATGTACCATTCAGCGTTCACTATCTTTCTTTCCAGAAGCGGTACAGTAGTCACATGGCCGGATCTTGCGAAGAAAACTGCAATCATTTGCTTTGTGCAGCTTCTTGATCTCTTAAATTTCACAGGTGGGGTTTCCCCTGGAAACAGCCAAACTGACGACTGCTGCTTTGTTTCGGGGTCATACTGGTAAACATAGGTTTCGTCACCTGTGACGATACTGGAGACCCTATCTGATCTTCCTCCGTCAAATGTTTGCAGCATAAACTGGCACCATTCAACCCTAGCCCTCATCTGCTCCCTAGTCAGTTGGTGAGGCACCCAACGGGCGCAACGCTTCCGTACAGAGGGACTGTGCCGAAGAATGCGGTCTAAGCTTCCTGATGAAAGGTTTAGAGTATCCTTGAGTTCATCCTCCATGATTCGAGGATTTTCTGTAATCATGGCCTTCACTGTGCTCACGTTCCCATCGGTAGTAACTGAAACTGGACGTCCACAACGGTCATGATCTTCCAAAGACATTGTAACAAACTGAAATTCTTTGAACCACCTATGGACTGTGGATAATGATGGAGCCTTGTCGCCAAAACAGTTTGTCAAACTTATAAAACTTTCCTTGAAAGACTTCCTTTGAAGATAGTCATAATAAATCATGGCACGAAAATCTCTCCAAGACAGGCTCTCTGCAACACTTTGAAAACCGTCCCCTTTGCCATCCATTTTGCTGTCTAGAACAAATTTGGCTCTGACGATTTTTATCATTTTTTGTGTCATAGCTATTGTGACATCGCTTGTGATGATGATATAGAAATTGAAATTATGACGTCAGTGGTTTCTGCGCATCCGAGAACTTATGGGGTGGCCCTCATATAAGATAACCTCTTAAGACACAAGTGCTGAGAGCCAGATCTCCCCAATTTCTTCAATCTAAGACATAAGAGCAAGCTTTGTTTATAATTGTATATATATATATATATATATATATATATATATATATATATATATATATATATACACACATATATGTATGTATATATATATATATATGTATATATATATATGTGTGTGTGTGTGTACATATGTGCAGAGAGAGAGAGAGAGAGAGGTAATACGATAGATAGATAAGTAGGTAGGTAGGTAGGTAGGTAGATAGGTAGGTAGGTAGGTAGGTAGGTAGATATTAGATAGATAGATAGTAGGCAGATAGGTAGGTAGATAGATAGATAGATAGATAGATAGACTGACTGGTCAACATTGCTGTGAACGTGTGAAGTCCAGTTCTTTATGATTCCATTTACAATAATGAATATAATGCTTAGCCTAAGTATAATGCTCCTGTTTCCCTGTACACAACATTTGTTTTTGCAAGATTCTGTAAAGCAGTTTCATCAGCTACCATTTTGGATTGATATTTTAATATGATTGACTTGGAACAAGCATTTATTGCAATTTTCAGATTGCGGATGTCTTTCTCCCCCTTTCGCGCAACAGTTGGGTGCCGTGCTATGTTGGCACACACAAGAAATCAAAATATACACTTCCGCTTCTCTCTCTCTCTCTCTCCCTCCCTCCCTCTCTCTCTCTCTCTCTCTCTCTCTCTCTCTCTCTCTCTCTCTCTCTCTCTCTCTCTCTCTCTCTCTCAGTCAGGTACATTTCAACCTGTTGTTTTCAGCATGTAAATTTGTGTCATGCATATGAACAGAAGAGTTGTTTATTGTTCATCTAGATTATTATTCCCCTTATCTTTACTTATTTACATTGTATTGTGTGACTTATCTTGAATAAAGATGCTTCTATGAACAACAACAACAACAAATCAAAATATAGTATAACCTACTCACAGCAGAGCATTTGATAGCGGAGAAAAGATTACTTATGTTATTTTTCTTCATCATCAGTTCTTTTATTGACCATTTGCTTCCAGTGAAAGTGATGAAGTTCCCTCTGATATTATATTATATTTAAATGTATTTTGAGTAAAACCTTTTTTTTAAAAAAAATTCAATACAATTATAGTGTGAGTCCGTGCACGCAAGGCTTCACGATACAAGCATTAAGTACACAAAACATTACACAACATAAAAACAATGCAAAATAAAATACAAATGATGCAAAAGGATGCCTATACCAAAACAGTACAAGACGAGAACACAGTACTTACTTTACCATACAACACAAAACAATACTTTGCTGATTTTGCTTTTCTGGTTATTGTGTCCAGTTTCTTTTTCTTCATTCCATTTAAAATGGATAGAACATTCTTTGTAAATCACTCATAGGATCATCAAATGGAAATGAAAGCAATATCCGCAAAGAGATTAATTAAGAGTAAATAAGTAGATTTAGACTTGCAATTCTACCAAGTGGTTTGATTTATGTCTACGACTGTATGATATTTGTCTTTTTTACTGATGCTTTTTCGTCGTACTTCATTTTTTTTTCGCATTTTTTAAATCATTAGGTAACCAAACTCCAAGTAATTTTGAACTTTGGTGGAGTTCATTGCAAACCAAATTGTTGCGCATATCTAAGTAGATAATTTTTGTTTAATTGTTTGATTCTAACCTACCTTATAATGACCAATAAGTAGAGATTTGTTACTGACCTGTTGTAGATACTTTTTGTTCATTTGTTTGATTTTAAGTTACCTGAAATTGACCAAAATTACATATAATATTTGAGAGAAGGATTCATTCATTTGAGACCAGATGCTTCCGTAAGATCCTTAGTAACTCCTACAAGGACCATTTTGTCACCAACTTGAAGGTCCAGACCAATGTAAGGCAAGATATTGGACTATACGAAGACCTGTAGTCCACAGTGAACAGAAGGAAAATGAGATGGTATGGTCATGTATGAAGATCAACAGGACTTGCCAAAACCATGCTACAAGGAACAGTGAGAGGAGGCAGAAGGTGAGGAAGACAGAGAAAGAGAAGGGGGGTAGGGGGAGGGGACAACATCAGTGAATGGACTGGCCTCACACTCAGCAGCTGCCTAAGAGGGTCTGAGAACCGGGAAGAGTGGAGGAAGCGGGTTGCGAAGTCATTTGTGGTGCCCCAATGGTCTCCGAGACTCCAGGATAGGTGACAGGTGATAGGACACATGATGTAGTTGAAAACGACCAGTAGGTCGTCTATTATTAAAATGTTTGTCACGTTTGTTTGGCATCTCAGTAATTCAACATGTAATTCATGATTTACTTTTCTCTACCTGCTGTTATTATACTTCGAATCTGACTGAAATGTGCTTATATAACACTATTCGTCACTGTTGTGTGCAGAACATCACTGGCTCCACCAAGGTCAATCTATGGATGGACGTTCCGCACGGTACTCACCATCTACAGCACCAGGACCCTGACGTCACTTTCTCTGCCGTCCTGTCGGGCATAGCGCGTCATCAGATCGCCTCGTACCTCACTCCAGCTGGCTTCGGATCAGGTATTGTCAATCTTTGTTAATTATTGTTCAATCTCAGTAGACATGTGAATGTTTCCATCATCGTTCTCAGACATGCTCTTTTCAGGCATGCGATTATTTCCAGTCAGGTGATGGGTTAATTGGTGTGTGTAGCTATTCTTTTTGTGCCTTTTGTCTTTTTTGTACTCCCAGTTCTTATAGAACAGGGAGTACTTTACAATGGGAATGAAGAAATGCTGTCTGTCTGTCTGTCTGTCCGTGGTCAAAATGTGTTCCACTCGCTCCAGACAAAACTTCTGGACTGATCTTTCTGAAAATTTGTAGGTTTGTTTATTATGGGTCACGGATGATACCCGATGTTTTATTTTACCAGAGTAGCCGTTGCTAACAGCTATAACGGCCCAAAAAACGGTTTTTCTTCTTTATGAAATATCTCAGTGACGAAATACATTATGACGCATGGCTGATTGTGACGTTTTTCAGGAAGATAAACTGGAGTACGCTTATATGCTTTGCATCTTGTTGTGGCTTAATGTTCTTCAGTGGGTGTTAGATCGTGTCAATGATTGCACATGATGATGATATCTGTCACTCTCTGAAACTGACGTCCGGCAGGAAGGAACTGGAGGGAGTTGAACAGCAGAATGTCTTCAAAGAAACCCCCAACCTCTCAAGCAACTGTTTCGGGAAAAAAATTAGTGTGTTAACAGTATCATGCGAGCATAAGAATCACAGATCCTTACAAGTTTCAAAATGTATGAAACAGATGTGATTTACACTCGCGTATAGCGAAAAATACTAACTAACATTGAGAGGAACACCAAAAAGATATCAAAGTATTTAACAGTTGGTACTAAAACTACTGAATGAACATGTCTTTGGTACTAACAGGTTATAGAAAAATGATTACATGCTAAAGTATGATGGAACACAAAACCAGGGTACAGACAGCTGAGAACTGAGAGTGTTACTTGTGTAATCGCGAGTTCAAGATGTTTTCAGAAACAATTTCACTGAAACATTGCTGCTGCCTTGTAACAGTTTTATGACAGAATGTGCAGAAAGATGAAAACGTTTTTGGAAACTGATATTATTTTCTGCAAGGTGTGTATACCAAATTCTCCCATTTGATAGTGGTGTCGATCTAAAGATAGAAACGAGGATCAATACGTTACCGCTTGCGAGGGTAGGGCTTGAACACTTATATAGAGCCCGAAGCCGGAATGCAGAATTAGTAAACTATGTAAAGTGTTCTTTTTAAAGAGATGTGTTTATTTTCCCTTTCAAAAATGTAGCAATACCATGTGCTCTGAGCACTTGACTTTCTTTATACTGATTTTTTTACGTTACACGAGACTGTGTGATCAAATGTTACCTTTGCCACCCTATTTCCACATCAGGTATGCTAAAACAAATTACGCATGGACTTTTTACCGCGCGCGCGCGCGCGCGCGCGCGCGCGCGCGTGTGTGTGTGTGTGTGTGTGTGTGTGTGCGCGCGCGCGTAACAATCTTGTTTCAAATAGGAGGCATCAGTAACAGTGAAATTTGTACATCTTGTGAAAATGGGAACAAGTTAGCACAATGACTGGAAGGAGATTGAAACTATGGTGTTCGTTTCATCTGAAAGACAATGCAGCATGTCACCAACGTACACAAAGCACCACATCTGATCTTGAGCCACACCAAGCGAATGGTAGCCACAATGAAAACCCACGAAGATGAGCAGGTCGCCCAGTGAGTAACTGCATCAGATTACGAGGCATCGCTGCAGAAGAAGCCCGAAAGGTCAAGGTGTTATAAATACAATGGCTATTTTTCAAACCGAAAGAGAAAATATAAGCCAACTTTGTTTACAAGCCCATATAATCTGAGCCCACAATATGTTTTATTGCTTACGCTTAACATTAAAGCCAATATCATCTTTCATATGCCGCATGCCAACAAGCGGGTTTTTTGTTTTGTTTTTTTTTTAACTTTTTATTTGGAAAGCAGAGCATGCAGTAACACAATTAAGAGGTTAACGAGCGAGATCAGGGGTCTACAATGAAGGTCAAGTGTTAATACCTAACTGCCGTTGAAATGACAGAAATTGCCCTGCTTGTGGGATTTGTTTTTCCAATGTGAAAAGAATTATTTTGACCTGGAATTTAGGGTCACTAACTTAGTTTCAGTACCATGTGTCAGTAAAGGTAACAAAAACATACATTACTTATGGACTCCTTGTGTTCCTATGCCATTTGTGGGGTATGAAGATTTGGAAGTGAAACGTCTTGTACACGAAACAAAAATACAGGTCATGTTGCCTGTGTCAGCACACCAAAATCATTACTCCAAGTTCAGTTCAGTGGTTTATTTAATGTCTTTTCATCGCCAGATGATATTAGACACTTTATTTAAAAAAAAAAAAACCTGCACGCTTATCATCCACGTAAGTACTTTCAAACCCACATCTGATAATATTTACATAAGTGAAATACCATAGTGGTACACAAAACTGTTGATCTTTATAAAAATTTTGCAACCTGTGACTGCGAAATAACCATGTCAATTTCAGCAACATATTAACCATATAAGACAATACTGACATTATCAAAGCTATTCATCTGAATACCTTTTTGCTGATTGAGCGAGGTCAACACTGAGAATTCAAACAAAAGATGATGTACAGAAATGTTTTCTCTGCAGACACAAGTAACACCATGAGAATATTTAGTGTTCCAAGTAAAAGAAAACTTATTACTCCAAGGTCTTGCTTATGGAATCGAGTACAGACAGGCACAATTACATTGTTCTGAGATTTTTTCATCACCTTCTTTCCTTTCATATACTTATCAAGATACATGCTAGGTGGTTCCAAGCAGACAGAAATGGAATGACTGGGACTATTCGGATCGTTCAGCTGATGCGAAGACATGGTCATGGGTGAGTTCTGATGCCTGACGCGCGACATCAGCAGAGGGTAGTTCGTGTATTCTAGATTATGAGTACTGGCATCTATAGAAATCCTTCAAAACAAATAAAATGGTCAGTGTTAAATTGTTCATTAATTTTTGTTCACTTCAATGCCACACTTTGCCTCAAAATCATTCCATGTCTCAGAATGCTTGCATGGATAACATAGCACTTTGCTCTAAATCCCTATTTGTTGTCTGTGGCCTGTTTCGCACATATAAACTACAAGACTGTGGACTGCCTCAGAGTCAGGCACAATCTGCTTTGAGGAATGGACTGTACGATGAATATGTTTTGGTGAGGGAAGGACAGGGCAACTCAAGAACGAACAAACAACGGAAATAGATATGTGGAAAGATAAGTGTGAATGAAAAAGTCCTCAGCCATCACGAAAAAAAAAAAACCAGGATTTGAAAAGGAAGACTTGAGAGGAAGGGATGGGGGCGCGAGAAGGAGTTATAGTATGAAAAGGGTGGCGTTGAAATACAGATATCACATCCTTTACTGTTAGCTACGGGAACCATTGAAGTTTGTATTTTTAACTGACCCATTGGTTTATGCCTGTCTGAAGTTCACTTTTGTGTACAAATTAGTGTCAGAAGTGGGTTGGTGTCGGGGGTAGAGTTTTGTCTTGTCTAATCAATGGCCTGGATTCCTGAGAAAATCGTTAAGTGGCTCTTAGATGTATAGTTCCTGATAAATCACCTTCATATGACCTGCTTTTTCCGTCCGCCATTTTTTTTTCTTTGTCTTTTTTTTTGTCTTATTTCTTAATTAACCCTTTGACTCCCAGAACTATTTGTAATTTTTTTGGGAAAAAAACACCAACCTTACAAAAAAAAATCGCAAAAATTCAAGTACTGCTTTAAAACACACAGAAGTATACATTTTATTGAAGGAAGATGAATGGCGAATATAATTATCATATGTTTTATGTTGACAGGATGATATAACTCACAATCATGGGAAGATAACCAAGATTTTAAGAAAAATAAACAATTAAAAAGATCTATGAAAATTTCAAGTCTCAGTATACCATAGGTGGAAACGGTATTGCAATGTGCACAAATCTAGATAGGACGTAACAATCAAGTGCAATTATTTACTAAAAAAAAAAAAAAAGCACACAGTGTGTTCAGGGATGCATTGAGTAATGCATATCAATGTCGGCTAGGGATGCGACTTTCACTAGCACTTCACCCATCATAAAAAAAAAAATGGGCAAAAAATTCACAAGTGTTGTCAACCACTGTCACTGGCGTCACATTCTGACAGTTTTTGCGTCACGTTCTGACATTTTTTTTTCCTCTCCTACCACGTCCCCAACTACGCCCACTACCAGCACGACCACGTCCCCTACCTGTCGATGTACTTGGTAGATCAATATCTTCATCCCGGTAATCCGAATCACTTGACTCAATGTCAGGCTGATCCACAACCACATCACCTTCATTTTCCTTTCACTTTCGTCGTCGCTAATTTCACCTTCATGATGGCGTTTCAAACCCAATTCTCTCCACGTGTAAGGCAGTAAATCTTCTGTGAGTTCTTTTGTTCGCTGCAGAAGACTTTTGTTGAAATATTGTCTCTTTCAAAACACCAGTGGAGAGAAGAAAAGAAGGCAGAGAAAGATGCTAATGGTTGAGGAACCCGTACTCGGCATACACCACTTTGCATCTTCCTGCTTTCAAGGCTAATGGATGCCTGTCGCAAAATCCCCCCCCCACCCCCACCCCCCACTCCCGTACCTTTCGTCGGTATCCTGAGAAACTTTGATATCACTCACTGTTTTAATCGCACTGAATAGTTAAAAACCACCAACACTCAATAAGCATATATGCAAATTTTCTGTTTATTTATGAAACCTTTAACAAGCATATCAAACGATTGTTTAAATCTCATGTTATTATGATTAGTGCACGTTTTGTTGTGTAGTACTGTTCATCATCTTACGACTTTCACAGCTCTCTACCGCTGTGAAATCACGGGAGATCCCCATCTGAAAATGTTCAACGGACAGAGAGTCTCTCTGGCCATTCCCTGCGCTTACCTGGTCACCAGACTCCGACTGACCAACAGTGTCTTCATCAGAGGGTAATTAACCCGTGGGATATATCCATGCATGCCCTGTTTCTTTACCGCGAGATGTCGGTTCAGACATTCAAACTGGCTTTTTTTCTTTGACACAGACTATTTTGGTTCTCGAATGCTCGGATGAACAATATGGTATGACATTGGTACAGTAATTATCCATACATTGTTGCCTTCAAAGGGAAATACTGATGAAAAACAAATTGCACTGCATGTCATGAACCTCTTCAAACTTTGTCCACGATTAAGGAAAAAAATGAAAAAGAAAAAAGTAATGATGTGTTCTGTGGGTCGAATTATACATACGTACGTGCTCAGCACGCTTTATGCTAATGTCCTGTTAATCTCGCGTGTCTAGTAATTTTTTCATACATGCTGGAATTTTCTAGAACGATGTTTGTTCACACGAAGATTGAAAATGACTGAATTAGTGTAAGTTGAGGAAAATTAGTGTCAACCAAATTCCCGGGTTATAAGGGGAAATAGAACAGGAAAGGGAAGTAATAGGTGAGGGGCAAGGAGAGAGGGTGACATACTTAAAGACATGAAGCAGGCATGTCTCTGGATGCTTTCAATGATAGTATACAATATCTGTGAGAATGTCCCGACTTGTTTTCTGCGAAGTACTCAGGGGAGAGCACTCTGATGAGTGAGATGATGGCGTGTCTTTGCCTTGCCCAGGGTCCCTTTCTTCTCAGAAATCCAGGTGGAGGTGATCGGAGGTAACAGTCAGCACACGATTCACGGTCGTTATTTCGCCTCTGATGTCTGTGTCAAGGTCAGCTTTAAAGGTGGCCCCAGGCCACGCCCCTCCAACACGTACTGTGTCGGTGAAGTGAGTAGACACTAAAGTCTGTTAACAGTCGCTCGTAATGTTTCTTGACAAATGCTCTCTCTCTCTCTCTCTCTCTCTCTCTCTCTCTCTCCTCTCTCTCTCTCTCTCCCCTCTCTCAATTCTTTCATGCCCATATACAGTCAATTATAGATTATGCTTCTACTTTATGGGATTCAGCCAGCGCAAACATTCTAAAACCTTTAGCAAGATTGCATAGGCGCGCGATAAAATTAGTTCTCTTAAAATCTAGTTCATTAACTCTAAACGATTATAAATCTTTGGATATCCTTCCCCTAAAGCAAAAACTCGAATATAATAAGGCTATATTTATGCATAAAGTGGTAAATGGAAATGCACCTCCCTCCATTGTAAACAGTTTCCGGACGAATGACAATAGGCACGTCCACAAGTTAATAATGCCTCTGCCCACACTTGACCTTTACAAATCAAGCCTCGTATACAGTGGCGGTACGTATTGGAACAATTTGCCTCCATTTCTGAAAGAAATCTCAAGTTTTAATATTTTCAAAGAGCGCTTAAAAGGATATCTGCTCAGTAAGTTAAAAGATATATAAAAAGAAACTGTGACAGTTGATTCCTAAATCAATTAAAGACTCAGTGAATAGAAATAAAATACTGCACGAGTACAAGCCGGTGTTAGACGGAAATCTTGCACGTGTCATTTGAAGCACAGCAATAATGGGTTAAGCTATTTGACATGTTTTACATTGATGATATCGCTTAATTGCATTTCGTTATTTGATGTATTGTGTGTATTCAAGTCTATTTGACTCTTGTTTCCCCGTTTGTATTTGTACTTTACATATATTTTCTTTCTCCCCCCCCCTCCCCATCCCGCCCACATCCCATACCCCCGCTTCCGCTCTCTCTCTCTCTCTCTCTCTCTCTCTCTCTCTCTCTCTCTCTCTCTCTGTCTCTTTCTCTCTCTCTCTCTCCGCTTCTCTCCACCCCCCCCCCCCCCCATTTCTCTCTTCACCCCGCTGCTTACTATGTATGTTTGGGTGTTGTTTGTTTGCGAAAGTGTGCAAGTGTTTGGGTGGGTGTTTGGGGAGGGGCGTTTTCTGGGTGGGGATTGTTAAAGTGGAAGTGTGTTACGTTTCTTTGATGTTATTTCCATTTTGTGTATTTTCAGACTTTGTTGTGTGTTCAATCTTTTGTTTGTTTGTTGGGTTTCTTTCTTCTTTTTTTTGTAGTTTGTTCATTTTTCATTTCGCAATTTTTTTTGTTCCCCTCTTGGGCGAGGGCTGCATGTAAAAAAGCATGAACTTGCTTATCTATTACCCTCGATAATAAAGAATTTGTCTTGTCTTGTCTTGTCTCTCTCTCTCTCTCTCTCTCTCTCTCTCTCTCTCTCTCTCTCTCTCTCTGTGTGTGTGTTCTTGCACACACATGCAGTCTTTCTATCAAAGGGCAGCTAAGCTGTTCCTTCTAGCTGTACATTTAACAACAGATGAGAAACTAAAAATAGTACTTATACATCCTCTGCATAACCAAAATGTGTTCCATTAGTGTTTGTTAACATTCATAATTTCGAGAAGTAGCAGACTCTGTTACACAAAGCCTCTTTAAATGAGTTTGGTATATTCAATTTTCATACAGTAGGGTTGGAAAAGGGGGTGGGGTGGGGGCAAACCAACAAACAAATAAACAAAGAGACATACAAAGAAACAAACCTGTCTTGTAACTTAGGCTCGAAACGACAATGGTCAATTGTAAAAAAAACATCTACAGGGCGGCCGTTGGAGACTGGACAATTCCAACGAGACCATGCAGGACCGTGTTGTCCTTAGCTACGACCCTGTCAGGAGACTGGCGACACTGCGTGTCACCTCCACTGACCTGTGTGTTAAGTTCCGTGCGGCGGACAGGAATAAAGGCATCCGTCAGCGTTTGAAGCCGGGGATTTTCGTGCAGGTAAGTTTGAGACAGATAGGTAAAGTAAGGTAATGTTGCTTATAACCCAGCCGACCGCAAAGGGGCATATCAGGGCTATCACCACGTTGAAGTCAACTCACAGTTGAGACAGATGACAGAATGGCCCGTGGATTTCATCCATCCGGTCAAGTCAGTCATCAGTTATGGTTATACTATGGGCAGGGGTTGGGGGCGGGAGGGGGTGGGGTGGGGGCGGGAATAGGAAGCAGACAGAGAGAGAGAGAAAGGGGGTGGGGTTGGAGGAGGAGGGGGTAGAGGGGGAGTGGTTCTGGTTGTTTTCAAGCAGCAATTCTTTGTCATGAGTGCTAATGGGAACATGACTCACACACTGATATTAAGCGAAAGGAATGTTCCGCTTAAAGTGCATGTGCGCGCGCGCGGTGTTGTGTGTGTGTGTGTGTGTGTGTGTGTGTGTGTGTGTGTGTGTGTGTGTGTGTGTGTGTGTGTGTGTGTACGTGTGTGTGTGTGTGAGGGTAGTCTTCGACGTTGTTATGTTATTGGAGATTACACTTGCAGAATAATAACTATTAATGAGATCTTTCCTGCTTAACGTGTGTGTGCGTGCGTGTGTATCTGTGCACGCGCGTGCGTGCGTGCTTACGTGCGTGCGTAGGTGTGTGTGTGTGTGTGTGTGTGTGTGTGTGTGTGTGTGTGAATGAAAACTACACTTACCTGTTGAAGCAAGTACCTCAGTTCTACTCTGACTGCACTGCATTAGTGACTGCCCAGATTGAAAGACACGCTCGTGAATTATTTTATTTTATTCTGTTTTATCTGAATTTATTTCATTTCTTTTTTTTTTAGGGGAGGTAGGGCTTGGGAGGGTGGGGGTGGGTGCGTGTGCATATGTCAACAAGTGAATTAGAGGATACATTTTTTAAGGAAAAAAAACATTGTTTTAGGACCACACTTATCGGGAATTATTTTCATCGCGAGCCATGGTCGTTAATCTATGTTTTGAGAGTAAGAGCAGGAACTTGATTCACTCAACTCCTGGTCTTGCTCAAGTGGAGGTAACTTTATCAACATCAGACGCATTTGATGGCTGTCCTTAATTTTAAGCAAACGTCGCTAATTTGGTAGAAATTTTATCAATGGTCTTGTGGTGGTTTCACCTCCCATGCATAAGGGAAACATATTCTGTTCCCCCCACCAATATTGTGTCACTTGTTCGGACAGGTAAGACCAAGGAATTTTCCTTCTGAATTTTTTTTTTCTAGATATACCAACCTTGCCAAATACTTGAACTCCACCCCACGTCCTCGCACTGTACAAGGAAAATTCGCGGATATTAAGCAAAACTGCTCGCGAGCAGGATGTGGCTTGTCTATCAGGGGAGATAATTCTGATTCTCCGTGTGGAGGTGACAAGAGGTGCATATTTAGCTCCCTTCTCTTCGAAAAAAAAAATGGGGGATCGGTCCGAGTCCACGGTTACAGTTTAGGCCCGGAACGCTATATATTCACCATTGCACTCAGAGCTGCACCTGCTTTCCTCAGAAGATCAGCCAGTACCAAAACATATTCAATCGCACAATCCAGCCCTTGACTCATACCATACCTGACTCTGAGGCAGGTCTCATGTCCGTTCCTTTTTTTTTTTTTTTAAATGCAAGCACGATCCACATGACCCTTCATGTTCCTGTCATCTGCTAGACTTTTCACTCCGAAATCCTAGTGGCCTACCAATGATGTAAAAACACAAACAGTTCACAAGTCATGCATCATTCTGCTACTTTTGCTGACATATGGCATTCAACTATTTACTGACCCCAAATTCTGGGATAAAATGATCTTTTTCACACTTTTTTTTTCAACAGAGCCGGGGCGATTTTTATCTGTTCAGAATTTGTTGTTACCACTTGACCTTTACAGTAACCCCGAACTCTGAACTTTAATCTTGATAGGATAGCGTGTTGGTTCACTCCGAGTGAGAGGAGAAAGGCAGCTGTTGGGACACGAAACTGGGAGAAAAAATACGTTAGACTGGCCGAGCTTGACAGTGTTCAAGTTCATGTCTGTTGCAATGTTTGTATAAACAAACATCAATTAAAATGTTCTTTATCAAACCGATGTATCTAGCTGACCCTGGTAAAGAAAAATCCATTTTGTGATATTGAAAACATTGCCGAAGACGTCGATCGCAGATCTATGGCATCTAGGACATTGGTGACACCTTCACGCAGGTAATGGCTGGAGAGAAACGTTTCTCGTTTTGCTAAAGTCTGGCTCTCCTAGAGCTTAACAAAACCAACGTTCATGTTAACCATGGACAAACATCCTCTCTCTCTCTCTCTCTCTCTCTCTCTCTCTCTCTCTCTCTCTCCACACACACACACACACACACACACACCACACACACACACACACACACACACACACACACATACGCGCGCGCGCGCATTCACCCACATCCCCCACCCACCCACACACCCCACCCCACCCACATCCGCCTA
Source organism: Conus canariensis (assembly GCA_033310375.1). Taxonomy (NCBI): domain Eukaryota; kingdom Metazoa; phylum Mollusca; class Gastropoda; order Neogastropoda; family Conidae; genus Conus; species Conus canariensis. The sequence continues at coordinate 36,560,349 of CM065737.1, read as the reverse complement.
CATCCCCCCACCCCCACCCCCACAGACACATATATACACACGCGCGCGCGTGCGCACCCGGACACCTACAACAGAGTTATTACCTAGACTCACCATAACATACGAGAGTCCACAAGGTAAAGTGATGTATTTCTCTAACATTTTAAGTAACCCACATGATCTTCAACCCAGCACACAGAGAAAGAACAAAGCGATCAAGGCGAACTTCTAACTCAACGTTTCAGAATTCTTGCCTTAGCGTAGTACACACCATAGAACGTTTCGATAATGCCCACCTTCTCCAAGAAAAAGAAGGAGCGTTTACAGAGGTATATTTAGTAGAAAGATGAAAACGTTACAGAAAAAAAAGTCTTCCAATACAGAAAAAGTTTTCATTAGGGAGAGTTTACGGTACTTCGTAGCTAATAAGGAACCAGTGTTAGGTTTGCCTTTTTCTTTAAAGAGAGAGAGAGAGAGAGAGAGAGAGAGAGAGAGAGAGAGAGAGAGAGAGAGAGAGAGAGACAGAAGACAGACAGACAGACAGACAGAGAGGAGAGGATGGGGGAGGGGGTGGGGGGGGGGGGAAGAACGGGAAGAAAGTCAGTCGAGAGAGTGAGAATCACTTGCTGAGTAGAATATGAATTATTGAAGGTACCGGGTTTTAACGTAGACGTGTGGAAATAAATGCAGGCCCATAATTCCAAACGAATGCTGCTTACGACATCAAAATGGCTTTACAGAAATGACAACACAGAGCACACAGAACAAATAAGAAAACATCCTCCTGGGATGTTGGTTCTGTGTGCCTGTGTTCTCATTCTGCTAGGCGATTTGGTGTCGTAAGCAGCATTCGTTTGGAATTATGGGCCTGCAAAATTATTCCACCATGGGAGCAACAGTTACCCCACTTGTTTGTTATTTACTGTTTACTGTTCCCTGCCTCACTTAAGATTTCGCTTTTTTTTGTAGACGTGAGGGTCAAGCAGAACTGTGAGTTTTGCCTTGGCGCATATGTGTGTGCGTGTGTGTGTGTGTGTGTGTGTGTGTGTGTGTGTGTGTGTGTGTGTGTTGTGTGTGTGTGTGCGTGCGTAAAATTATAGATGGGGAGAAGAGTTGTAGGAATGAAAGTTTTGTTGGAGGGTGTGGGAATGATCCTGGCTCTACCGTGGCTGCACAGGAAAAATATATCCGCCAAGGCCTTGCTTCTTACTTACTTACTTACTTACTTAGGCCCATAGCTCAAGGGTGAGTATAGGCCATCGACAACACTCGGCCATCGCACTCGGTTCTGGGCTGCTCGCTGAATGCCTGTCCAGTTGGTCCCCTGCCTCTTTATCTCTGCCTCAGTGTCTCGCCTTCAGCTGCTGCGAGGTCGGCCTCTCTTCCTTTTCCCCTGCGGGTTCCATGTCAGGGCTTGGCGTGTGGTGCTGGATGCTGGCTTCCTGAGAGTGTGTCCAATCTAGCCCCATTTCCTCCGCAGAATCTGCTTGGCCACTGGTTCCTGTCCTGCTTGCTTCCATAGATCTTCATTGTTGATCTCTGGCCATCTGATTTTGAAGATGCGCCTCAGACAGGTGTTGATGAAGGTCTGAATTTTTTGTTGTATTGCCTTGGTCATTCTCCAAGTCTCGCAGCCGTATAGCAGAACCGACTTCACGTTTGAATTGAAAATACGCAATTTTGTTGTCCTTCTGATCTCTCCTGATTTTCTTTAGCATGATGAATGCTGCTCGCGCCTTGCCTATCCTTGGCCATGATGTCTCGGTCGGTGCCTCCCTGCTTGTCAACTACACTTCCCAAGTAGAAAAAGGAATCTACTTCCATGATGGGCTCGCCTCCGACTGTGACTGGGCTGCTGCGTGTGTATTGATCTTCATCAGCTCGGGTCTTCTTCTTGTTTATCTTGAACCCTGTTCCTGCTGATGTTGTCTCAAGGCGGGTGGTCTTGTCCTGCATCTGTGTGTGACTGTGGGAGAGGAGTGCCAGGTCGTCAGCAAAGTCAAGGTCATCTAGCTGCGTCCAGAGTGTCCATTGTATCCCATTGTTCCTGCTTGTTGTTGTGGTCTTCATGATCCAGTCGATGGCCAGGAGGAAGAGGAAAGGTGACAACAGACATCCCTGGCACACTCCTGTCTTCACCTCAAAACCGTCTGACAACTGGCCTGCATGAGCCACCCTGCAGTTCATATCCTAATAGGAGCGCCGGATGACAGATATGATCTTCTCTGGTATTCCATAGTGTCTCAGTAGCTTCCATAGTGTCTCTCTATCTACACTGTCAAAGGCCTTTTCATAGTCGAAGAAGTTGATGTAAAGGGGCGAGATCCACTCCAAAGACTGTTCGATGATGATCCTGAGGCTGGCGATCTGGTCGGCACAGGATCTGTTTCGCCGGAAGCCCACCTGCTGGTCTCGGAGCTTTGGGTCAACTGCTTCCTTCATCCTCTCCAATAACACTCTGTTTAGAACCTTGTCTGGCACTGACAGGAGCATGATCCCTCTCTAGTTACTACAGTTGCAAAGGTCTTCTTTCTTTGGCAGTTTGATGGCAATGCCTTCCCTCCACTCTGCTGGGATATTCTCTTTTTCCTCTATCTTGCCAAAGAGGCTGTACAGTAAGTTGACCGCTATACCAACATCCACTTTAATGGCTTCTGCTGGGATTTCATCAGGTCCTGCTGCCTTCCCATTCCTCAGTGTCAGGATGGCCTTCCTGATCTCTGCTTTCGATGGTTTCTCACAGTTGATGGGCAGTTCTGTTTCTGCTGGTGGGATGTCGGGTGGTGCTTCAGGGGCGGGACGGTTTAGTAATTCCGTGAAGTACACTGCCCATCACTTCAATTGATCTTCTGTTGTTGTGAGGGCCTTTCCAATTTTTGTCTTTGACTGGCTTGCCAGTCTGCTGGAACTTGCCCGCCAGCTTCTTTGTGGTGGTGTACAGCTCTCTCGTGTTGCCCTGTCCTGCAGCATCCTCTGCTTGTCTGGCAAGTCTGTCGATGAAGTCCTTCTTATCTTTCTTCACACTTTTCTTCACTTCTTTGTCCGCCTGGGTGTAGTCTTCTTGGGCTTGGGCTAGCTTTGCTTGATCTTGTCCGGCTCATGTTCAGTGTGGCTTTCTCCTCTTTCCTTTCCTTTTGTTCAGTTTCTGAATAGTATCATCAGAGATCCACTCCTTGTGTTCGGTTTTCTTCTTTCCAAGTAAAGACCTTGCTTCAGGAGTCGAGTGTTTATAGACTGGCGCAATTCCATTGTTTTGAGAATATTTATTGTCTGAAACTTGCTTTTCCTCTATCTCTTTCATAAAGCCATCAAGGTATAAACCAGGTGGTTCGAAGCAGACAGGTTAAAATCAAAGGAGTAGTTACGGGTTTCCGGCTGGCGCAAAGATATGGTCACGGGTGAGTGCAAAGGCCTGAAATGTGACGTCAACTGAGAAGGTCATGTATTTGAAGATTGTTTGTGATTTCATCTGACAATTCTCCACAACAGTTTTTTTAATAGTTGGTGGGGAGGGTTACCTTTTTTATATATCAGTTATCAGTTTGACATTAAACGCTGGCTCAAACTCGTGATAGGCCTCAAAACGCTGACATAAAGTGTTTTAGAGCAAACTCCTAATTGTGGCGTATGGCCTCTGTCAGGTGGGATCGGAGGAGCTCATCTACGATGGCAGTATCCTCTTCCCCAACACACTGTGCTCCACAGTAGATGACCCCTTCCCGCTGAAGGAGGTATACAGCAACCTGGCCAAGAAATACGTAGGAATCTATGCTGTGCTGGACGCCATGGAAGAGAACCTACCGTGAGTCGCTGTCTGTCTGTCTGTCTGTCTGTCTCTGTCTGTATGTCGTGTCTCTGTCTGTGTGTCTGTCTGCCTGTCTGTCTGTCTGTCTCCCTCCCTCTCTCTCTCTCTCTCTCTCTCTCTCTCTCTCTCTCTTCGTCTGCATGTCTGTCTGTCTGCCTGTCTGTTTGTCTGTCTGTGTCTCTGTCTGTCTGTCTCTCTTTCTTTCTTTCTTCTCAAAAACTTAAATTCATCATGATTACTACTCGACAAAAATCTCATGACATCACCCTGCACCTTTGTGTGTAGTGCACCTCTCTAATGACCTCAGCACTTTGTTCATGACATTATTCTGCGCTCATCTGATGACATCATTGTACGCATTTCTCATAACATGCTTCAGCGTGTCTCTCATGCCATCTCTGTGTGCATTTTTTTGTCATCAGCAGTCTGTCCTTTTAAAATGTTGCAAATACGTAAAATCCCATCACCAGCTTTTAGAACAGAAGGTCAGTTTGGCCGTTGGTATGGATGACACGTTACACATAGTGTAACCTTTGGCAAGGCGCTTCATAAGTGCTGTGTTATTATCGTTATTATTTTTGTCATTAATTAATATTATTATTATTATCATCATCATCATCATCACCATTACTATTATCATCATTCTTCTTCTTCTTCTTCGTCTTCTCATATTATTAATATTATCATGATCATGATCATCATCATTGCTGTTGTTATTATCATCATCATCATCATCGTCGTCATCATCATTAACATAATCATCATCATCATCGTCATCATTTTTATCATTATTTCCATCATCATCATCATTATCATCATCATTAATCCTATTATTATTATTATTATTATTATCATTTATTATCATTATCATTGTTATTATTATTAGTAGTATCATTATCATCATGATCATTATTATTACCATTATCATTATTATCTTTCTCTCTCCAACCTTACAGGTCAGGCGACCAAGACCCAACATGCCCTACACTGCTGGACAAATGGACCACCTGCAACTCCACTTACCGTCAGGTCGTCACCAAGGACTGCTTGGCACTGATGTGCAAACCTGGCGTGGTCCGCTGTTTCGACCATTACCCGTTCAACGTGACCGACGCCGTGTCGGCCTGCATGGATTACCACTGCTCTGGGGGCGCTGCTGGTTGCGGCGTGATGGCCACGTACACGTCGGCATGCCCTGCTGTAGGGCGCGTCGTGGACACGGGGGCGTGTCCTCCTCCCTAGCTAGACAACTGGGTGTAAGTTAACGTTGATGGTCACTGGAGGAGGATCAAGGGTTGAGGTTTCCAGGGGGTTGTGGGTCGACCCTTCCGAAACCTCCCGCAATTCCCCTCTCCTCCCCTTTCCACCCCCATCTTCCTTCCCCCTGCCTACTGTCACCTCCACATCCGTTCGTTTTCACTGTCTGTCTGCCTGTCTGTTTGTCTGTCTCTGTCTGTCTGTCTGTCTGTCCTGTCTGTCTGTCTGTCTGTCTGTCTGTCTGTCTGTCTCTCTCTCTCTCTCTCTCTCTCTCTCTCTCAGAGTCGCTGTCTGTCTCTCTATCTCTCTGTCTCTGTCTGTCTGTCTCTCCCCCCCCTCTCTCCCCCTCTCTCTGTCGCTGTCTCTCTCTCTCTCTCTCTGTCTGTCTCTCCCCCTCCCTCCCTCTCTCCCTCTATGCTTCCCTCTCTGTTTCTCTCTCCCTCCTTCTGTCTCTCTTTCTATGTCTCTGTCTCTCTTTGTGTCTCTGTCTCTGTCTGTCGGTCTCTGTCTCTGTCTGTCTGTCTGTCTGTCTGTCTGTCTGTCTGTCTGTCTCTCTCTCTCTCTCTCTCTCTCTCTCTCTCTCTCTCTCTCTCTCTCTCTCTCTGACGTATGTGCCTTCTTCTGTCATGTTGGGTTTGTCGGCCATGGTGCCATTTTATGTGCACTGTACGTTTGGTGGGATAACATAGAATTTGTTCATTTGCTGATCTATTTTGTAGAAAATGTGATCGGATTGAAATAAAAGTTGGGTCATGCAGCAATATTAATAGTCCCGTGTGTGTGTGTGTGTGTGGGGGGGGGGGGGGGGGGGGGAGGGGGGGAGGGGGGGGGGGGGGGGGGTTGCGCGCGCGCGCGCGCCCGCGCGCCTATCTGTCTGTCTGTCTGTCTGTCTGTCTGTCTGTCTGTCTCTCTCTCTCTCTCTCTCTCTCTCTCTCTCTCTCTCTCTCTCTCTCCTTGTTGATGGTACGACTGTGTAAACTGCGAGTTGAAGGAAAACTATTGTTCACCGACTTATCTTACAGAGGAATGTCTTAAAGCAGTGTTTGTAACCAAGTATGAAATGCATTGATTAACAAAAGACTATAGGGACTAGTAGAGGAAACAAGCGTCACAGTCAAAACTACTTTACAGTTAATCACATGTTAACCTTGACAGCCTTTGTTCAAAATCAGTGTTCTTTAAGTCGTAAATTACATGTTGCGTTCCTTCACCTCGAGAAGGCCTTCCAATCTGTTAATAGAAGTTAACTCTGGCCTTTTTTTTTTTTTTTAGCCCCAAAACGGTATTCGCTGATGAGTGTAGAAACATATCATGAGTATGTATAACTCTGTGAAGGCGAGGCTGAAACGCATAGAAGCGCTAGAAGATGACATTCATTGTACATCTGGTGTCAGTTAAGGCGAGGTGTAAATTTTATTTCCTTTATTGAAAACGAGCTGATGTTAGAAGCTATAAGCTCAGGTATTTATTACATATTTCCATTGTCCTCTTAGCCGACGATGTTGCCTTAATGTCAGTATTGCATTGCAGATTCCGCTGAAGAGTTTGCAACGAGCTGCTATATCATAGCACTCTACAATAATTGTGAAGGTGAAATACTTGTCAGTGATTTATGATTAAATGCATGTACTGATCGAGGGAGGGGGGGGGGGGGGGGGGAGGAGCACAATTTGTTTTGACAACGCATTAACTTCGTTTATGACAAAGAATTAAAGTGTGCAATCAAATCAAACACTGAATATGATCGGTGTGAAACCAAATGATGCAGGGGCGGATCGAGTAGTGATGGAGGGTGTGTGTGTGTGTGTGTGGTGTGTGTGTGTGTGTGTGTGTGTGTGTGTGTGTGTGTGCCGAAACTGAGGTCGTGGTAGCGTAACCTACCAAAAAGCGGGAAGGCGTAGGGGAGTACGCAAATTTTGTATTTAAAAAAACAAACAAACAAACAAAATAACGGAGAGGATATATGATATGATTTATGGCTATAAAGCGGTAGAGATTCACGTGCAAGACGGCGTGATAAACAATAGCACAACAAAACAATTAAACAAGGCAGCGCGGAAAGTCCGAGATGGAAACCATGACACACAATGTTCGTTTTCCCCTCTTGGCATCTGTCCCACGGTAACCGGTCCGTCATATGAGTCTCGTGAACACTGGCTGTCACCCCAGGTAGAACTGGATCAGGCCGTGCAGCGTCTCCATCTCTCGTGCCGCTCGTGCTTGGATCTCGGGTGTTGTGTACTGACAACACGTTTCCCTCTACGGAGACTGGCAAGTTTAGCACGTTCTTCTGTCAGCATGTTTTTGTCGTCCTGCTTCACATACCAGAACACATTTGCTGTCACCAGACATAGCAGCACAGGTAAATTCCAGGACTAGATCGTCTGATTCGCACATCAGCACATCAGTGTCGGTAGATCGCTGGACTGTCACTTTTCGGAAGGATTTATTTCTCTCCTTGTCCCTCAGTCGTCTTTGCACAGACCTATCTGTGAGGGTAGCGACATAGCTTTTCACTACATTGGTACTGAAACCACCAACAGAACTGTCTATCATTGGCTTGATGTCCGTGTCAAGTTATGGAATGGTAGAACTGTCACAGTCAATCATGCCTGAAGTTTCGTTGGTCTCGTACAATTGAGACACATCAGACGGCGCTTCGTCCTCGTCTTGCTCGCTGTCATTCTGGTTCGGCCGTGTTGTCAAAACGTAGTCCTGTGTATCTGACGTTTCCAACTGTGTGTCAGGGAAGAACGGCGCATCCAGTGGGCGTACCGTGTCAAGGTCATGATCATGCTTCGTACTTGCCTGATTCTGTTGCTGTCTGGCCCTTTCCCGGTCACGTCGAGTCTGACAGGGTGGCTTTCTTCTATAATATTGCACCCATGTGTTGCGATTCAGAACAGGGTCCGCCATGTTTATTGACACTGGCGAGCTGGCAGGGTTGAGGCGTAGCACAACCACCGTGCTGTCTCCTTCTCCCGCCACTGTCCAACTGCTCACCGTGTTGTCCGTCAGCAGGGCACTCAG
>CM065737.1:36544778-36547278 GCA_033310375.1 Conus canariensis | reverse complement strand
GTGTGTGTTTTAGTTTTGTCTATGTTAACCGTCCGGAATTACTTAAAATTACTTGATTTTTTTTCCTCCATGATTTCCACAGGAATGTTGGCATAGTGTGTGTACGCCCGTCCGATTTGCGTTGCGTCGCGCAACACCCTGTTATAAGTTCAAGACAGCAATCTTTTAACACTCTTCTTTGGCTTTAGCCTAGTCACATGGAGAGTCCGCCCTACTGTTAGTGCACCGTTCAAAAGCCTGTAAACCTTACTGCGGCGAGTTACGATTGATATAAACATATATACAGCAGAAAGGCGTTGAAACAGCACACAGGAACTCCTCGATCTTTCGTAGCTGATTAGACGGTGCTATATATTTTTTGAGAAACTGTAACGCCAGATCTTTTTTTCACAGCTGCAAGTTGTGATGAACAATGGTGAAGAAAAACAAGAATTTGTTTCTATCCTACAGGAATGATTTGCTCAGCGAATACATGTGTCTAACGTCTGAAAACCAATTGATGACAAAAGGTTATGGAATATAAACCAAGCAAACTTTGTAATGTTTACTGAGTGAATAACTATCTATCTTTGAATGAGTTTATTTGAAAACGGAATTATCATTCAGTTTGGGAAACATTCTTCTTTGAAGTATAGGTAGGTGGGTGCACTTTTGTTGCAGATTTTGTTTTTCGTGTATGCTTCGACGAGGCCTAGAGCGTTCAGAGGGTTTGGATCGTGACTTAATATGCTAACAAGTTCTATACACTGGAAGCGATGGTTGCTTCAGGGAGATCTCTTTGTTGCCTTGTCGTAACGTTAGCGTTCGTGAAGACACACTCTACTTTTCCCCACATTCTGATGACATAATTACGTTCACAACAATTGTGAGTGACAAAAATAATTCCAGCTGCCTGATCATGGATTATTTTTCTCATTTGCAATGCTTGTGAGCAAAATTGAATAGACTTTCTTGGCTTCGTGCGAGACTAGTTTTCCTTCAGAGCATCTGTGTAGATGGACTGTATTTTCGACTTCACGCACGATGTGGAAAGACATTGAAAACAGTTATTTATATAAAGGTGTCAGTGTTAAAAGAATATTTACTAATCGTGTGTTTGAGATGATATGCTTCCGCAACATCCTTGGCATCTCATACACAGACCACATTGCTAGCTAAGAGGTCCACACCAGAGTAAGTCAAGCCATTGGACCATACGAATACCTGTTGTCTGCAGCGAAAGGAAATAAAATTAGATGGCATGATCATGTATCAAGATCAACCAAGGAATAGTGCAAAGAGGCAGAAGGAGAAGAAGACAGAGAAAGAGATGGGAGGACATCAGTCAATGGACTGGCCTTACACTCAGCAACTGTCTAGGAGCGTCTGAGAACCGGGAGGAGTGGAGGAAACTGGTTTCGAAGCCTTCTGCGGCGCTCCAACGGTCTTCAAGACTCCTGGATAGGTAAGGTGATAGATTTGATAGATATCTGGCGTGAAAAAAATTCTTCAGTGCGCAGAGGTAAAAGAAACATTATTGAGGACTGCGAAGACTTTGGATAAAGATATGAATAAATTGGGTGTCCTGATTCAAACGCAGTAGTCTATCATCGTAGAGTGATAGAATGAAGGTGGGTTTGGTGTCAAAAACTCTCAAGTGCGCTTTCATTACCGTTAAATTAAACTCATGTGGGACTGCAAAGTAGGAAAGCGACCTTTTCTAACGTCATCTAGCTGTATCAGATTTTCCGATGCTGACACGGTCTATTTCTCTAGCCGTATATCTGGAATGAAAAGACGGTACAACCTATTAATTGCGTTTGGGTTACTTTGAACACTTAAAAGAAGATGTAGACAAGTATTCATAGTATTCATTCGACTGAGATCAAGGACCGTAGTAGGGGGATAGCAGACGGCGGCAAACACGCCATGCTGGGCCGGTTGTGAACTTGCGGACACGGCCATTTTGACAGATGGTCGGGGAAACTTGCTTCCGGTCATGAAGTTCACAGTATGGAGTGCATCGATCGTGTTGCTGACGTAAGCTGAATATTTGCAAATTAAAAGGAAAAAAAGCACATTTGTTAAATACTTGCAAATTGAAAGAAAAGGCACATTTGTGTTGAAAAGCAGGCCTACGTGCTACATGTTAATAAAATGTGACGATCGTAATATGTCATTTGTAGTGTAATAGTTAGCAATGGTAGATAAAACTATGACAAAGATAGGAGCTGACAGCAGCTTGGCTGAAAATGAGGCAAAATGCAAAGAGGCAAGCAAATCGTTGCTCTGCTTTCTGAACTGTGCAACCATAAATGGCACAGAAAGACATCCCTTCCCACCCCTCACCACCGTCAGGTATGTTGAAATTTAGCACGAGCAAGTTTCGGTTTCGATTTTTCTGGCAAAAAGTCCACGACCTGAGAACCGGAAGTAAATTTCTCTTCCGCAGGGCTGTGCAGCTCATGGTGGATGCACAATGCGCATGCCTGTCGCTGCCACGACCGTCACTGACTTAGAT
>CM065737.1:36532278-36537278 GCA_033310375.1 Conus canariensis | reverse complement strand
GTGGAGTGTGGTGTGGTAGCAGTGTACTGTGACGTGACTCCATCATGATGTGGTGCTGGTTCGTGGGTGTGGTGTACCGTGGTGAGAATGCAGGGAGTGTGGCTGAGGTGTCATGTGGTGTATGTAGAACGGCGTAGTGTGTAATAAAGATCAGTGTGGTGCTAGTTTGTATATGTGGTATAGTAAGGCAGAATATTGAAGTGTGCTTGTATTTTAGTGTGGTATGATGTCTGCGTATCGTGTATCTGATAGCACGCGCGCGCGCGCGCGCGCGCGCGTGTGTGTGTGTGTGTGTGTGTGTGTGTGTGTGTGTGTGTGTGTGTCTGTGTGTGTGTGTGTGTGTGTGTGGGAGGCAGTGCGAAGAGGTTGGGGGGGGGGGGGATGATTGTTTTATTGCAGTATTTTGTTCGTGCAAAATAAAACATGCCTCAAAATTTTGAGCAGCTGAGTTACATATCTTTTTACGACAGCATGCATATGAAAATCGGCCGAAATATAGTGCTTTAAAATTGGTGTACAGTATAGCGACCATTTTGTGAGAACGGAGTTGTATCTTGCAAAAAATCACTCCAGGTAGTTTTTCCTTTATAATGGACCTTCAGACTTCAGTAAACCTCTACAATCTTGGCAGAACACAACAATGGTGACAAACCCATCGGCTGAGCAGTGAAGATGCACATTTTATTTCTGTAATCATGTTTTGATCCATACGTTGTGTCATTTAGTACTAGCGTCGTAGATTAGTAACGGCAAGTCTGAAAATGACCAATTAAGCCAATACCGTAACAAGATAAAGAATCATTGACATTGTATTTTACCATGCATCTAGTGGTAGTATCTTAGCTGAGGCAAACCATTCAGAGTTCTTAACCTTGAAAAGAATTAAAACCAGCCAACCAAACAACTACAACAGAAAGCAACAACAACAATCACAACAACAACAAAAACAACAACAGGGTTTTACCATCATCCACCGGTCGAACTGGGTGTAAACCTAGTTCGTACTTATTAACAAAGCTAATTTTGCGCAAAAGATCAAATTCGACTTCCAATTCCGTCATAGCCACAATGTTCAGATTGTCTGGGTGGGTGGATGGGCGATTGTGTGGGATTTGGTCAGTGTATAAGCGAGCAAACGTTCATGTGTATGCACATTATCATAACCAAATGTTAAAAGTTTATATAATAATTCAGCCAAACACGAACAAACGAATCACAAGCCAAACACGACGCGTTTCGACCTCTTAGGTCTTCTTCAGGCGAGACAAACAACACCCAGGAGATGGAAAATGAAGAACGAGCAATCACTTATCTTGTCAAATTCGGCGAAAGATGGGCTAGTTCCCACACTATCACCCATCATTCACGCCCATCTTGCGCCGAATTTGACAAGGTAAGTGACTGATCGTTCTTCATTTTCGTTGCTGCGAGTGTTGTTTGTCTTTCCTGTAAAAGACCTAAGATGTCGAAACGCTCGGGTTTTGTCTTGAAATTCGTTTGTTCACGTTCGGCAGATTTATTACATAAACTTTAAAAAAAATTTAAACGTTTGTTTAGATTTCCGCCTGCAGTGGCCTCACTATACAAATAATCAAATGAACTTACGATTGCCGCGCACTACTCACCTTATCAAAGGTCTCCTGATTCAGAAACCACAGGCTATGCTGGTAGTCTGTGTAGTTTTCTGATCCGCAACAGTGAAACTGTCATTGAAAAAGAACCGTTATCTCAAGAGTTGCTGGCAATTGCAAAATTGGCAGGCAACGGATAGAGACATTTGCTTGAAGCATCATAACGTGTCATTGAGAAGGTCTTATATAAGGAGTTATAAAAAAAATACACCATCATGATAATGAATGATAATAGTAAGGTACATTCAGAAGTTATAATCGGGTACACAATATTACAATGTCAATTGATCATTGCAAAACATATTCAGATGACAAAAATGGTTTACCCTAACTATGTGATCATGATGCTGGCTGATTCTAACAAGTTCACAAGGAGGCCTCGACCACATAATTACATGTCAGCATATTTGCTAACCATTACAAGACACGTTCACGAAGAGAGATATACAGATTCACACATCATCATCATCATCATCATCATCATCGTCGTCGTCACCACGCTGGCTAAATTTCACCAGACACATTCACAGTGGAAATACGATGCTATTGGCCCCTACATCAACGTCCATCTCCAGCACGAAGTGATCACATTGCCTCACGACCCTCAGCCAAAGGGGTTCAGGTAGGGTGCTTTTGTGTTCGTTGTGTTCGGCTTGTAACAACTTGCATGGCGTTGGGTGGGAACTCACTGGGTGAGGAGTAACTGTTTCTCATACCTTGACTTGTAAAAAGTCGATGGTGGCATTGCCGCTTCCTGTGTAGTTCCGCACGGTCTGAGACAACTCTGCTCGTACTTGGGTAACGATCTGCAACATGATTGTGGAAGGCATACATGGTCAAAGCATAGCCACCGAGAGGGCATCAGACCAGTATCGTGGTTTTGATCCCCCTCCCCTCCAACCATGTGCTCTCTGTGTGTGTGTGTGTGTGTGTGTGTGTGTGTGTGTGTGTGTGTGTGTGTGTGTGTGTGTGTGCAAAAAGGGAACTTATCAAAATCATTTGCTGGAAACTGATACAAAAGCAGACCATTTGTATGGTCAATATAAATCAGTGATTAATTTTTGAGGTCTCCGGGCTTAAAACCGACTACCTTGTGGAAGGACAAACCACTGCATGCCACTGATCAAAAATCATGGGAGCATACAAAATCTGAAACATTGGCAGTGGACAATTCATCTCTCGAACAGCGTCTCAGGAAAACCTACCTACCCCGAACCTCAGAGCGAGGCACTACGTGAAATCCAGGTTCCACGTGGCGTGAATTGCCAGAAAAAAAAGTTCAATGAGAAGCCATCAACATGGGATGAAGCGAGAAGCACTTATAAAATGAATCTCACTTTCTGGAAAGAGCAGGACCAGAACCCTGAAGGCTATGGACAAAGCAGCTAAGAAGAGTTGCCGCTGGATCTGGTTAACGAGGAATATAACAACTCTGTGGGTGGCTGACAGCTAACTGGTCAAGACGTCCTTCACAAAACAATTTTTCTTTTAGGCCCCCGACCGTCCTAATGGTCCGGGATCAAATCCCAGCAGCGGTATAAAGAAAGGCAAGCAACGACAGCTCAAGCGAGCAACTGGGGATTTTTCTGGTGACCTGGTATGTACCAGTGTCCACCAAGAAAACTGTCTATTCCGCCGGCTTTTTATCAGTGTGGTGATGAGGTCTCTTTTGAACGAGTTGCTTCAGAGTTACCTGCCGTTCTAATCTAGAGCAACGACTGACTGGTCCTTTGAAGTGAAACCGCGTACTTCTGGGATAAACTGAGAAAGTTGCAAAGGAGGCGACTGCAGGAGGACATCTAAACAAACGGGCGTTGAATCTATCATGAATCACTTGAATCACTTATCTCGTCAAATTCGGCGATGATTTAACGCCCATCTTGCGCAGAATTTGACGAGATAAGTAAGTGATTGCTCGTTCTTCATTTTCGTTGTCCAGAGTGTTGTTTCTCTTGCCTAAAGAAGACCTAAAAGGTCAAAACCCGTCTGTTTTTTTGTTTTTTTTTTGTCTTCTGATTTATTGTGAATGTTTGGCATATGTATTACTTAAACATTGTGAAGCTTTGTTTTAAACTAAGAAATGTGAAGCTGTGAGGTCTTGTCCTCATGGTGAGCGTCCGTCTACTGTCAGTGATGTTCCTTCCACGTCAACCATCCCTGAGTCCCCACACCCAGCAAAATCCCTACTCGTCCTGTCGCAGTCTCAGATCTAGATATCTACTTGAACATTTTTTTCTACAATGCCAGCAGATCGCCATGAGGACACTCATTGGAAAGACCCTGCGCGGTTCCTGCGTTAACACTGCAGTATTCGGTAGTGCATTGCTCGACACATGCACAACACTACTAACAACCAATGCCTCTGCTGACGACAATACCTACATCATGACGGAGCCGGGTGGAGTTAAAGTATCCCTTTAGAAGGGAAACGATCACCTAAATCTCCTAGAGCGTTCTTCCTAGTCTGCCCATGCAGAACGTTTCGAGGCTACGTGCGGTTGTGGAGTGGATACTAACACTGAAATAACCCTGACAGCAGATCTGTTTCTGTTTTGTATGGGCATCGATCGGAATGAGGCGGTGAGTTGCCTCCGAGGGGATTCAGGAGCAGTTTGGTGGAAATTATATAGCCCCCATCTTCAGGAAGTTGTGCTAGAATTGGTTCTCTCTCTGTCTCTGTTTGTCTCTTTCTGTCTCTCTGTCTCTGTCTGTCTGTCTCTGTACTAGCTGTCTCTGTCTGTCTGTCTGTTGCTGTCTGTCTGTCATTGTCTGTCTGTCTGTCTGTCTGTCTGTCTGTCTGTCTGTCTGTCTGTCTTCTCTCTCTTCCCCTCTCTCTCTCCTTTTATAGCCCATTCTCCTGCCTGTGTTCTTTAAAGTCGTTACCCATTTTTTCTCGTAATTACAAACATGTATGTCACATGCTATCAATTGTTCTGTAATCTGAAAACTTGTTCGAGAAATGTCATCGATCAGAGAGGACACAACAAATCCGTTCATTCTGTAGTGCTGTTGGCTGTGTTTGTTTGTTTGTTTGCTTGCTTGTTTTAAGGATTTTATGATGCTTATCTGTGTTAAGGTACAGCTGATATGTTGTCTATTGTTTAATACTTGGAACATATCTGTCTATATGCTGTTGTTGTTTTACATGATGGGAACCGGTGGCCTTCTTTTTCCCTGACAGATCAACTCTCACATACTCCAGTTTCAGGTCGGTAGGGCAGTCAGTATGACAGGTCAAAGTTGAAAAGCTCTTTCACATGACTACAGGTCAAGGTTAATATATTCCTTCACATTAAATCAGGCTTAAGTTGATACACCTCTCACATTGCTACAAATCAACGTTGATACATTCCGTCACAATAAGACAGG
>CM065737.1:36524778-36527278 GCA_033310375.1 Conus canariensis | reverse complement strand
AAGAAGAAGAAGAAGAAGAAGAAGAAGAAGAAGAAGAACGACCATAACAGTACCAATGGCAATAAACAACAACAGTAATAAACGAAGACGACAACGATGACGACGACAACAACAACCACAACAACAACAACAGCAGCAGCAACAGCAGAAACAACAACAACAACAACAACAACACAGACACACACACACACTAACACACACACACACACACACACACACACACTCACACGCACACACACGGGCGCACACATAGCCACTCCCACCACCATCACCACCACCGACACCCACCTCCAACATCATCACCATCACAAGAAAAGGAAAAGAAAGAAAGAAAGAAGAAAAGAAAAGAAACTGGGAAAATCAGTAAAACATACACTGAACACAGGCTACAACTTCAAAATGGAGGGCGAGCAATCTTTGAGTGCAAAATAAGACTTACAGCGTACTGACACTTGCCTGCTCTTGTTCTGAAATGCTAGAGATGATCTCATAGGAAACAGTACAGAGTTAACGGCCTTGCTTGAAGCTGGAGGAGGATTTGCAGTTGCCTAGCGCTCACAAAGGTGTGGCTGAAGAATGGTCGAAATTGGAAGATAAAGGGATGTTGCTTACAGCGCAGCCGACCACAAAGGGACATAATCAGGGCTGTCACCGCGTTGAAGTCAACTCACAAGTCATTCAGAAGGAGAAAAAAAAAAAAAAGCTCATTCACACAATCCTTTACAATGCACCTTAAAAAAAAAAAAAAAAAAAAAAAAAAAAACACCGGAAATGTTGTTTAAAGTCTTTCTTCTGTAAAATCTTAGATAAGATGAAAAATGTTGACCTCTTTCTGAAATTGGAAGCCGAGTGTTGATATGCCCTTTGGTTGGATGATAGAAACTAGCACATTACTGGTTGTCCAAGAGAAGAAATAAGATAATGCGTACTCTTTTACCAATACTACTGATGACTTTTAAGAACTGCATACACGGCAACATGTATGAATGAACATCTTCAGCGTATATCAGTTTTTGTGTGTGTGTTTTTTTGCCTAATCTTCCGTGCGTGCGTGCGTGCGTGTGTGTGTGTGTGATGTTTTTCTGTAGCTTCATGGAATGGCATCAAGCTATGTTGAGCATTTCAGAATTAGTGCGGTGTTTTGTAGCGTTAACATCATACCAATCAATATCATCGTTGAAAGCAAGAAAATGAATGCGAAAAGGTACATTTTGTTGCGTTGATATTATATCGATCAATATGATCGTTAAAAAGCATAAAAATGAATGAATAAAGGTATATTTTGTAGCGTTAATATTATATCGATCAATATGATCGTTAAAAAGCATAAAAGAGAATGCATAAAGATATATTTTATGTTCAAAGGTAAAATAAAGAAAAACAACTTATATAAGTAGGTTTCTGACCAGTTAAAAAAAAAAAAACAAAAAAAACCGCCAGTACACGATTTCCGAGTGTTTCTGTTTACCCGTTACAGTCGAAAATTTTACAGATATTTTATTATCTTCCAGATTCTTGTTTTATTATATTATGTAAAAGACTTGCACCCAGACCATCGCGGAAGGTCTATTGGATGGAAGAAGAATGATAAACACACACACACACACACACACACACACACACACACACACAGGCAGACAGAGACAGAGACAGAATCAGAGACAGACACAGAAACAGAGAGAAGAATGGTAGCCTCAAAAGTCTGTCTCACCCAAAAGATGAAGTTGAAGATGATGAGAAAGTAGCGCACGCACTGGGCACACTTCCCTTCCGCCATGGTGATGCTGATGACGATGACGATGACGACGACGACAACGATGACGATGATGACGATGCAGAAAGTGACGTCAGTAACAGAAGCAGCAGCAGTGGTGTGGTAGTAGCGGTTGTCTGCCCAGCCCGGTGATTATGGAGAGGGGGAGTGGGGGTGGGGGTGGGGGGGGGGACTATTCAACTGAAAGGCTTCCCTCCCTTTCCATAACACGCTCTCCCCTCTTCCACCTCGATGATCTCGCAGAGAGAAATGGCCGTTCTCACCACCACACTGGCACCTCCACTATTCCTTCGTTTTGCTTCCAGTGTTTATTATTATGCTGTTCGTTTTTCCCCCCTTCCTCGCTCTTCCAGCCGTATGACACGTGATGTGTGGAACCTCCTGTAACACACAGAGAACATGATCAGAACGTGAAGCAACTCCGTCTCTTCCAGCAATATAACTCCCACTTCCCCTGTCCCCCCCCACTCCTGCCCGAACCACCCACCTCCCCCCCCCCCACCCATATCCCTTCCATCCCACCCCCCTTCCTTACCTTGCACGCACCCCCCTACCCTCCCTCCCTCCGACATCTATACCCTCTCATCCAATCACCACTCCCTGCTCCCACCCCTCGATTTTCCGCTGACAGTATACTGTACCGAGGAATAAATAGACAGGGCCCATGTGTGTGTTGTTCTTCAGTTTAACGTCCTTCCACTAAAAGTGATTCAGACAATATTATAG
>CM065737.1:36502278-36517278 GCA_033310375.1 Conus canariensis | reverse complement strand
CTCACTCTCTCTCTCTCTCTCTGTATGTATATATATATATATATATATATATATATATATATATATCAGAGTTGTCCTTGGACCGCATTCCATCCCCATGCCTTCTTAAAATCGGTTGAAAAACTGTGTTTGTTTGTTTGTTTGTCGTCATCCTGATGGCTGACAGAAAGACAGTCAGACAGACAGACACACAGACAGACACACAGACAGACAGACAAAACAAACCGAACAAACGCGGCTGAAAACATAATAACTGTCATGGCGGAGGCAGAAAAATAAACAAATGAGGTAAAGAGAAAGGAACAACACCACCAACAACAAGCCCAACGACAAACAACGTCGGCTTCGAATCGCAATCCGGGTCAGGGATAGAGACAGGCAGTTGCATCAAGTCTTTTTTGAAGTCAGGTAAATTCTAGCCTGTTTTGAGACCCCCCCCCCCCCCTCCCCCTCCCCCCGGCTAAAAAGGTGGGTTTTTTTTAAAGAATGTTCCGACACATCCTTTGGGGTTATTGTTTGTTTGTATGTTTTGCTTTGTTTTTATTAAAGTTTAACGTATACACTTTCATTTCCTGTTCAAATGGTGAAGAGAAACTTCCAAAGGTAATTCAGAGACATCCTTTAGGGTTATTGTTTGTTTGTTTGTTTTGTTTTGCATGTTTTGTAACAACAACAACAACAAAAACCGTTTAGTGTGTATACTTCCATTTCCTGTTGGAATGGTGAAGAGCAGCTTCTCAAGGTAGTGTTTTCAATCGGTAGAAAACGGTTCTACATCTTTGTCGTCGTGGCTTTTTTTCTTTTTCTTTTTTTTTTTTATAATTTAAATCAAATTCTGTATTTTGATCGGCAGTTATATCCCTTTGAGACATTCATAGTTCACGATTAAAACAATTTGGAGTCAGTGTTTGTTTTCCCTCTGAAGAATGATTTTTTTTTTTTTTTTTTTTTTGTCTACAAAGAAGGATTTATTCTTTGAAAATGTGAGTGACTTCTTTTCTTTTTTTTTTTTTTTTTTTTTTTTGTTGATTGGAACTATCGCTGTTGTGACCCGAACCCTCATAACCCGAGGTCTCTTACGTTTTCTCTGGTGAATGTTGTGTTCTCTGTGTGTGTGTGTGTGTGTGTGTGTGTGTGTGTGTGTGTGTGTGTGTGTGTGCTTTTTTTCCCCCTGCAATGTATGTAGTTTTGCGTCGTTTCTTTTCTTTTCTTTTCTTTTTTTTTTATACAGCAAACATCTATCAAGTGTGTAAACAAAACTAAATTTTACCCTTTTTACGCTAGTATTTAGACATTAAAAGATCAAAACATTGGAACAGAACTTGAAACAAACGTTCGCGTGTGGAGTCGCATCTTACAGCCTTGAGTTTTTTTTTCTTCTTTTTTTTTCTTTCTTTTTTTTTAATAGCTGCGTGAAGTTGGAAATTCCGTATCGTGGAATGTTGTATCGCAGCCTGTCGTATTGCATTGTATCCGTTTGAAGTGAATTCTATGGCAATGCGTTTTAGCAAGTATGCTGTATTGCTCTATCCTCTGTTCTACTGTTTTGTATGGTAAGAATCATATTGCTGTGTTGTATTGTATGGTATTGTGTTGATTTGTATTGCTTTGTATATGTTGGGAATTGTTTGTATATTATTGCACTGTATTGTGTTGTACTGTATGTGCATCTGCTTTGACAATTGTGCTTTTTTTCATGCGTCGAATTTTACTGTAATGTACTGTTTTTTGTTATGTTGTACGATATTATAGTTACAATATTGCATTCTGTATTACCGCACCATGATGTAGCTTTCTGTTTTGTGTTCTAACGTTTGCATTGTGTCGGATTCGAATATTTTGTATTGTATGGTGTAGCACAGTGTTGTATTTTTCAAAATTGTATTGTATTGCTATGTATCGCACCACATTGTAGAGGGTTGTAGTGGTTGTATTGGGTTGTACAATTATGGCATGGCATTTTAAGAAATGCTTTGCATTGCATTGTGTGGTATTCTAATGCATTATAATACCTGCATATTTGCGCGCACGTACTCACCCAAACACACAGACAGACACACAGACCCACACACACACACACACACACACACACACACAGACCCACACACACACACACACACACAACACACACACACACACCAAGGCGATTAAAAGAAAGATGGAGAGCCTGTTTTGAGACTTCACACTTCACGTTCAATGCCGATAGCCCGTTTATTTTTGGCAGCAAAGGCAAGAGGGAAACACACCTACATGTTGCACCGAGTCTGTTGTGCTAGCTGAATCGCCGACTGCGTTTTCAAACAAGAGAGAGAGAGAGAGAGAGAGAGAGAGAGAGAGAGAGAGAGAGAGTGCACGCGCGTGTGTATATAATATATATATATATATATGTGTGTGTGTGTGTGTATGTATATATATATATATATATATATATATATATATGTGTGTGTGTGTGTGTGTGTGTGTGTGTGTGTGTGTGTGTGTGTGTGTTGTGTGTGTGTGTGTATGAGTGTACGTGCGTGTGTGCGTGCGTGTATGGTGTGTGTGTGTGTGTGTGTGTGTGTGTGTGTGTGTGCGCGCGCGCGCGGTGCGTGCGTGTGTGTGTGTGTGTGTGTTGTGTGTGTGTGTGTGTGTGTGTGTGTGTGTGTGTGTGGAGCGCATATTGAGAAAGGGCGGGGGGAGGAACTGAAAGAAATCTGGGATGAACAAAAACAGAGACAGACAGACAGACAGACAGAGAGACGGAAGACAGACAAACAGGCAGACACACAGACAGACAGACGGATTTTAAAGCTTCGTGTAGGTAAAAGGCAAACTTTTAAACCACAGTCTGTTTGATATTAGCCAACAGTAAAATGAGTCTAAAGACAGATGGTTGTCTATACAATACGTGGGAGGGATGAACCCATCTCTAACGCTACTCAAGGCGGCACACAGCAACACAAAATGAACTTTCTATTCCACATGCTCTTGTTTTTTTTCTAATTGGTTTTTTTTTTTAATAGTTGACATGTAAGATCCAAATGACGATGTCACCAATAACGAAAATTCAACAAAGCTATCCGGTAGTTGAATCTAAATCTCGTGATCTAGTTGCAAAGCGAGAGGACTGCAGGCGGAAATCTAAACAAATCTTAAATAAATGTTAGCGAACCGCCCAGAGAACGTGGACAAACGAGTCACAAGACGAAACACAACGCGTTTCGACCTCTTAGGTCTTCATCAGGTGAGACATTAACGAATAAAACAATGAAAATTCACTTAGCTTTGATCGCTTCAGATCACTTCGCAGGGTTCAGCGCAAGGAAGAAGGCGTTGAATGAGAACGAGGCTGTTGGAAGGGAAATAGTGAGCGAGAAGATAATAATATTACTGATAGGAATACTAATAATGGTCAAAATACTGAGAGAAAAAAAAAAAAAAGGGACAAGATTACTACCAATCTTAGTGTCAATAAGTATGGGTATGGGAGAAAGGAGAGTGGGTTAGAGGATTCTTAAACAGCAGGGTTGCCGTGGCAACAGTCCCAGAGGCGAAGGCGATGGTGATGTCAATGCCAGTGGTAGTATCAATACTAGCAATAGTATTACTGAATGATACTGCTAACAACGATAGTGAAGGTTCAGGTAATGAAAGCATGATACAGAAATATATTTAGAAAATACATTTTTATAATAATCAAATAAATAAATAAATGAAACATCAAAAATAATAATAAATTAAAAAATCAGTAAATAATAATAATTAAAAAAAAAAAAAAAATAATAATAATATGATAATAAATGCATAAATAAGATAGCTATAAGTTGTGTGTGAGGTGAATAGTGGGAGATAAGGTAGTATGTGTGTGTGTTGTGGGAGGATATTATGGGCTGAGATTGAAGTGGTGGGTTGGTACATGTTACTTTAAGGTGTTGATGCTATGAGGGTGGAGGGAAGGGGATGGGTTTACGTACTAACTGGGGGAGGGGGAGGGGCAACATATTCACACCTATACACAATCTCTCTCTCTCTCTCTCTCTCTCTCTCTCTCTCTCTCTCTCTCTCTCTCCCTCTCTCCCCCCCCCCCCCCACCCCCTCACGACCAACGATAAAGGAGCCAGCATTCTATTTATTATGTGTGTGTATGTGTGAGTGTGAGTGTGTGTGTGTGTGTGTGTGTGTGTGTGTGTGTGTGTGTGTGTGTGTGTGTGTGTGTTTGTGTGTGTGTGTTCCATTTGTAATATCAGCCTTATTCATTGGTTACCCCCACCTCCACCCCCAGCAACCGCCATATCCACCAACACCCCTACACACATCATTACTAGGGCAGGGGGAGGGAGGAGCAAGTCGATTGATGTAGCAAATGGAGAGACTCAGAGAGTGTAGGAAAAGGGAAGATGATGATAGCTGCAACCTATGTCTGAGGTAAACAGTGGGAGGTAGGGTGGTATGGGTGTGTGTAGGTGGGGGATATTTCAGGCTGGAGCTGCAGAGATGGAATGGTACATACTACTTTTGGACGTTGATGCCATGAGGGTGGACGGTGCCCAGTTTGGCAATGAGATGAGATTCCTGCATAAGGCGTTCCAAGCTGTCACTCTTAGATTGCCAAAGTGCCAAGACTTTGACATGGTTGATGTTGTGTTGGGCATGGTTGAAGTGTAGAGCGACTGGTTTGGGCCGATGGTGGCGGATGTCGGCCAGGTGTTCAGAGATGCGCGTCTCAAGTGTGCGAGATGTCTCACCTACATAGATCTTACCGCACAGCTGACAGTGGATGGCATACACAATGTTGTAGCTCTGGCAGGAGAAAGTACGTTTAATAGTGAAAGAGCCTGTGGGGCCATGTAGGATGGTGTCTGGTTTGGTGAGAGAGCAGATTTTGCAGTTGGGTTTTGAGCAGGGGAAAGTACCTGGTGGCTTAGGTGTTGAGATTTTGTTCAGCTTAGAGCGCACCAGTAGGTCGTTGAGGTTTTTGTCACGTTTGAAAGTGATCATTGGTGTGGTCTCAAAGGCAGGTTTATGGTTTTCTACTATGTGCCAGTTAGACTTCAGGATCCTGCAGATGGGCAGATTGTGAGGATGGAAGAGAAGGCAGGCAGTGGGTCTGTCTGTCTCTTTGGGAGGTTTAGTTTCCAGAGTAGATGTTCTGGATTTAGCTGCAGTGCGGCTGAGAGCATCACTGATGACGGCACTAGGGTATCCACGGTTGGTGAAAAAATCAGACATTTTGGCTGCTTGTATAGTGAAATCCTCTTCGCTAGAGCACAGTCTGCGTAGGCGAAGGAATTCAGAATATGGAATGCTATTTTTAGTGGACTGGTGGTGGGAAGATGTGTAGTCCAGGTATGAGTGCGCATCAGTAGGTTTGTAGAAGACTGAGGTTTGAAGCAGTCCATCTTTGAGGGAGATAGTGATGTCCAGGAAATTAACTGACTGTGAAATGGTGTAGGTCAGCTGGATGGATGGATGGAAGGTCTGTGCAAAGTTGAGGAAATTCTGGAGGTCATGTTCTGGCATGGATGTGGCTCCCAATCCATCATCTATGTATCTTTTGTAGAGCTCTGGTGTTGGGCCTGTGTAAGAGGTTAGTAGGCGGTGTTCTAGGTGTCCCATGAAGAGGCAGGCATAGGATGGTCCCATTTTGGTTCCCATAGCAACACCACTGATTTGTGAGAATGTGTGGTTGTTGAATTCAAAAGTATTGAGGGTGAGGACTAATTCTGCAAGTCTGACCAGTGTAGCTGTGGGAGGGTGTTGTTGGTTGGGGGGCCGTTTGTTAAGAAAGAATGCGAGGGCCTTCAGTCCATCAGCATGAGGGATGGAAGTGTAGAGAGAGACGACATCAAGGGTAAAGAGGAGGCTGGGTTTGAAAGTGGGATCTGTGTTGTATGAATTAATCATGTTGAGTGTGTGTGTAGTGTCTTTGAGGTATGTGGGGAGGCCTTGTACTATGGGTTGGAGGAGAGAGTCTAAGTACTGTGAAATGTGTTCTGTAGGGCAGCTGCATGCAGATACAATGGGTCTGCTGGGAGTATTGGTTTTGTGTATTTTAGGGAGCAGGTAGAAGGTGGGTTGTTTGGTGTCTGTCATTATGAGGAGTTTGGCTGTCTTCGGTAAGTTGTTATGTTTGATTTCTTGTTTAACTGTGGTTGAGATGAGTTTCTGGTGTTGGGGGAGGGGTGATGCTGTGAGTGGTGTATAGAAATTTGTGTCTGACAGTTGTCTGTGTGCTTCTTTTATGTACAACTGTTTGTCCCAGACCACCACTGCACCACCCTTGTCTGCTGGTTTGATGACAATGTCTTGTCTTTGTCTCAGTGATTCAAGGGCTTTTTGTTCATCCCGTGAGAGGTTGGAATTGCGGACAGGTTTGGATTTAACTTGAGAGATTTCTTTTCTACACTTTTTGATGTAGAGTTCAACTTCAGTGGATTTGTCAAGAGGCGGCTGGCGAAGCACTGGAGTTCGAAAAAGGTGGGTAAAAATGTCTGAGCTGTCTGGTAGAGGGGGCTTGGGCACACCGTCAAGTGCAGCCATCCATCTTAATTTTCTAAAGAATCTTTCAACATCAACGTGGTTTTGATATTTATTGGTGGCAGGCTGAATGGGAATAAATTTCAGACCTTTTGCCAGGACTGATCTTTCATCATTGGTGAGAGTCAGATTATCAGGAATGCAGCGAACAAGGTGGCGGTGTTGCTCATGGGTGATAGAAGGGTCAGTGTTGTGTGTAGGGGGATTCAACTGGTCTGGGTTTGCCTCGTGTTTGTTTTGTAATTTTGATAACTTGTCTTGCTTAATCTGGTAGCAGTGATTGTGAATGAGCTCGTTGTGTGTATGTAAATTTCAGATGCCTGTCCATTTTCAATGACAAGTAAGTCGGAAAGCAATGCAAGGATGTTTTACTGTCTATACAGATCAGATCTGATTTGTCGTTATCATTTAAAGGAGAATTTCATTCTTGCCAACTGCTATCGACCGATCTAGTTCGGAAAATTCAGGTAAAACCTACATGTTGAGAGAGGAGAGAGAGAGAGAGAGAGAGAGAGAGAGAGAGAGACAGAGAGAGACAGAGGACAGACAGAGAGAGAGACAGAGACAGAGAGCACAAAGAATGGATCGCGGAGGACAGAAAGAGAGGGATTTATTTACACA
Source organism: Conus canariensis (assembly GCA_033310375.1). Classification (NCBI taxonomy): domain Eukaryota; kingdom Metazoa; phylum Mollusca; class Gastropoda; order Neogastropoda; family Conidae; genus Conus; species Conus canariensis. The sequence continues at coordinate 36,510,141 of CM065737.1, read as the reverse complement.
CACACACACACACACACACACACACACACACACACACACACACACACACACACATATGCAGAGAGAGAGAGAGAGAGGGAGAGAGAGGGGGGGGAGAGAGAGAGAGAGGGAGAGAGAGAGGGAGACAGACAGACAGACAGACACAGACAGACAGACAGACAGAGTGCACACATAATGGATCGCAGAGAGAAGAAGGAAAGGGATATATTCACAGAGAGAGAGAGAGAGAAGAGAGAGAGAGAGAGAGAGAGAGAGAGAGAGAGAGAGAGCATAACCAATCACCAGACATCCACCACATCTCAGTCCTTACCCATGACGTCATGTCATTACGTATTTATGAATAGTAACACACCATGTACCCATTATTCGTCAATAAGCGAATATTCTTCAATAATAAATGCATAACTATTTCATCAACCTTTCCATCAAGGAAAACGCATTACTATCCACCACCCCCCCCCCCTCCCCCTCCCCCGTCAATAACAACACCAAGCACATATGTCTTTAATCATTCGCACACGCATCTGTAGATTTACGTCAATAAATTCATGTCCATATTTTCTCGTCAATAAATACATGCCATTCTTTATTTGTCAGCGAAGCAAACTCGTCAGATATTCTTTAGGCTTACATCCAAACCAGCATCCAGGCCTTTGAAAGGAAAAAAAAAAAAAACAACCTTTTATCATGCAAACTTACGGACAAGTGCGAGCTTTCACCCTCGCACTCTTGAGCTGCATGCGAGACGTGCGTCCCTGGAGTGTTTGCTGCGGAACGGTTCATGCAGGGGAGGGGAGACGCTTGGTGTCGTAATGAAAACGCTCCTCATTGTACAATGCCAGCCAGTGGTTATCGGAGCGGCGTTGGCAGTGCTTCCCGTCCTCAGTAATCTGATGAATTTGCAGCCAGACAATCAGTGATGTGTTCAGTCAGACCTGGCACTTTCCCACAGTTCTTCGTCTTGTTCTTCTTCATCTCCTCCTCTTCCTCCTCTTCCTCCTCCACCTCCTCTTCCTCCTCCTCCTCCTCTTCCTCCTACTCTTCCTTCTCCTCTTTCTTCTTCTTCTTCTTTCTTCTTCTTCTTCTTCGCATTCGCATTCTTCTTCTTCTTCTTCTTCTTCGCAAAACTTGGTGCTTGTCGATCATGTAGGTGCATGGTAAAATGTAGAAAATGTAGTGCTGGCTAGTCGGCTGGGTGCAGAGTAAAACGCACGGAAATGCAGTGCTGTTTAATCAGGTGGGTGTAAGTTAAAATGTCGCAAAAAGTAGTGCTGTTTAATCAGCTGAGTGTAAGTTAAGTTGTCGCAAATGGTAACCTTGGTTCATCAGGGGGTGTAAGGTAAAATGTCGCAAGAAGTAACGTTGGTTCATCAGGGGGTGTAAGGTAAATTGTCGCAAAAAAGTAACGTTGGTTCATCAGGGGGTGTAAGGTAAAATGTCGCAAAATGTAATGTTGGTTCATCAGGGGGTGTAAGGTAAAATGTCGCAAAAAGTAATGCTGTTTAATCAGCTGGGTGCCAGTTAAATTGTCGCAAAAAAGTAACATTGGTTCATCAGGGGGTGTAAGGTAAAATGTCGCAAAAAGTAGCGCTAGTTCATCAGAGGTGTAAGGTAAATTGTCGCAAAAAGTAATGTTGGTTCATCAGGGGGTGTAAGGTAAATTGTCGTAAAAAGTAACGTTGGTTCATCAGGGGGTGTAAGGTAAATTGTCGTAAAAAGTAGTGTTGGTTCATCAGGGGGTGTAAGGTAAAATGTCGCAAAAAGTAATGTTGGTTCATCAGGGGGTGTAAGGTAAATTGTCGCAAAAAGTAACGTTGGTTCATCAGGGGGTGTAAGGTAAACTGTCGCAAAAAGTAATGTTGGTTCATCAGAGGGTGTAAGGTAAATTGTCGTAAAAAGTAATGTTGGTTCATCAGGGGGTGTAAGGTAAATTGTCGTAAAAAGTAATGTTGGTTCATCAGGGGGTGTAAGGTAAACTGTCGTAAAAAGTAATGTTGGTTCATCAGGGGGTGTAAGGTAAATTGTCGTAAAAAGTAGCGTGTTGATTCGTCAGCTGGGTACAGGGTCAAATTAGAAAAAAAAAAAGTAGCGCTGGTTATTCAGGTGGATGCCCAGTTAAAAGTAAGAAAAATTTGCTCTGATGTTCGGGTAAGAGTAGGGTAAAGTGTTAAACAAAATAGTGCCAGTTAATCAGGTGGGTGTAAGGTAAAATACAAGAAAAAGTAGTAGTAGTAGTTAATCAGCTTGGTGCATGGTAAAATGTCGAAAAAAATAGCGGTGGTTAATCAGGTCGGCGGAAAGTAAAACGTTGGGAAAAAAGATAGTGTTGGTATCAGATGGATGAGATGTAAAATGTTAGAAAATCCAGTGTTGGCTAATCAGGTTGACGCAGAGCTAAGAGAGAGAAAAAATAGTGCTGTCAATCAGCTAGGTGCAGGGTAACATATCAAAAGCTTTGGTTAATCATTTTGGCGTGAGGTAAAATGTTGTAAAAAGTAGTTCAGGTTTATCAAATGGGTGCAGGGTGAAATGTAGGAAAATGACGTGCTGGTTGATCAGTTGAGAGCAGAGTAGAGAAAACGTAATACAGGTTAAACGGGTTGGTATAGGGTCAAAGGGGGAAAAAAGTGCTGGTTAATCAACTAGATGCAGGACAAAAAAGCGGGGGGGGGGGGGGGGGGGGGGGGGGGGGTCCGGGAGCGGGGGGGGGGGGAGAGTAGTGTTGGTTAATATGTAGGATGCAGGGTTAAATGCAGAAAAAAGTGTTGTTGGTTGATCTGTTGGAGGCAGGGGAAAAGTGTTGTTGGTTGATCTGTTGGAGGCAGGGAAAAGTGTTGTTGGTTGATCTGTTGGAGGCAGGGGAAAAGTGTTGTTGGTTGATCTGTTGGAGGCAGGGGAAAGGTGTTGTTGGTTGATCTGTTGGATGCAGGGAAAAGTGTTGTTGGTTAATCTGTTGGAGGCAGGGGAAAGGTGTTGTTGGTTGATCTGTTGGATGCAGGGAAAAGTGTTGTTGGTTAATCTGTTGGAGGCAGGGAAAAGTGTTGTTGGTTAATCTGTTGGAGGCAGGGGAAAGGTGTTGTTGGTTAATCTGTTGGATGCAGGGGAAAAGTGTTGTTGGTTAATCTGTTGGATGCAGGGGAAAAGTGTTGTTGGTTAATCTGTTGGAGGCAGGGGAAAGGTGTTGTTGGTTAATCTGTTGGAGGCAGGGGAAAGGTGTTGTTGGTTAATCTGTTGGATGCAGGGAAAAGTGTTGCTGGTTAATCTGTTGGATGCAGGGAAAAGTGTTGTTGGTTAATATGTTGGAGGCAGGGAAAAGTGTTGTTGGTTAATCTGTTGGATGCAGGGAAAAGTGTTGTTGGTTAATCTGTTGGAGGCAGGGGAAAGGTGTTGTTGGTTAATCTGTTGGAGGCAGGGAAAAGTGTTGTTGGTTGATCTGTTGGAGCAGGGGAAAAGTGTTGTTGGTTAATCTGTTGGAGGCAGGGGAAAGGGTGTTGTTGGTTGATCTGTTGGATGCAGGGAAAAGTGTTGTTGGTTAATCTGTTGGAGGCAGGGGAAAGGTGGTTGTTGGTTGATCTGTTGGATGCAGGGAAAAGTGTTGTTGGTTAATCTGTTGGAGCAGGGAAAAGTGTTGTGTTGGTTAATCTGTTGGAGGCAGGGGAAAGGTGTTGTTGGTTAATCTGTTGGATGCAGGGGAAAAGTGTTGTTGGTTAATCTGTTGGATGCAGGGGAAAAGTGTTGTTGGTTAATCTGTTGGAGGCAGGGGAAAGGTGTTGTTGGTTAATCTGTTGGAGGCAGGGGAAAGGTGTTGTTGGTTAATCTGTTGGATGCAGGGAAAAGTGTTGCTGGTTAATCTGTTGGATGCAGGGAAAAGTGTTGTTGGTTAATATGTTGGAGGCAGGGAAAAGTGTTGTTGGTTAATCTGTTGGATGCAGGGAAAAGTGTTGTTGGTTAATCTGTTGGAGGCAGGGGAAAGGTGTTGTTGGTTAATCTGTTGGAGGCAGGGAAAAGTGTTGTTGGTTAATCTGTTGGAGGCAGGGAAAAGTGTTGTTGGTTAATCTGTTGGAGGCAGGGGAAAGGTGTTGTTGGTTAATCTGTTGGAGGCAGGGGAAAGGTATTGTTGGTTAATCTGTTGGAGACAGGGGAAAGGTGTTGTTGGTTAATCTGTTGGAGGCTGGGAAAAAGTGTTGGTTAATCTGTTGGAGGCAGGGGGAAAACATGTTGTTGGGTAAATCTGTTAAATGCTGGACAAAATGCAGAAAAAAGTAGTTACGGTTAATCTGTTGGATGCAGGGTAAAATACAGAAAAAATGTTGCCGGTTAATCTGTTGGATGCAGGGTAAAATACAGAAAAAATGTTGCCGGTTAATCTGTTGGATGCAGGGTAAAATACAGAAAAAGTGTTGCCGGTTAATCTGTTGGATGCAGGGTAAAATACAGAAAAAGTGTTGCCGGTTAATCTGTTGGATGCAGGGTAAAATACAGAAAAAGTGTTGCCGGTTAATCTGTTGGATGCAGGGTAAAATACAGAAAAAGTGTTGCCGGTTAATCTGTTGGATGCAGGGTAAAATACAGAAAAAGTGTTGCCGGTTAATCTGTTGGATGCAGGGTAAAATACAGAAAAAGTGTTGCCGGTTAATCTGTTGGATGCAGGGTAAAATACAGAAAAAATGTTGCCGGTTAATCTGTTGGATGCAGGGTAAAATACAGAAAAAGTGTTGCCGGTTAATCTGTTGGATGCGGGGTAAAATACAGAAAAAATGTTGCCGGTTAGTCTCTTGGATGCAGGGTAAAATACAGAAAAAATGTTGCCGGTTAGTCTCTTGGATGCAGGGTAAAATACAGAAAAAATGTTGCCGGTTAGTCTCTTGGATGCAGGGTAAAATGCACAAAATGTAGTGATGGTTAATCAGCATGTTGCAGCGTGAAAAACAGGAAAAACGTAGCGCTGGTGGAATTTTTGATTTATGGTAAAATGTATATAACACTTCACTGTCTCAACGCAAGAGTAAGATCTTGCTAAGCGCCTGTGTATCTGGTAGAATGTAGTATACTCAATGCCGAATGAACGGATTGCTACTGGGTCAAATATAGAGGAAAACAATGTGATGGCCGAACACATGATGCAAGAATAAAATGTAGGATGTAGCAGTGTTAGCTGAACGCATGATCTAGGATAAAATGAAGGGAAATGGAGTGACGGCTTAAGACATGATGCAAAATCAAATGTAGGAAAATAGGCATGCTGTCTGGACGCACAATATAGGACAAAAGGAAGGAAAAAGGAGTGGCGACTGAACGCATGATACGTGGTAAAATGAAGGCAAAAGGAGTGCTGCCTGAACGCAGGATAAAACGAAGAAAAAAAAAAGTAGTGATGGCTGAACAGACGGTGCAGGATAGACTGTATAGGGGGGAAAAAACCGACGTCTAAACGGCTAATAGAGTGTAAAATGCAGTAAAAAGTAGCGATGGTAGAACGGATGCTGTAACGTAAAATGCACGGGGAGAATCGTAACGGCTGAACAGATAACGCAGCGTAAAATGTAGAAAAAAGTAAACGCCGGTTGAACGAATCTGAGCTGACTGCTTTTATCTGACTGGAATCACGTTGCATACAGACCTGCTTACAGCAGCTCTTTATTATGACGTCTGACAGTCAGAGAGCGGATCGTGGTGAAGCAAGGGGGGTCATGGCAGTATACAACCTGTCAGGTACCCGATCTCTGCATCTCTGCATCTCTGCATCCTTCAACCGCAGACACATGTATGTATGTCGCGGGTCTGTTTATTTCTCTTGCGCGCAGGCTGCACACATGGACACGTGCGCGCGCGCGCGCGCGCGCGCGCGCACGCACACACACACACACACACACACACACACACACACACACGCACGCACGCACATAAACGCGCGCGCCAGAGCGCTTGCACGCACGCACGCACGCTCAAGCGCGCGCCTGCGCGCGGGTGTAGGCACGCACGAACATATGCACGAGGAGAGAGAGAGACATAGAGAGAGAGAGAGAGAGAGAGAGAGAGAGAGAGAGAGAGAGATAGAGAGAGAGCCAACCAGACAGACAGACCAAAACAAATATATGTATATATGTATAGAGAGAGAGAGAGAGAGAGAGAGAGAGAGAGAGACAGACAGACAGACAGACAGACAGACAGACAGACAGACAGACAGACAGACAGACAGACAGACAGACACAAACAGAGAGAGAAAGAGAGAGACAGAGACAGAGAGAGACAGAGACAGAGAATAGAAATAAAATACAAGAAAATGTACAAAAACAACTCTGTCACTATGATATATAATGTACCGAAACTCACGGAACGGTTAAGGAAAAGCACAGATGGTAGTACCAAAAAAAAAAAAAAAAAAAAAGTGATAAGACACTTCAAAACAAGAAGCAAGACATCAACAGCAAACGGTAAGTCAAGAAAAAGCAAACGGTAAGACATTAACAAGACATCGCAAGACAAGAAAATAAATGGTGCGACGACCCACGAGTGCAAGAAAGGGCTAAAGTCTTGCCATTCAGGAGAATGGCCTGGGACAACCAACACACACACACACACACACGATGAACAGACGCTGAACCCATCAGAAGTTAGGTCTGTCCACACACACACACACACACACACACACACACACACACACACACACACACACACACACACACGTACGCACGCACGCACGCACGCACGCACACGCACGCACACACACACACACACACACACACACACACACACACACACACACACACACACACACACACACACACACACACACACACACACACACACACACACACACACACACACACACACACACACATACACACGTGTGCGACTCATCAGAGCGAACACATTCTGATTATCAAAGCAGCTCAGCAATGACAATAAATCCACCTGAAAGGCAGCAACGACAGCAACATCATCAAGGGATGATTCGTTTTAACATCCAAGTTTATTAACACTCGTCTTACGTCATATTGCCAAAGAGAATAGCAATGCCAGAAGACACGAGGACCGATCTTTTTCCCCCTGTCTCTTCTTCCGTGCCTTTTTCCTATCCCCCCCCCTCCGTCCTCCCTCCCTCCCTCCCTCCCTCTCTCTCTCTCTCTCTCTCTCTCTCTCTCTCTCTCTCTCTCTCTCCTTTTCCCAACCCCTCAGTCCCAAAAGGCATTATTGTCGATCAGTTCATATCAGCTGCATCATCCACATCCACATCCGGACAGTCCTGCTGCGGCAGCCCAGAAGCACAGTCTATTAAAAAAAAAAAAGGACCTGTCTACTCCGCGTGAATAGAGAGGAGAAGGGGCGAAAAGGGGGGTGGGGTGGGGGTGGGGGTTGCGGGGTAACACGGTACCAAGCGCGCGGGCTTCAGATTTTCTGAACAAGCTGAAGCGAGTGAAGTGTCTTCTATTCAGTCTGTTGACGACTGGTAACATTAAGTCTTTAAAAACCATGTACTCTGAAAGAACGGAGAGAAAGAAAGATAGAATGAATGAATGAAAGAAAGAATGAGGGAAGGAAAGAAAGCAGGAAGGAAAGAAAGACAGACAGAAAGAAAGAAAGAAGGAAGGAAGGAAGGAAGGAAGGAAGGAAGAAAGAAAGAAAGAATGGGAAAGGGGGCTGGGGGCAAAGGGGGGGTACAGACAAAATGAAGTATGCGTTTGTGGCAGGAGATGGGAATGACGATTCCTGGAATAATTAAGACAAGATCAATCAGGAGCTGAGGAGCAAAGAAGAAAAAAGTCCAATTAAATTAATGACCCGACAAATGTAACTGATCATATCTGTACACATCTAAGACGAACTGGAAATAGCTCTTGCTATAATTTCAGCTTGATGCGC
>CM065737.1:36479778-36484778 GCA_033310375.1 Conus canariensis | reverse complement strand
GACGAAGAAGTTGGTTGCAGATTGAGGCGACTGCAGGCAGAAATCTAAACAAATCTTGAAACGTTTATGTACTAATTCCGCCAAACATGAACAGACGAATCACAGGACAAAAGACGACGCGTTTGGACCTCTTAGGTCTTCTTCAGACAAGACAAACAACACTCAGGACAATGCCCATCTAACGCCGAATTTTACAAGATGAGTGATTTGCTGTTCATTTTTTTCTTGTGGCTAGTATTACGTATCTTGCCTGAAAAAGACCTAAGAGGTGGAAAGGCGTCGTGTGTTTCCTGTGACTCGTTTGTTCATGTTTGGCAGATTTATTACAGAAACAGTTTAAGATTGACGAAGAAGTTGTTGAAGCATCATGGAAGACTTCTCCGCAGTATCTTGCCATCTCTGCAGTCCACAACATGGAGTTAACTCCCATGGAGTAGAACTGGCTCCGCACCGAATACAGTCAGTCACGTGACCAATCGATCTGCACATCGCTGGCCGGCGAACTCGCCCAATGGCCACACACCACAATAAAAATTTTGCACTAAAACGCTGTATAATCCATGTAAGCGTTTTGAGGCCTACCATAACGTTGAGCCATCATTTAAGGTAAAACTGATAATTGATCGAAAGAACAGCTCCCCACCAATTACTTCCCTTGTTTGGAGTATTTTCACCGATGAAATCGCATACAACCTTCAAATACATTACTTTCCACTTAACTGACGTCACATTTCAGGCCTTTGCACTGATCCGTGACCGTATCTTTATGCCAGCTGGAAGCCCCCAAATAGTCCCGTTCCTTTGATTTTAATCTGTCTCCCGGAACCACCTGGCTTGTACCATGATGGCCACATGAAAGAAAACGAGGAGAATCAACTTTCAGACACAATAAAGATTCTATGTACGCCAGTCTATAAATACTCGACTCCTTAAGCAAGGCCTTGGCACATTTAATTTTGGGTGTGCAGCCGGTATGACCACACATACGCTGGCGAGGCGTGCGACAGAGCAAGCAAAGAGACTCACCCGGTGTGACAGAGGCTTAGTTTAGGAGCATGCAGTCTTGTTCGCGCATTCCACGATGTTGTCCCCGTGCCCATACTGCCTCTTCTTTGTCCGCTACCCACACTTCACCCAGCCACCCCCCCCCCCCCCCCTCCCTCCTTCCCTTTTGCTACAATGCGCCGAAGTTTTGCTTTGTTTTGTTTTGTTTCGTTTCGTTTCGTTTCGTTTCCCCCAAAGTCGATTGTTCTTAAAACGTACCTAAACAATCTATTGGTTTTTATTCTTTCACTCACAATGGAGAGCTCGTCACATTACTCGATGCAATGGCTCGTTCAACTCCATAGCGTTATGTTCCTCGCTGTTTCGTCTTTCTTTTTTTCAATTCACGGTGGAGAGCAGATCGCATCACCTAGCCTGTGCGACTCCGTTGTGTTGTCCTTGTTGTTTCATCGTCCTCTTCTCAGTTCACGATGGAGAGAGAAGGTCACAATATCTGATGCAATGGTTCACCTTACTCTAGTTGTTTTTCTTCATTAACTCCGACCAGGAGGTAACGTTTTAATCGTGTCTGGCGGTATGTTCGTTCGTTTGTCTGCCGACAAGACTACACAAACTCTACTGTGCCGATTTTTCAGGAAACTTGGAAGAAAGACGGAAGGTGGAACAAGAACATAAATGTTGGTGTCCACACCCGTGCTACGGACATATCAAAGGGCAGAGTTAGGAACTGTTCAGAAGTATTGCATTAAACTACGGAACCGATTTTTAATTAATTTTGGTAAAAAACAAAAAGAATGGAACATAGCCCGAGGGTGAATACATTCCATTTTCGTGGGGACATGCGGAGCTGATCGGAATCACACAGTGGATCTGTCCAGTATGATTACAGCAAAAATAACTTAATTCATTTCAACACAACTTGATGAAAAGATGACGCGTGGCCAAGGGTCAAAGTCAGTACATTTTGGTACGGATCCGCTGTACGGATCCAGATCAAAGAACTGATCCAGGTTTCGTTCGACTTTGATGAGGGTCGGCGTTCTTCCCGGTGTTGTTCCACTTTGTAATAGAGTCTTGTGTGAGTTTTAAAAAACTGTTTCCCCTCTGTGAAAATTTGTTTTGCACCACAGCGTCGTGATCAAGGTTTAGAGAACAGCCCGTATCTCACTGTACATCTGTGGCGTGGAAAAGGTTAATAAAATGTAATGCTATGCAATGTAAAACAATGCAAAAGGTCTGCAGTAGAACGCAATACTTACCATGCAACACAATCCAGAGCCATTGTTCGCTTCCGTTCGCACTGCTCCGTCCATTTGGTGCCAGTCAAAACACGCTCTTTCCCTGAAAATGCCAGAGGAGGAGGGTGGTGTTTGTTGACTCCTTTCCGACCCTTTCCTCAATAGTGTAGTGTACAGCGGTTGCTTTCTTTTTTCTTCTACTCTTTTTTTTTTTTTTTTTTGCAATTTTTTTTTTCGACCGGTCGTGATCGATTTGCCACACTTTCATCGTTTGTTTCCTGAAACAGCGTTGTTTGTTCCCCGTAGACAGGTTTGTTGTTTGTTTCCACAAGACTGCTATGTTGTTTGTTTCTCGGAAATTGCTTGTGTGTGTGTGTGTTGTTTGTTTCTCAAAGACAACTTTGTTGTATACTTTCTGAAGACAGCTGGGTTTGTTTGTTTCCCCTGAAGACTGCGTTGTGGTTTGTTTCTCGATGACAACGTTGTTGTTTTCCCAAAAACTGTGTTGTCATCTGTTTTCTGAAAACAGCCTTGTCGTTTTCTCCCGAAAAGACTACTTATATTTTTTTCTCAAAGGCTGTGTTATCGTTTATTTCCTCAGTATGATTACGCAAAATAAAATAAACCATTTCAACAAAACTTCATGGAGAGATTGAACGTGGCCAAGGTCAAAGTCATAACATTTCCATAGGATCCGTTGTACGGATCCAGATCGAAGGACTGATCCAGGTTCTGTTCGACTTTGGTGAGGGTCTCCTTCTTCCCAGTTTTGTTCGTCTACTTTGTATACAGTTTGCGTGACTTTCACTTTTTCCCCTGCATGAAACTGGTTCTGCATTCACGGCGACGCGATAAAAGTTTAGAGAATAGCCGTACCTCACTGTCGATCCGTGGCGTAAAAAAGGTTAATAAAACGAAATGCAATGCAATTTAAAACAATGTAAAGCTCTGCAGTAGAACGCAAGTACTTACCATACAACACAATCCAAGCCATTGTTCGCTTCCGTTAGCTGCTCCGTCCATTTGGTGCCAGTCAAAACACGCTCTTTCCCTGAAAATGCCAGAGGAGGAGGGTGGTGTTTGTTGACTCCTTTCCAGCCCTTTCCTCATTAGCGTAGAGTATGGGGGTTGTTTTCCTTTTTTTTTCATATTTTCAGGTTCGTCGATGTTGATGGATTTCCCACACTTTTGTCGTTATTTTCCTGAAAACAGCTTTGTTTGTTTCCCGTAGACAGGTTTTGTAGTTTGTTTCCACAAGACTGCAATGTTGTTTGTTTCTTGAGATTGCTTTGTTGTCTGTTTCTCGAAGACAGCTCTAGTTGTACATTTTCTGAAGAATGCTTAGGTCGTTTGTTTCCTCCAAAGACTGCATTGTGGTTTGTTTCTCGATGTTAACTTTGTGTTTTCCCAAAAACTGCGTTCTCATCTGTTTTCTATGAACAGCTTTGTCGTTTTGCTCCCGAAAGACTACTTTATACTTTGTTTCTCAAAGACTGTGTTATCGTTTATTTCCTCAGTATGATTATGCAGAGTAAATTAACCCATTTGAACGAAACTTCATATAAAGATGGAATATGGCCAAAGTTCAATGTCAGTACATTTCGGTACGGATCGTTATACGGATCCAGATCAAAGAACTGATCCAGGTTCCACTGGACTTTGGTGGGGGTCTGCATTCTTCCAAGAGTTGTTTGTCAACTTTTAATACAGGCTTGCCTTACTTTTCATCCTTTCCCTCCATAAAATTTGTTTTGCACCAAAGCAATGTGATCAAGGTTTAGAGAAAAACCTGGATCTCGCTTTCCATCTATGGCATGGAAAAGGTTGATAAAATGTAATCCTATGCAATGTAAAACAATGCAAAAGGCCTGCAGCAGAACGCAATACTTACAATGCAACACAGTCCAGAGCCATTGTTCGCTTCCATTAGCGCTGCTCCGTCCATTTGGTGCCAGTCGAAACACGCTCTTTCCCTGAAAATGCCAAGGAGGAGGGTGGTGTTTCTCGACTCCATTCCATCCCTTTGCTCATTAGTGTAGTGTATGGCGGTTGCTTTTTTGTGTGCATTTTTTTTTTCGACTGGTGGTGATGGATTTCTCACACTTTCGTCGTTTGTTTCCTGAAAACAGCGTTGTATGTTCCCCATGGACAGGTTTGTTGTTTGTTTCCACAAGACTGCAATGTTGTTCGTTTCTCAGAGATTGCTTTGATGTCTGTTTCCCGGAGACAGCTTTGTTGTATATTTTCTGAAGACAGCTTGTGTCGTTTGTTTCCCCCAAAGACTGCGTTATGGTTTGTTTCTCGATGACATTTTTGTTGCTTTCACGAAAACTGCGTTGTCGTTTGTGTTCTATAAACAGCTTTGTCGTTTTGTTCCTGAAAGACTTCTTCATCCTTTGTTTCTTGAAGACTGCGTTGTCGTTTGTTTCCTAAATACTATTATGCAAAATTACTTTACCCATTTCAACAACACTTAATGAAAAGATGGAAAGCAGTCAAAGGTCATAGTCATTACATGTTGTACGGATCCGTTGTACGGATCCAAATCAAAGGACTGATCCAGGTTCCGTTGGACTTTACTGAGGAACTGCGTTCTTCCTGATGTTGTTCGTCTACTTTGTACTACAGTCTTGTGTGACTTTTTTTCCCCTCCATGAAATTTCTTTGCAGCACGGCGACACGATCAAGGTTTAGAGAACAGCCCGTGTCTCACTGTCGATCCGCTGCGCCGAAAAGGTTAATAAATGTAATGCAATG
>CM065737.1:36457278-36469778 GCA_033310375.1 Conus canariensis | reverse complement strand
TCTTCTATTAATCATCGGTGAAATCCAACGACCTACATTTTTGTGCGTGTGTGTGTACATGTTTGGCTCAGTCTTCCAAAGTCAAGTAAAGTGATAGAAAAAACCCAGAGCATTTTCAGCACGCAATTTCAGGTGTGGAGGCCATTCGTTGTGAAAGAACCCCAGACACCCTGACGTAAAACCGTTCACCTCTGACACTTTCTGAGAGGAACGTCCAACTAAGATAGTAATGGTGATGTCAACAATCATGGAAGTTTCTCCCCACACTGTTTACAACAGATTAGTTGACAGGGCACAAATAAACGGACCGCTGTGAGCGTATGGAGCAGGACATGTCCTGACCTCATGTGACCAGAGCTGTTCAATCCGTAAGAGTTACTGCACATCACATACAACCTACCTGACTATGTAGAAATAATAAACAATCCATCACTGTACCCAGTCATCACGGACAATCCACCATTCTAACCAGATATCATTGACAATCCATCACAGTAACCAGACATCATCGACTATCCATCACAGTAACCAGACATCATCGACTATCCATCACAGTGACTAGACATCATCGACAATCCATCACAGTAACCAGACATTACTGACAATCCATCACAGTAACCAGACATCACTGACAATCCATCACAGTAAACAGACGTCACTGACAATCCATCACAGTAAACAGACATCACTAACAATCCATCACAGTAAGCAGACATCACTGACAATCCATCACAGTAAGCAGACGTCACTGACAATCCATCACAGTAAGCAGACATCACTGACAATCCATCACAGTAAACAGACGTCACTGACAATCCATCACAGTAAGCAGACGTCACTGACAATCCATCACAGTAAGCAGACGTCACTGACAATCCATCACAGTAAGCAGACATCACTGACAATCCATCACGGTGAACAGATATCACTGACAATCCATCACGGTGAACAGACATCACTGACAATCCTTCACAGTAAGCAGACATCACTGACAATCCATCACAGTAAGCAGACGTCACTGACAATCCATCACAGTAAGCAGACATCACTGACAATCCATCACGGTGAACAGATATCACTGACAATCCATCACGGTGAACAGACATCACTGACAATCCTTCACAGTAACAGACATCACTGACGATCCATCACAGTAACGTAACTAGATATCACTGACAATCTATCACAACAGCCAGTCGGCGATGACAATCCATCCTAATAAACAGACATTAGTGACAATCCATCACAGTAACCAGACATCACTGACAATCCATCACAGTAAGCAGACATCACTGACAATTCATCACGGTGAACAGACTTCACTGACAATCTATCACAACAGCCAGTCAGCGATGACAATCCATCACAGTAACCAGACATCACTAACAATCCATCACAGTAAAAGACATCACTGACAATCTATCACAACAGCCAGTCAGCGATGACAATCCATCACAATAAACAGACCTCACTGACAATCCATCACAATAACCAGACATCACTGACAATCCATCACAGTAACCAGACATCACCGACAATCCATCACAGTAAACAGACATCACTGACAATCCATCACAGTAAGCAGACGTCACTGACAATCCATCACAGTAAGCGGACATCAGTGACAATCCATCACAATAAACAGACATTACCAAAGATCCATATCTGGAACAAACCGCACAAATCCATCAATGTGCACAGACAGCCGCGCAGCTTCTTGGATTACTGATGAAAGAAAGAGATATTCAAGCCGCTTTCCACGGGGTTCTTTCTCGCACCACGCTTGTCTCACACGAAGGTGTGACACCAGCTTTCCAAAGAAACATAACGGTCAGAGTGAAACGTCTGTTTGAAAACGGATTAGTTCGAAAGGCATGACACACGATACAACGTGAACGGCATAACTTCCATTTTGAATTGTTCATCGCCCGAATGGGTGGGCCTGGGCACTGATTAATCGTCAGTGACAGCCCGAGACCTATTTCTGTTGTGGTCATGTCTCAGTTACTTCAGTCTTACCCCCACCCACCCCTACCTCGCACCCAATAAAGTGAAGCAGTTCCAGAATATAAATTCCACGAGTCATCTGCATTTATTGAACATTATTATTTCCATCAAACATAAAAAAGTCACCATTCATCCACTACATATAAATATTTCCAGAACATAAATTCCTCTAGTCATTTATATTTCTTGACTATAATTATTTCCGTCAAACATAAAGGTAGCATACATCCACTGCATGTAAATATTTATGACATTTGACGGGAAATCGACATCAAATGGCACCAATACAGCTGTTAAGATTGGATCATATCAGGCAAAGCGTAAGTCACACGGCATGTCACGTACGCGCCAAACTGTGATTGTGAGAAACTGAGAGAGGGACATCTGGCGTTCATCGACAGGTACCCATCTTTCACACAGGCCCACACATGGACAATCAGTAGCACTGACAGCCAGCCAGCCGGACTATCTGTATGAAGGAGCCAAGCACCATCATGGCTCTCTACTGGATACCTACCCATCCCCCAAGACAATTGGACCTAATGGATTCCGCTTGTGGGAGCCCCTGGACCAGGCCATTTATCATGCCTAAGATATAATGTCTTGGGGAGCGGGTGATACGTTTGGGGAGGGGTAGGACTGAGTTCTGGTTCAGAGGGTTTATGAACTTGGGTGCTGGAGAGGCTGAGATGGGAGGAGCGTTTAGCGTTCCGTGGATTGTCTGCGCATGTGTTTAGAGAGAGGGAGGGAGAAACAGACTTACAGAGAGACAGACAGAGAGATAGAGAGACTTAGAGAGACAGAGAGGGACAGAGAGAGGCAGAGACAGCGACAAAGACACAGACAGACAGACAGACAGACAGAAAGAGAGAGAGAGAGGAGAGAGAAAGAGAGAGAGAGATAGAGACAGAGACAGACTGGCAGACAGACAGACAAGCAGGCAGGCAGACAGACAGATAGACAGACAGACCGACAGACAGACAGAGAGGGAGGGAGGGAGGGAGGGAGTTATTTCGAGCAAAAGAGAGACAGACAGAAAGAGAGAGAGAGACAGACAGACAAAGAGAGAGAGAGGGACAGAGACAGACAGAGACAGACAGACAGACAGATAGATCGAAAGAGAGAGAGAGAGAGAGAGAGAGAGAGAAAGAAAGAGAGAGAGAGGAAAAAAAGGGAGACAGACAGACAGACAGACAGACAGACAGAGTATGTGTGTGTGAACCAGTCTCCACTTACATATTCACCACTTTAACTTTATCCATTACAGTTACAGACATCACTGACGGTCCATCACATCAACAGACATCAATGACACTCCGTCACAGTAATCAGACATCACTGACACTCCGTCACAGTGACCAGACATCACTGACAATCCATTACTGGAACACCCTCGGACCCCCCCCCCCCCTCCCCTGCCCTCCCCCAAGCTATCTTTGGTCTTTACCAGGCAAGACAAACAACAGTCAATACGACGAAAACGAAGAAGAAACAATCACTGATCCCCTCAAGCCGAGAGAGGTCGAAACGCGTTGCCTTTGTCTTGTAAAGTGTTCGTTTCTTTAGTTCAGCGGTTTAGTAAATTTTCTTGAAGCTGGTGATATATCTCTGCCGGAGTACGACTGAGTTCTGGTTCACGGTGTTTTCGTGAAAATTGGGTGCTGTAGAGGCCGAGACTGGAACGTGTAGTGTTCCATAGATAGATTCAAATGTAAACAAGTGGGGTATTTTTTGCTCCCATAAGAAAACCTAACACAGAGTAACTTTTATTCAAGACTGGCACAGCTTTCTAAACTTGAATAAAGTCAGACAAATACATAGACGAACAATCTAATAGTAGGGGAAAAAAACAAGCGCAGGCCAACAACTGAACTATCTTCATAGTAATGACTTGGCAAAGATTTGGACTTAAGGAGGGGGGAGGGATTTGAAGATGGAGAAACTGGGAACATGAATTTAAGAAAATATGTTACAGATATGAAAACTCTTCACTAGCTGCATAAGGGAACCATCGCAATCCCTTTTGAAGGCAGATATATTTGTATTGCCTGCTCCGAGGCCTTTCGTCCGCTGGGTCGGACTCATCAGGGAGACACGGCTGGTTGTGTCTGCACTCCTGGAGTCAAATAGAGACGCACCACAGTCCATAATACTGTGGTGTTCTCACCACCAAGGTGCAAAAAAGAATCCAATAGCACCCCCAAAGCAGCCAGCAAAGAGTAGTAAATGAAACCAAACGAAAGTGTGGGGAGGAAAAAAGTTGCTGAAAAACTAAAGACATTATGCAAATAGTATAAAATGTAGGGGACAATATTTGAGCCTACGCTTGAGGATCCACCCAAAGATGCAAGGGAGATCAAAAGACAAACACACAGACGGACAGAAACAAATACAAATAACCTCAATGTAATCAAAACAAAATCGGAAATGAAATGAGGCAGGGAACAGTAAATGATAAACAGTAAACAAGTGGGGTATTTTTTGCTCCCATAAGAAAACCTAACACAGAGTAACTTTTATTCAAGACTGGCACAGCTTTCTAAACTTGAATAAAGTCAGACAAATACATAGACGAACAATCTAATAGTAGGGGAAAAAAACAAGCGCAGGCCAACAACTGAACTATCTTCATAGTAATGACAACTCTTCACTAGCTGCATAAGGGAACCATCGCAATCCCTTTTGAAGGCAGATATATTTGTATTGCCTGCTCCGAGGCCTTTCGTCCGCTGAGTCGGACTCATCAGGGAGACACGGCTGGTTGTGTCTGCACTCCTGGAGTCAAATAGAGACGCACCACAGTCCATAATACTGTGGTGTTCTCACCACCAAGGGTGCAAAAAAGAGTCCAATAGCACCCCCAAAGCAGCCAGCAAAGAGTAGTAAATGAAACCAAACGAAAGTGTGGGGAGGAAAAAAGTTGCTGAAAAACAAAGTCATTACTATGAAGATAGTTCAGTTGTTGGCCTGCGCTTGTTTTTTTCCCCTACTATTAGATTGTTCGTCTATGTATTTGTCTGACTTTATTCAAGTTTAGAAAGCTGTGCCAGTCTTGAATAAAAGTTACTCTGTGTTAGGTTTTCTTATGGGAGCAAAAAATACCCCACTTGTTTACTGTTTATCATTTACTGTTCCCTGCCTCATTTCATTTCCGATTTTGTTTTGATTACATTGGGGCTTATTTGTTTTGTTTCTGTCCGTCTGTGTGTTTGTCTTTTGATCTCCCTTGCATCTTTGGGTGGATCCTCAAGCGTAGGCTCAAATATTGTCCCCTACATTTTATACTATTTGCATAATGTCTTTAGTTTTTCAGCAACTTTTTTCCTCCCCACACTTTCGTTTGGTTTCATTTACTACTCTTTGCTGGCTGCTTTGGGGGTGCTATTGGATTCTTTTTTGCACCCTTGGTGGTGAGAACACCACAGTATTATGGACTGTGGTGCGTCTCTATTTGACTCCAGGAGTGCAGACACAACCAGCCGTGTCTCCCTGATGAGTCCGACCCAGCGGACGAAAGGCCTCGGAGCAGGCAATACAAATATATCTGCCTTCAAAAGGGATTGCGATGGTTCCCTTATGCAGCTAGTGAAGAGTTTTCATATCTGTAACATATTTTCTTAAATTCATGTTCCCAGTTTCTCCATCTTCAAATCCCTCCCCCCTCCTTAAGTCCAAATCTTTGCCAAGTCATTACTATGAAGATAGTTCAGTTGTTGGCCTGCGCTTGTTTTTTTCCCCTACTATTAGATTGTTCGTCTATGTATTTGTCTGACTTTATTCAAGTTTAGAAAGCTGTGCCAGTCTTGAATAAAAGTTACTCTGTGTTAGGTTTTCTTATGGGAGCAAAAAATACCCCACTTGTTTACTGTTTATCATTTACTGTTCCCTGCCTCATTTCATTTCAGATTCAAATGTGTTTTGAGACTGAGAGAGAGAGAGTGAGAGAGAGAGAGAGAGAGAAGACAGACAGACAGACAGACAGAGACATAGAGAGAGAGAAAGAAAGAGAGAGATACACAGACAGACAGACAGACAGACAGACAGAGCATGTGACCCAGTCCATGGCTGCATTTTTACCACTTTATCCATCACAGTAACAGACATCACTGACAATAGACTGCAGTAACAGACATCACTGGCAATCCATCACAGTAAATGACATCACTGACAATCCATCACAGTAAATGACATCACTGACAATCCATCACATTAACAGACATCACTGACAATCCCTCACAGTAAATGACATCACTGACAATCGTAATCCATCACAGGAACAAACCGCACCAAACCATTACTGGGTACAGACAACTACGCCTCTCATTCAACTACTGATGAAAGACACAGGCATTTAATGTTCCTTTCAACCTCGCCTCTCCTTCAACTGCTGACGAAAGACACAGGCATTTAATGTTCCTTTCAACCTCAGCCGGTATTTCCAACCATTCTCTCTCTTTGTAGGCTTGTTGCACACAACAATGTGATGCCAGACTTTCATAGCGGCATAACAGGCATTTGGAAATAATTTCTTCAAAGCTGAATCGTTCAAAGTCATCACACACAATGCTACGCTCAGGGCACAACATCAATTTTTTTTTTGATAAATCGTCAGTGAGTGCCAGCGACTTAATTCTTGAAAGTATGTATCTCAGTTACGTTCGGTCTTCTAGTGAAATAAAATGGGCGTGTTTTGAGCATTGTCGCATTCATTTATTAAATAATGTTATAATGTTATACTTATACTTATTTATTTCCATGGTGCATAAAGTCTGCATAAATCTATCATATGTAATTTATTTTTTTTATTTGACAGAAAACCTACATAAACACGATATGCAGTCAGCAACACAAACGTGCACGAGCACTGCTGTTCAAATTGGATCCTATCCATAAAACTAGAGATCGAATGGCAAGTCACGTGAGCACTGAACTGTCCAGCACTATATGTAAAAGCCGAGAGAGGAGCATCTGGCCTTCATGTATTGATAGTCATCTTGCACACGGGACCACACATGCACAATTAGTAGCACTGACAAAGAGACAGCCAGTCTATATGAAGGGGTCGATCACCATCGTGGCTCCCGACTGGACACTTACCCATCCCCCAAGACAGCTGGACCTAATGGATACCGCTTGTGGGAGTTCCAGGACGAGGCCATCTATCACGCCAAGGATACCATGTCTTGGGGCGTTAGGCCCAGGCTTCAGTCGCCGTCCACACATGTTTACAGCAGGTGATATGTTTTGGCTGGAGTACGACGGAGTTCTCGTTCAGCGAGTTTATGAACTTTCGTGGAAAACAGGTCGAGACTGGTATGTTTAGCATTCGATGGATCGTTTACGTGTTGTTAAGCGAGAGAGAGAAGAGAGAGAGAGAGAGAGAGAGAGAGAGAGAGAGAGAGAGAGAGAGGAGAGGAGAGAGAGGGAGAGACAGAGACAGAGAGAGAGACAGAGATGTAAAGAGAGAGAGACAGACAGACAGAGTCAGAGGCAGAGAGAGAAATAGAGAGAGAGAGGGTGTCTCCCTTACATTTTCAACATTTTGTATCACATTACCCAGGCTTCACTGACACTCCTTCACAGAAACGGACATCACTGACAATCCATCCTAGGAAGAATCTGCCACAATCCCTCATTGTGCACAGACAGGTAACCTCTCCTTGGACTACTGAGGTAAGAAACAGGAGTCTAATATTTCGTTCAACTACGGCCGGCTTCTTAATCATTCTTTATCTTCGTAGGCTTGTTTCACACAACAATCTGACACCAGCTTTCCATAGAGGTTTAACAAACAAAGCGAAATACCTTCTTGAAAGCTGATTCTTTCAAAGTCATGACACAATACAATATTCACAACATCACTTACAGTTTGAGTTGTTTTTCGCCCAAATGGTGGGTATTCATTAATCATCTGTGAAAGCCAACGATATAATTCTTCTGTGTATATTATGTTTCAGGTACGCTCGTCATCTAAAATCAAAGAAAGTGAAGGGCACCCCATATGATCCACTCCCACCCACATGATAAAACGGGGCATTTCCAGCATTGTCATGCTTATTTACTGCATAATGGTTTACTGTTTTCATTAAACATACAATCTACCCATATCACGACATACACTTTTTTGACAGAAAATCGGCTTACGGGTTGCTTACATCTAGCAACACGAACACGGACGAACGCTTGAACTAAAATTAGATCCTGACCATCAAAGCATGGGTCACATGACAAGTCACTGAACTGTCCCGCACTGTAGGTGAAAACGTAGAGAAAAATAATATGGCCTTCATCTTCTGGTAGTCATCTTCACCACAGGCCTACACACAGGCAATTAGCACTGACACACAGGCAGCCAGGCCATCTATATGAAAGAGCCAAGCACCATCATGACTCCTCACTGGATACCTATCCATCCCCCAAGACAGTTGGACCTAATGCATACCGCTTGTGAAAGTTCCAGGACGAGGCCATCTATCACGCCAAGGATACCATGTCTTGGCGCGTTTGGGCCAGGCTTCAGTCGCCGTTCACACATGTTTACAGCAGGTGATATGTTTTGGTTGGAGTACCGCAGAGTTCTGGTTCAGAGTGCTTGTGAACGTTTGTGGTAGACAGGCCAAGACTGGAACGTTTAGCATTCCATGGATCGTTGACGCACTCTGTGTGCGTGTGTGTTGTGTGTGTGTGTGTGTGTGTGTGTGTGTGTGTGTGTGTGTGTGTGTGTGTGTGTGTGTGTGTGTGTGTGTGAGAGAGAGAGAGAGAGAGAGAGAGAATCTGCCTTTTATTTTCATCAGTATACGTCACCGTACCCAGACATCACTGATACCCCTCCACAGTGACAGACTTCACTGACAATCCATCACAGGAAGAATCCCCTCCAACTCATCGTTGTGCACAGACAGCTAACCTTTCCTTGGACTACTGATGAATGAAACAGAAGTTTAATATTCCGTTCAACCAGGTCACGGTTTTCGAATCATGTTTTCGAATCATTCTTTCTCTCGATAGGCTTGTTTCACACAACAATCTGATACCAGCTTTCCACAGAAGCGTAACAGAAAAAGCGAATTACCTTCTTGAAAGCTGATTCGTTTGAAGTCATAACACGCCATACAACGCTCACAACCTAACCTCTATTTTGAGTTGTTTTTCGCTCAAGTGCTGGGTATTGATTAATCGTCTGTGAGAGCCAGCGATCTAATTCTTCTGTGTATGTGTCTCAGTTATGTTCGTCATCTAGAATTTAAAAAAAATGACGGACACCTTACCTGACTCACCCCCCCCCCCTCCCCCCAAATAAAATGAGGCATTTCCAGCACTGTCGTGCTCATTTACTGTATAATGGCATACTATTTTCATTAAACATAATTACAGTCTGCACACATCCACGACGTATGTACTTTTTGTAGGGAAATCAATGTATTTGGTTGCTTACAGCTAGCAAAACAAACATGTGCGAGCGCTTCAATTGAAATTAGATCCTGACCATCAAAGCGTAGGCTATAGGAAAAGACATGTCAGCACTGGACTGTCCCATACTATAGGTGAAAACTAAAGGAGGAAAATCTGGCCTTCACCTTCTGGTAGTGAGGCTCGCACACAGACTATTGGCACTGACAGCCAGCCAGCCAGCCAGCCAATCTGTATGAAGGAGCCAAACACCATTATAGCTCCATACTGGATACTTACCCATCCCCTAAGACAATTGGACCTAATGGATACCGCTTGTCGGAGTTCCTGGACGAGGCCATTTATCACGCCAAGGATACCATGTCCTGGGGCGTTAGGCCCAGGCTTCAGTCGCCGTCCACACGTGTTTACAGCAGGTGATATGTTTTGATCAGAGTATGACTGAGTTCTGGTTCAGAGTGCTTGTGAACTTTTTTGGTAGACAGGTCGAGACTGCAGCGTTTAGCATTCCATGGATGGTTTACGTGTTGTTTTGAGAGAGAGAGAGAGAGAGAGAGAGAGAGAGAGAGAGAGAGAGAGAGAGAGAGAGAGAGAGAGAGAGAGAGAGAATGATCTGCCTTTTATTTTCATCTGTATACGTCACCGTACCCAGACATCGCTGACACCATTTCACAGTGACAGATATCACTGACAATCAACCACATTAGCAAGATATCACTGACAATCAACCACATTAGCAAGATATCACTGACAATCAACCACATTAGCAAGATATCACTGATAATCAACAACATTAGCAAGATATCACTGATAATGCATCACTGGAAGAATCTGCCCAATCCGTCATTGTGCACAGACAGCTAACCTCTCCTCGGACTACTGATGAGAGAAACAGAAGCTTGACATGCTGTTCAACCAGGACCGGTTTTCCAGTCATTCTTTCTCTCCATAGGCAGCCAGACTATCTGTATGAAGGAGCCAAGCACCATCATGGCTCCCTATTGGATACCTACCCATCCCCAAGACAGCTGGACCTAATGGATACCGCTTGTGGGAGTTCCAGGACGAGGCCATCTATCACGCCAAGGATACCATGTCTTGGGGCGTTAGGCCCATGCATCCAGTCGCCGTCCACACATGTTTACAGCAGGTGATATGTTTTGGCTGGAATACCGCTGAGTTCTGGTTCAGAGTGTTTGTGAACATTTGTGGTAGACAGGCCGAGACTGGGACGTTTAGCATTCCATAGATGGTTTACGTGTTGTTGAGCGAGAGAGAAGAGAGAGAGAGAGAGAGAGAGAGAGAGAGAGAGAGAGAGAGAGAGAGAGAGACAGACAGACAGACAGACAGAACAGAGACAGAGACAGAGACAGAGACTGAGACAGAGTGATTTAGAGAGAGAGAGAGAGAGAGAGAGAGAGAGAGAGAGAGAGAGAGAGAGAGAGAGAGTGAATCTGCTTTACATTTCATTCAGTATATATCACCGTACCTAGACATCACTGACACCCCTTCACAGTAACATATATCACCGACATTCAGTCACAGTAGCAAGACATCACTGATAATCCATCACAGACAAAATCTCCGCGAGTCGTCATTGTGCACAGACAGCTAACCTCTCCTTGGACTACTAATGAAAGAAACAGGAGTCTAACCACAGCTGGTTTCCCAATCGTTCTTTCTCTCCTTAGGCTTGATTCACACAACAATCGGACACCAGCTTTCCATAGACGCGTAACAGACAAAGCGAAATACCTTCTTGAAAGCTGATTTGTTCAAAGTCATGACACACAATGTAACGCTCACAACATAACCACACGTTTGAGTTGTTTTTTGCGTGAATGCTGTATGTAGATTCATCGTCTGTGAGAGCCAGCAATCTAATTCTTCTGTGCATGCGTTCCAGTTACTTGAGTTATTTAGAATCAAAGAAAATGATGGACACCCCACCTGACCCACTCCCACCCACATAATAAAACGGGGCATTGCCACCATTTTCATACTCGTTTTCTGAATAATGGTATACGATTTTCATTAAACATACAGTCTGCACACATCCACTGCATACACCTTTTTTGACAGAAAATCGACGTATGGGTTGCTTACAGTTAACAACACAAACATGCGTGAACTCTTGAGTTAAAATTAGATCCTAACCATCAAAGCATAGGTCACATGACGAGTCACGTGAGCACTGAACTATCCAGCACAGTAGGTGAAAACGAAGAGAGAAAAATCTGGCCTTCGTGTTCTGGTTGTCATCTTCCACACAGACCCAGACACAGACAATCAGCGCTGACACACCGACAGACAGACGATTTATATGATGGAGCCAAGCACCATCATGACTCCCCACTGGATACCTACCCATCCCCAAAGGCAGACGGACTTAATGGATACCGCTTGTGGGAGTTCCAGGACGAGGCCATTTATCACGCCAAGGATACCATGTCCTGGGGCGTTAGGCCCAGGAATCAGTCGCCGTCCACACGTGTTGACAGCAGGTGATATGATTTGATCAGAGTACGACTGAGTTCAGATTCGGAGCGTTCGAGAACTTAGGTGCTAGAGAAGGTCGAGACTGGAACGTTTAGCGTACCGTGGATTGTTTGAAGGTGTGTTTTGAGAGAGAGAGAGAGAGAGAGAGAGAGAGAGAGAGAGAGAAGACAGACAGACAGACAGACAGACAGACACACACACACACACACACACACACCACGCACGCACGCACGCACGTACGCACACACACACACACACACACACACACACACACGCACGCACGCACACACACACACACACACACACACAGAGACTGACTGACTCACAGACAGACAGACAAGTGGGGGAAGGGAAGGGGTGACAGACAGACAGACAGACAGTGTGCGTGTGCGTGTGCGTGTGTGTGCGTGTGTGTGTGTGTGTGTGTGTGTGTCTGTGTCTGTGTGTCTGTCTGTGTGTCTGTATGTGTGTTTGCACGCGGCGAGCAAGTCTGCACCTGCATGTTGACCACTTCACAACTCTGTTCACTCACCTACAGTAGAAAGAAACTCGTGGAGAGCGTGGCAGCAGAGAGTCCTCAGAAG
>CM065737.1:36449778-36452278 GCA_033310375.1 Conus canariensis | reverse complement strand
AAGTTCAGCCAAGTGAAGCTGATTGAAGACAGGGAAAAAAACGAAGGAAACTGACATACAACAACGAGTTAAAATTTGGTAAAGAATAATAGCGGAAAGTGATGGAGAGTAGCAGGGCAAGCGCAGCAAAGCTGGTAGAGAACAACAACTATAGAAAGCAAAGAAGCTGACAGAATAGCAAACTATGGCAAAAAACGTAGCCGATCGACCATAACAGACGGGACCAGGCAAGCTGACAGAAACTGATCGTGAGGGCGAACAGATCTCGACAGAGGTTAACATCTCTAGCAAAGCTACCACAAAATGAAACAGTGTGGGTAAGGTCACATGACGATCCCATTGAACGCACTCATATGCACACAGAGACAATCATGCGCCCCGCAGGCAACAACACATCTGACTCCTTTCTTTCAATATGACGCACTAGAAAACAATCGAAAATTTCTTCCCGGTGAAAAAGGTTGTTTTTTTTCCCCTTTCTTTCTATTTGCGCCTCATTTCTTTTGGCGTGAAGGGATATTATCATATCCTCGGTTTTTTTTTTGTTTGTTTGTTTTGTTGTTTTTTTTCAATTGGTTCTTCAATAAGACGTCCCTTTTATACTAAGCATTAACACTGTTTTCGTAGAAAATATATCTAGGCCACACTGACCTCAATTCATTGGCCTAGTTCACTCATTTCTTTTTCAGGTCATGCAGACGACCAGTTTGTCTCACATAAACAACAGTCCATTCCAGGTTCACAGACCCCAATTCTCTTTAAATTTTTTTCAATGAAAAAAAAAATCCTCTTTGTTTTCAGTCACCAAAAATAATACATTCTTTCCGTGAGGTCAATCATCTCATCAAATTTCCAAATCAAAATTTCTCTTGACAGCAGACACTCTTTCCCATGGAGAGAATTCCTTATGACCGCGACTCTTTGTCTCTACTGACAATCCAAAGCTCGTAGCTGCTGAAGCATCTCAAGGGCTGCAAGGGGCAACGTCCAGGTAATACCTCCATCGTACAGGATGCTCGCCCCTTGAATCAATGATATACGGGGCTACAAATACTTGAGAGTTCAATTCTCTCTCTTAAGTCATACTTCTTCTTCTTCTTCTCTCTTCTTCTCTCTCTCTCTCTCTTCTCTCTCTCTCTCTCTCTCTCTCTCTCTCTCTCTCTCTCTCTCTCTCTCTCTCTCTCTCTCTCTCTCTCTCTCTCTCTCTCAGCTAGTCCGCTGCTTCCGCCAAGGTGACAGGCAGTCTCTTTTTTTTTTTTCTCTGTTTTTTTTTTTTCCCAAGAGTACACACACACACACACACACACACACACACACACACACACACACACACACCCCACACACACACACACAATGATCACTGAGGAGCAAGCATCCTGTAAAGTATAGGTGAGTTTTCGATCACTCCTGTGAAAGTGCTCCTTCTCCCCGGGGCGCGTGACAGCTACTATAACTAAGGAAAACTGACCAAGAAACAGCAGTAGCCAGAACAAGCCGACAACATTTGGAAGGTACAGCAGTGACGGCAAGTCAGGCTGACAACAACAACAACAACAAAATGCGTGCCAAAGGAGATGGGGGTAAAGCAAGTGTTTGGGCCAGCAAAATATTTCGAGGGTCGCTGACGGAGAAACGGCCTATTATCACTATCTTCATCTACATCACCACATGTTTCCTAGCGGCGCAGCAAGTACGATACTTGAGATGGCGACACTTGGCCAGGATGCTGTGGTCGTGTAAGATTAATACGCTGACAATGAACAGTAGGTCAATAGACGAACAAATAAGTACAAGCCACTACTGGTGACGTGAAGTAACACACGAATAAGTAAACAAAGAACAAATTAACGAATGATTTAAATGAGTGAATGAATGAATTAAAAAAAAACAAAAAAAACCCAGCAACAACAACAACAACAACAACAACAACAACAACAACAACAGAAAAACAGGAGTGAATGAATTGACAAATAAATGAATGTATGAAAGTAAGTACACGAATGAATGAATGATGGAAGGAAGGAAGGAAATGTAATGAGAATTTAGTTTAATAAATAAAGGCTTAAACCTGAGTAATGAATGACTAAAAATGGATAATGATTTAATGAACGAACGAACAAATGAACGACTGAATGAACGAATGGATGAATGCATGAAAGAAATGCGTGAATAAACAAAAACGGCTGAATCAACGACGAATAAAGAACAAAAAAAAACAAAAAAACCGAAAATAGACGAACCGATAAATACAAGAAGAAAACATCAAATGAATGAATGAAAAATTGAATGAATGAATGTACGAATGACCAGATAAATAACGGAAAACTGATTGAGCATAGAGGAATGAATTTCTGAAAGAATGGCAATGCAGTGAAAGGCAGGGGACCACGACTGAGAGAGCGGGAGGAAGGGGAAGGGGAATAATTTGATTTTATATCGTGTTGCGGGAAATTCTGTCACACACACACACACACACACCACACACACACACACACACACA
>CM065737.1:36432278-36442278 GCA_033310375.1 Conus canariensis | reverse complement strand
ACAGGGAACGGGGATGGAGAAAGGCAGGGTAAACGAGAGAGAGAGAGAGAGAGAGAGAGAGAGAGACAGACAGACAGACAGACAGACAGACAGAGACAGAGAGACAGAGAACAAGACAGAGAGAAAAAAACGAGACACAGAAAGCGAGAGAGAGAGAGAGAGAGAGAGAGAGAGAGAGAGAGAGAGAGACAGACAGACAGACAGACAGACACACAGACAGACAGACAGACCGACCCACAGACAGACAGATGGAGATATAGAGAGGAAGGAGGGAGAGAGAGAGAGAGAGAGAGAGAGAGAGAGAGAGAGAGAGAGAGAGAGAGAAGACTCAGAGATAGACAGAGACGGTGACAGATTAGGAGAGGGAGAAAGGAAAAAAAAAACGAAAGCCTCGAGAAAGAACGAAGAGAACAGGTGAGTGACTATGCGTTTCATAAAGAAAGAAAGGGAAGTACGGACGATTAGGAAACACACACACACACACACACACACACACACACACACACACACACACACACACACACACACACACAGAGAGAGAGAGAGAGAGAGAGAGAGAGAGAGAGAGAGAGAGAGCAACAAAAAAGCACCCCACCCCCGCCTCCCTCACTCTGAACAACAACAGCAAAAGCAGCAGCAGCAGCAATAACAACAACAAGAGACAAAAACTAAAACTGAAACAGACGTTCCATTCAAATAGACCGGCGGGGCAGCGAGATAGACGTCAAAAAGTAGACATGTCAGGAGGCGACAACTAGGTGCAAAACATAAAGGGCGGATGGTGATGACTAAGTCGGAGATGGCGAGGCCTATTCCAGTGTTTGGTACCCGTCCGTGACCAATTCACATGGACGTTGGCAGACTCAGACTGTGGCTGAGTCGACAACAACAGGCGTCCGACAACGAAGTTGTTTACTGTCGGGCTGAAACTAAACAGTCACGGGAGAAAACAGAGAGAGAGAGAGAGAGAGAGAGAGAGAGAGAGAGAGAGAGAGAGGGGGGGGGAGAGGAGAGAGAAAGAGAGAGAGAGAGAAACGGAGAGAGAGAGAGAGGGAAGCAGAGAGGGAGGAGAGAGAGAGAGAGAGAGGGGAAGGAGAGGCTGGGGGGTGGGGTGGGGGGGGGGGGGGCATAAGAAACATAAAAAAGGGAAATAACTGAAGAAAACAAGAAGACAGGAAGAGAACAACGCCAATCTTAAATGAGGCGAAGAGGCGTAAATAACACATAAGGGAGACAACTTTGGCTCCCATGATGCAAGAAGGAAACGGATGAGAAGGGGAGCCGGAAAGAACGAGAGAACAAAACCAAGCGAAAATAAAAAGAAAACAGAAAAAAAAAACGAAAAGAGAGAGAAAGAAAATATACAAAAGGAAGCAACGGTGAAAAGGAAAAAAAAATCAATGTCAGAAAAAATACGGAAGAAAGAATAAAAAGGAAAGAAAGAAACAAAAGAAGAAGAAGAACGTGAGAGGACAGATAGGTTAAAAAAAAAAAACTGGAAGAAAAAGAGGGAAAAAATGAAAATAAAGGAAAGAAGGAATAAAATACCGACAGACATAAAGAACGAAAAGAAAAAAAATAAAATAAAAAAGAAAAACAAAATGACTGAAATAAAAGTCATCAATAAGAGAAGAACAGAAAGAAACATCGATAGGAAAGTAAGAACGAGAACTTTCTCTCTCTCTCTCTCTCTCTCTCTCTCTCTTCTCTCTCTCTCTGTGCAGTATGTGGGGAAACAAACAGTGGTTCAATGCAGAATTTAAGGACAAACTCAGCCGCTCCTTTAAAAATAGAATTGGCAATCAGCTATTGAAAACAGACCAAAATTTGCCATATTCTTTTTTTTTTTTTCTTCTTCTTCTTCTTTCTGGTGCGTTTCAGTCGGAGTGAAAAATGCTCTAAAAGATATTATCTATTGAAGGCCAAGAGTACAAAATACGCAAAATTTAGATCACGCACGTTGAGGTTTTATTTAGTCCTTATAAAATACGATGGCAGCATTCTGGAAAGCCTACAGACTCGCTATGCCCTTAACGTAGATCCGCGCTAGCATCAGCGATCTTATTTTAACGACCAGACATACCACCAAATGTTTCAAAAATACGTTTCCTGCTTTAGATGTGTCTAAAAAGGAGTCATGTCGATTCTCTTACATTTTATAACGGAAAATCTCTTCTCTCTCTCTCTCTCTCTCTCTCTCTCTCTCTCTCTCTTTCGTACACACACACGAATAGACACAAACTGTCTGTCTGTCCACACACACACACACACACACACACACACCACACACACAATAGACACAAAACTGTGCTGTCTTCTCTCTCTCTCTCTCTCTCTCTCTCTCTCTCTCTCTCTCTGTTTACAGTGCTCCGGTTTGCCTAAATATTGTGGAAGGCATACAATTCCAAACTTCATTCTGATTTTTCACGCACACACACACACACACACACACACACACACACACACACACACACACACACACACACACACACACACAACAAATAAGATCCGTTTCACAGAACACGATAGATCCGTTTCAAGCACAATGGTTTACAAGACATAGCAGTGACAGCCACAGATGTTTTACAGATCGATCAGAAACACACGTCAATGGTGATCCTGAGCGGTGCCATGACAACATCACAAAACAAGGTACCTGGAATACACTGAACGGACTACAACAGAGTTTCAACGAGCTGGGAACATGTCACTGTTACGAGGATGCTGATGTTAGTCCGGACCGAGTCCGGTTTGTCCGGCATGTCGTAATACGAACATTCCTTTAGGTTTTAGGTTCGTCCTACAGTTGGTATATTGCTTAGTTGTCAGAGAATAGTCGGCTAAGTCATATAGAATCATAAAAGGAGAGATGGTGGATCACTTGTGATATAATGTGCATGTGCGCGTGTGTGTATGTCTATGAGTAAGCGGAAAAGTACAGATGCTGGAGTGTGTGTGTGTGTTATGTGTGCATGTCCTGGAGCAGTGAGGAATAGAAATGTCTGGAACATGTCTTATCTTAATGATTTTTAATGATGAATCACCTCTCTCTCTCTCTCTCTCTCTCTCTCTCTCTCTCTCTCTCTCTCTCTCTCTCTCTCTCTCATGCGCGCGGGCACGCATGTATGTATATATATAATTATGTGTGGCTGAGTGCATGTTTTATTTGCACTACATAAAAAGGAGAAAGAACGAAATTTCCATTTTTGTGATACACGCATGTTTTACTGTTTGAAAGTAATTTTAATTTTCATTGTCATGTTTGTAACTATAAATATGTATGTCTTAACTTTTAGGGCAGCGGTCACGAATGTAATTTCTCTATTAACAAGAGATAATAAAGTTTTCTGAAGTCTGAAGTCTGAAGAAGCAGTAAGGGGAACTGTTGTATATGTTTCAAATTGAGGTGTCCGCAGGCAGAAATTGCAACAAATTTTAAAAGGAATTTAAAGTAACATCACCGTTAACATGGACACACAAATTTTAAGACAAAACATGACGCCAACGGCCATCTTGCGCTGAATTTGGGAAGATACGTGATTGGTCGTTCTTCCTTTTCATAGTCCTGAATGTTTGAATGTTGCCTAAAGAAGATCTATGAGGTCCAAAAGCGTCGTGTTTTGTGATGTGTTTGTCCATGTTAAGCGGCGGAGTTACTTTAAATCCTTTTAAGAAAAAAAGTGCGTCTGTGTGTGCGTGCGTGCGTGCGTGCGTGCGTGGTGTGTTGTGTGTGTGTGTGTGTGTGTGTGTGTGTGTGTGTGTGTGTGTGTGTGTGTGTGTGTGTGTGTGTGTGTGTGTGAAAAACATCCAGGAACATAAAAAGTGAAAATAAAAGATAGACATAAAAGACAGAGGAAAAACAGGAACATGGGCAGATCGGTGAGAATGTTCCTGCTTAAAAATTTCCATCTTTCGAGGGATTCTGTTTTAATCATATTTCAAAAGGAAGAGTGGAAAAAAGGGAAAACTATAAGTTGATAGTCACTGGACTGACATCTGGTTGAGGGTAGGGGCATGGTAGTGCACAGAACTCTTCACGCGGAAGTCTACACGGATAATTTATCAAAGCCAAAGTCTTGGTGTGAGTCAAGGAGTGATGCATGTTTCTTCCTTAGAGCAACTTATGTTCTAGGACTGTATACAAACTCGTGTTTCTGTTGTTGCACAGCACATTCATATCTGAACGACCCAACTCTCACCCCACCCAGTACACCCTCCCTTGATTATGCTGTTGGCCAAAATAAAACATGTTCACATTAAAAAAAAAAAAAAGAAAAGAAAGAAAGGAAAAAAAAACCCGTTGCAAGTCATTCATGTAATGACGGAGGATTAGTTAGCCTGCACTTGTTTTTCTCCACTTCTAAATTGTTCAACATGATATATATGTATCATGTATGTATTTGCATGTACACACACACACACACACACACACACACACACACACACACACACACACACACACACACAGTGAAGGGTAGAGTAAATGAAACCAAACGAAAGTGTGGGGAGGAAAGAAGTTGCTGAAAAACTAAAGACATTATGCAAATAGTATAAAATGTAGGGGACAATCTTTGAGCCTACGCTTGAGGATCCACCCAAGGATGCAAGGGAGATCAAAAGACAAACACAAAGATGGACAGAAACAAATACAAATAACCTCTTTCCTCCCCACACTTTCATTTGGTTTCATTTACTATGCCCTTCACTGGCTGCTTTGGGGTGCTATTGGATTCTTTTTTGCACCCTTGGTGGTGAGAACACCACGGTATTATGGACTGTGGTGTGTCTCTATTTGACGCCAGGAGCGCAGACACAACCAGCCGTGTCTCCCTGATGAGTTCCGATCCAGCGGACGAAAGGCCTCGGACCAGGCAATACAAATATATCTGCCTCCAAAAGGGATTGCGATGGTTCCCTTATGCAGCTAGTGAAGAGTTTTCATATCTGTAATATATTCTCTTAATTTCATGTTTCCAGTTTCTCCATCTTCAACCTCCCCCCCTCGCCCTCCCCCCAACCTCCCCCTCCTTAAGCCCAAATTTTGCTATGTCTGCTATGAAGACAGTTGAGGTTTTGGCCTGCGCTTGTTTTTTCCCCCACTATTAGATTGTTCGTCTTTGTATTTGTCTGACTTTATTCAAGTTTAAAAGGCTGTGCCAGTCTTGAATAAAAGTTACTCTGTGTTAGGTTGTCTTATGGGAGCAAACGTTACCCCACTTGTTTACTGTTTATTGTTTACTGTTCCCTGCCTCATTTCATTTCCAATTTCTAAAGGATAATTGTTTTTTCCCGTAAAAAATAGGTTAACAGTTGTCATCCCCAGGGAGAACACCGATGAAGACTGATTTCCTTTAGAAAAATGGAGAAAATTCTTGTGATCCGAAAAATGGAAACAGCATCCGGGAACACAGAGACTGATTTCTGAGGAAAAAGTTCTGATCACCAAAAGAACAGCTTAGTCCAGAGAACACAGCTATTATCCGTAAGGAAAATAGTTCAGATCACCACAAAGAACAGCTTAATCCAGAGAACACAGATATTATCGTAAGGAAAATAGTTCAGATCACCACAAAGAACAGCTTAATCCAGAGAACACAGCTATTATCGTAAGGGAAATAGTTAAGATCACAACAAAGAACAGCTTAATCCAGAGAACACAGCTATTATCGTAAGGGAAATAGTTAAGATCACAACAAAGAACAGCTTAAACCAGAGAACACAGCTATTATCGTAAGGGAAATAGTTACAGATCACAAAAAGAACAGCTTAAATCGTAGGAGAACACACTATCATACGGAAGATAGCTAACATCTGACACTACATCGCGGAGCAACATTCTGCTAGCCCGCAGACGTGGTTCTCAGGGTTCGGTGACCTTAGTGGATGGTTGCATACTCTGTACCAGGAAGGAATGGCGATGTGCTCCGTTTCACTTCTTATTTTCTTTTCTTTTTTTCTTTTTTCTCTTTTTTTCTCCATTTTTTTCCCCCACTTCCTCCTCTTCCTCTTCTTCACCGGAAATACGTCGTTGTGTCGCCACTGGTCATAGTAGATATGGACACGGATTTCCTGCGTTTACAGATGGAAGAGACGATAGCGATTTCCGGTGTAGGGAAAGAAAATGTCTCTCGGTTCAAGGCTTATTATCCTCTGAGCACGCACGCGCACGCGCATGTATGGGCATGGACACACGGAGGCCTAACATTCGTCAGTTGGTAAACATGAGCGGTTGTGTGCGCGTACAGAGAGAGAGAGAGAGAGAGAGAGAGAGAGAGAGAGAGAGAGAGAGAGAGAGAGAGAGAGAGAGAGAGAGAGAGATAATCAGACAGACGCACAGAGACAAAGACAGAGAGAGAAAAGTGAATAGACATCTCACACACACACACACACACACACACACACACACACACACACACACACACACACACACACACACATATATATATATATATATATATATATAAAAGAGAGAGAGAGAGAGAGAGAGAGAGAGAGAGAGAGAGAGAGAGAGAGAGATCAACAACAGGCAATGGGAATACAAAATGTCAAAATTTCGATTTCGTTGACTTAACATCTTTTCGCAAAGGGCAGTGGAATAATTTCACTCCGGTTTCTTCGTCATTTCACGAAACAAGAAAAACCAAAAAGAAAGAAAGGAAGAAAAAAAACTCATGTTGCCCAGTTTTGTCCAGAACTAACATGTATCAGAGAATAATCGACTTCCAATACATATTTCAAGCAGCTTTGCTTATTACAAATTATTATGCTAATGTCTGCAATTGAACGGTGGGAGACGAGGAGGCTTTTACTGCTGTGTGCTTGGATACTTTCGTTTGAAAATATCAGAGAGAGAGAGAGAGAGAGAGAGAGAGAGAGAGAGAGAGAGAGAGAGAGAGAGAGAGAGTATGTGCTCGCTTTCTCTCTCTCTCTCTCTCTCTCTCTCTCTCTCTCTCTCTCTCTCTCTCTCTCTCTCACTCACTCTTCAATTGTTGTTGTTGTTGTCGTTGTTGCTGAAGTTGTTGCTGTTGATTTTGTTCTTGAGGTTGTGGTTGTTGTTATTTTTACTGTTGTTGTTGTTGTTTTTATTTTGGTCCCCACGGAATATTATTGGCCCCTGTAGCTATGGAATAGTTGGTGCGATTATGAAGTGAAATTTTAGCGGTGCTGCAGGCACCATACCTGACAGAAATTGTCTTGCTATGATCAGTCAGGCAGTGGTGTAGTGTTCATGCTTTGGAGTGGTATCATAATTATGTTCTCCTTCATAAGCACGACACACAATGGTCAAGGTGTTTGATACACATGATGACGATAATCATAACGATAGAAAAAAGCAGCAACAGCAGCAGTAGCAACAACAGTAGTAGTAGTAGTAGTAGTAGTAAAAGTAGTAGTTGTGGTGGTGGTGGTGGTGGTAGTAATATTAGTTGTAGTCGTAATCGTCGTCGTCGTCGTCGTCGTCATCGTAGTAGTAACAGCAACAGCAGCCCTTGTAATAGTAATAGTAGTGGTAGTAGTAGCGATAGTAGAAGTAGTAGTAGAAGCGGTAGTATGGAACTATACATAGTACCATGTTCAGAGGAGTTAGGCTAGGATAGAAAATGTCGTTTTTCTACAATCAAACAGAGTACAAGAACAATATCAACGTACAAGCACTCACAGAGAGAAAAAGGGAATCGAACACAAATCACTATAAATAGAAATACAGCGACAGAGACCTGAACAGACGCACACGGCAAAACACTACAATAATAAACATCACAGTTCACACGTGTCCTGTGCAAGACATATACACATTGCGCTTGCAAACGCTGAATATTGGACAGTTACAAATGGAACGAAAATCGATCAAAGTAGCAAAAACGGCAGTGTAACAAGTAAGTCTTCAATGCTTTTCTTTTTCATTTTATTTATTTATTTTTATTTTTTTTTTTTGCAAAGTGGCAGTGCTGCATGCTTTCCATGTAGCAGACAGCAGGGGATTCCAGAGTTCTGATGCATGACATGAAAAGGACCATGAGCCCAAAGTTTTAACTTCCCTACGATTCAACGCCCATCTCGCGCGGAATATGGGAACATAAGTGATTGCTCGTTCTTCGTTTTCGTTGCCCTGAATGTTGTCTGTCTTGCCTAAAGAAGAGCTAAGAGGTCAAAACGCGTCATATTTTGTCTTGTAGCTTGTTTATCCTTGGGTGTTTTTTTTTTTTTTTTTTTTTTTTCGGACTCACGAAGAAGTATTCTTGGAAATTGTTTCAATTTCTGCCTCTAGTCACCTTGCTTTGAAACTAACGTCGCTGTAGCGTTCGGAGAGAGCACGTGAGCATACAGATGATCAGAGGTGCCAGGATGGAGAGTACACAGACAGAAGATCAGAAAAACAAATAGGTGGGGGAGGTGGGGGGGGGGGGGGAGCGTGAGCCAGCGGAAAGACCATGGAATGATACACAATTCTTTTTAGTGGTTTCTTTCATGTGACAGAGGTCGGGGGGGGGGGGGGGGAGGGGAGGGGGATTTCAGGTGTACTTCATACCTGTCAGGATGCTGCCACGGTGCCAGAACGTACCCGTGGTGACGCCTGTCCCCCGAGCTCTCAGAAGGCACTCAGAAGAGGCTATCAAAGAAGGTCCCAGTGAACATCAGCGAAACATCCAGTGCATGCAGCTAATGTTGTTCGGCTGGAATTCTCCTCCACTCGCAGCCTTAAATGTTTGGAGCCACGCACGGTCTAAGAGTAAGGGCAATCTCAAAAACAAGCAATAGAGACAGTCGCTGTAAGCACAAGTTCAGGAGTAAGGATAATCTCAAAAGCCAACTCAAAAAGATGGTCTCTGGAAGCGCACGTTCAGAAAAAAATAAATGGCATGGAGTAAAGGATAATCTCAAAAGCCAGCTCAAAGAGACAGACACTGTCAGCACAAGTTCAGGAGTAAGGATAATCTCAAAAGCCAGCTCAAAGAGACAGACACTGTCAGCACAAGTTCAGGAATCAATAGCACGGAGCAAAGGATAATCTCTAAGGCTAGGTCAAAAAGACAGTCATTGTAAGCGTAGAGTAAGGAATTAATGGCACTGACAATAGATATTTGAACACAATAATATTCTGATTATTCACGCGGTCTGACAGACAGGAACTGACGAAGAAAAAAAAAAAAGGTTAGCGTCACTGTTCATCAGGTACACGAAATCCGAATTCAGTGCACTATCACTGTGTCAGCCAAACTGATCTTTAATAATCCACATATGAAAATGGGCGCGCTATTTTTTTCTGTCGTCTTCATCAAAATTCTCCTTGTCAATAGAAAAGTCTCCAAGATCGTCACTGTCGTGGAACTCACGGTTCTGGGACCACTGTCGACACGAGTTCTGTCAATCCTTAATAACGTCGGTTTTCCTTTTTTTTTTTTTTGTCTTTATGCTTGTCTTTGTGTCTGTCCAGTCTTTCACATTACTAATCCACAGAGTTCCTGCAACGTTTCTGAGCTTCCCTAAGCCTTCAGCAAAGATCGAAGAATTTTCGTCTACGGAAGAGAATCAGGACTCACACACACATACACACATAAGACGGACCCTTCAGAGCTGTCATCAAGGTCTACTGCGCACAGGGGTCGGGTCTCCGACCTGCGCAGACAGGTGAAGAGTGCAGAGGAAACGAGAGAAAGAAGGTATGAATGATGGAGGACAGACAGCAGCAGCGACTCTGCCTTTCACAGTCGGTCAGAGTCTTGCAGCCGGTCGGCGCAGCACGTGAACAAAGACTGTATGAGCGGAAGAGCAGTCTGAGTAGTCTGTCTTTTTGGTGCAACTACAACCACTGCCACCACCACCACCACCACCACCACCCCGCCACAGACACCACCATCACGACCACCACCACCACCGCCACCGCCGCCGACACTACGTCAGAGCTACCTCCTTCATCACCTCCATCGTCATAACCACCGGCATCCTCTTCTCTCTCTCTCTCTCTCTCTCTCTCTCCTCTCTCTCTCTCTCTCTCTCT
>CM065737.1:36427278-36429778 GCA_033310375.1 Conus canariensis | reverse complement strand
TAGTGCACTGACATCATCATCCCCAACACATACAGGGAGGCAGGGTGACACTGACGGTGTCATTGACTTTGCACTCACTGGGCCAAAATTCACAGCAGGCATGAGTGCGGAAGCACTTCTTCATCATGGAAGTGACCATTTCCCTGCTGTGTTCAGTTCTTCTTCTACTTCTTCTTCTTCCGTAGAGCGACCACAATCAACATTCTGATTCTTTTGTCGTTATATAAAGAAGGGGGCCCACGAGTCAGCGTTCAGTGTTAAAAAAAAAAACAACACCAACAAACATTGCCAGTCTTGCTGCCACCAAGACACATAATCTAGTCCTCAATGGGGTCTCCTCTCACAAGATCCCTCCACACACATAGCCAGTCTTGCTGCCACCAAGACACCCACTCAGTCTTTTGCTTTTGGACGTCCCCTCTCACAGGATCCACTCCAGATTTTTGCCTTGTGAAAATTTCCCTTTTTCGTTTCCTTTTTCCTTCTCTCTTTCCTTCCCTCTTCCTTTCTTTTTCCCCTCCCTCTTCCCCCCCCTTCCTCTTTCCCTTTTCCTTCCTTCCTTTCTACTAGAGATTTGCTCCGCCATTTCATCTCCCCTGGGCCCCCCAGAGTTAATCCCCAGAATGACCCAGGTGAGCCAGGCAGAGCCTTCAGGACTACATCCCTCCCCTCTTCCCCACCCCTTTCTATATATGACTCAGAACAGTTTTTGCTGGTGGCCCCTAGCGAGACCATCCAGGACAGTGTCTTTCAGGTGGTTTTGATCAGGTTTTTTGATCCTGAATGTTTCCATGGACTCGGCGTTGACAATGTACTGTGGCAGCTGGTCCCATTCCCGAATGGTGCGTGGCAGGAACGAGAAATGCCTGTATCTGTTGGCACCCTGGGACAAGATACGTTGGAACTGCTGGTTGTGTCCTCTGCGGTTTCGCTCTGGAAGAGGTATCAGCTTGGTTTTATCGACTCGAGCCAGGTCATGGTGTATTTTATACAGCATGGCGAGTCGTGCCGCCTGTCTTCGTCGCTGCAGAGTTGGCCATCCCAGTCTTTCCAACATTTGTGTCACACTTGTTGTTCTGTGGTAGCGGTTGGTGACAAATGTGGCTGCTCTCCTTTGAATGGCTTCTGTCTTGTTTATGTCACCCTCAAGGTAGGGGTCCCAGACTGAGCAAGCATATTCCAGGAACGGTCGCACAAAAACAAGATACGCTTTCTCTCTGAGCCTAATAGAGGTTATCTTAAGGTTTCGACGGAGGAATTCTAGGGTGCCTCCTGCCTTTGCCACTATGTTGTCTACGTGTTTGTCCCATTCCATGTTTGCTTGGAGGGCGACTCCTAGGTATTTAGCTGCAGTTTACAGAAGCTATCAAAAACTACACAAACGAAATAAAAGGACCCTTTTCAAAATAACTACAGGGGATATAAAATGCAAAAGAAACAATAGTACAACCAAACAAATCGTTCAACCCCTTTGGTGCAATGTAGACACTGAAACAGCCAGGAAAGAGGAAAGCAAGGCTGTAAGAATTTGGCAGAGAGAAAGACGAAAGCCTTGCCCTGATCTAGCTATTAAAACAGACATGAATCAGAAAACTGAACAATTCGAAAGAGTAGGAAGAAGCAAAGAAACCAAGTGGCAACAATTTTGTCTGTCACTTAATTATGACACAACACTGACTCAGTTCTGACACTTTTATACCCGCGTGGAAGGAAAACACAAAACAAACGTAACCTCAGATATCTTAGACGCTGATGGGATCACAAAACTGAAGACAAATTTGGAGAAAGGGTCGGCTCAAATTAAACGTTTCATAGTACAGAGTGATCAAAGAAATTTGGAGGAAAAGAAGAAATATTTGACCAAGTTAAACCAACACCTAGCTCAGACTGGCATTGATGTTGAAATTACAGCATCTGAACTGGATAACGCAATAGCAAGATGCACTAAGGATAGTGCTCCAGGTCCAGACAAAGTACGGTATGCAGATATCAAACAGGTCTTAGAAGAGGAGAGAGCCCAACTCTTCAGTCTCTACCAGAAGAGTTTCAATAAAGGCTATGTCCCAGAAGACCGGACGCACAGCTACCTGAAAGCTTCACCAAAACCAGAAAAAGATCATCATTGGCTAAATGGCTACCGCATACTCACTATGTAAAATATAGCAAGAAAGCTTATGGAACGAATCATAGCAAGAAAACTCGCTAGAGATCTTGAAAGTCGACAAATACTCCCATCAAATCAAGGAGGCTACAGAACAGGTAAAAGTACATAGGAAAATGCAGCCGTTCTTGCCTATGAAGTATACGAAGGATTCCAAAGAAAGGAAGAAACACTAGCTGTTGCAATAAATCTGGAAGACGCATACAACAAAGTCCAGTTCTTTTTTCTCATGGAACTGCTCCTTGACTATGGAGTCAGCAAGACACTTACACGGTGGATAGCAGCGGCGCTTCAGGAGCGAACCGTCATACTACGATTTGGAGATTGGAAGTCTGAGCC
>CM065737.1:36369778-36422278 GCA_033310375.1 Conus canariensis | reverse complement strand
CAATTAAGTTACTCTTACTCATATTTACTTTCAACTGGAGTGAATCAGCTGCCCTTTGCAAACTGTTCAACTGAATTTGGAGGCCTGTCCCTGATATTAAGAAAGAGAGAGAGAGAGAGAGAGGAGAGAGAGAGAGAGAGGAGAGAGAGAGAGAGAGAGAGAGAGAGAGAGAGAGAGAATATTACGATTTCGCTCAGAGGATTGGAGTACGTTTCACGAGGTGCTGTTCACGGGTTTGGTTGTTCTTTATTATTATTGCTGTCCGTTTTGCTTGTTTGTTCGTCTTTTTGTTGTTGTTTTTTTGTTGTTGTTGTTGTTGTTTATCACTGAGGGTGTCTCTGATCTGGGCTGTTCGAATGGTTTCCTGCAGAACTGGAAGGGGTGTCTGAAAAAGCAGACGTGGATTTACTTCTTTTTTTCTTTTCTTTTCTCTTTTAATTCTGATGAGTGCTGTCTGTTCGTCCTTTATTGTTTGCTTGTTTGTTTTGTTTTTGACTGTTTTGAATGTTGTTTGTCCACCTAAAGAAACTCGATAGATCAAAACGCCTTGTACTGGTTTTTGCTATTTGTTCCGTTGTTTGGCAGCCCAGCAATTACTTCTTCTTTCTTTTTTTTTCTCCCTTGTTTTAGTTTCCGCTTGCTGTCACTCCACTTTGCTATCCTCTCCCTGAATCCTTGAAATCTCACAAATCACAAAAATCACATTTGCTACCATTTTTTGCAACCGACAACCACCCGTCTCTCTCCTACCCTCACCCACCCACCCACCCTCCTTATACGACAAGGATCTCTCTCTCTCTCTCTCTCTCTCTCTCTCATGTATTATAATCTCCATATGCAAAGTTTTCACCCGTTGATCAAAGCCACCCAAGAATGTAGTCATGCACACATACAAACGCAGCACCAAATGATACGCGTTCCAAGTTTATCTTCACGCAGTCCACATGTTTGTGCATGTATGGACATATATCTGGGCACACTAGTCCACACACACGCACGCACATACACACACACAAACACACACTGTTATCCTCGTCGAAGTCAGTCGCAGGCGACTGTAAGACGTCAGTAATGCCCAAGGATTGCTACAAGCTGGCACGCCAGCCGTATTAGATGTAAGTGCTTGCTAACAGCTGAGGCAGAATCCATGCTCTTCTCCTGGCGTGGATCGTGCTTCTTGTCCAGTGGCTTCGTCCTCGGCTCCCTTGGCAGCCAAGCACCGTCATGTGCCGCGTAGGAACCCCCCGTCAGGCACACCAAAGCGCGAAAAGCCCCAAGGCGCGAAAAGCCTCAAAGTGTGAAGAACCCGAAAGAGCCACACCCTAAAAGCGCCAAAAGCCCCAATGCGCGAAAAAGTCTAAAAGCCCAAAAAACTCAAAGCGTGAAAAGATATATATATATATATATCTATAATGCTGAACAATTAAGTAGTGGGGAAAAACAAGTGCAGGCTAACAATTCTTCAGTCATTATAGTAATGACTTGACAAAGATTTGAACTTTTAGGGAAAAAAAAATGAGAATGAAGAAAATGGGGGGAATATATTATAAATAATGAGAAACCCTTCACTAGCTGCCTGAGGGAACCATCGTCATCCCTCTCAAAGGCAGATCTATTTGTACTGCCTGTTCCTAGGCCTTTCGTCCGCTGAATCCGACTCATCACGGAGACACGGCTGATTGTGTCTGCGCTCCTGGTGTCAAATAGAGACACACCACAGTCCATAATTCTGTGGTGTTCTCACCACCAAGAGTTAAAAAAAAGAATCCAACAGCACCCCCAAAGCAGCCAGCGAAGGATAGTAAATGGAATAAAACGAAAGTGTGGAGAGGAAAAAAGTTGCTGAAAAGCTAAAAGCATTATGCAAACAGTATAAAATGCAGAGGACAATCTTTGAGCCTATGCTTGAGGATCCATTCAAGGATGCAAGGGAGATCAAAAGATCTGTGTGTGTGTCATGTCGTTGTTGTCTATATATTATATATATATATATATATATATATTAGAGAGAGAGAGAGAGAGAGAGAGAGAGAGAGAGAGAGAGAGAGATTGTCCCCTACATTTCATACTGTTTGCATAATGTTTTTAGTTTTTCAGCAACTTTTTTCCTCTCCACACTTTCGTTTTCTTTTATTTACTACCTTTCGCTGGCTGCTTTGGGGGTGCTGTTGGATTATTTTTTGAACCCTTGGTGGTGAGAACACCACAGAATTATGGACTGTGGTGTGTCTCTATTTGACGCCAAGAGCACAGACACAATCAGCCGTGTTTCCCTGATGAGTCCGATCCAGCGGACGAAAGGCAATACATATAGTTCTGCCTTCAAGAGGGATTACAATGGTTCCTTCATGCTGCTAGTGAAGGGTTTTCATATTTATAATATACTACTACTCAAAAGAATTTAAGGGCCACACACAGTTCATCACTCCTCAATAATAACTCATAAGTCCGACAGCTGAAATCAACCAGTAAACATTTAATTCAATCATTTGATCATCGATTAGACACAATTTCATCAAGAAGTGCAAATCAATTATCGCGAAAATTTCATTGCCATGGACACACCCCCATTTCGCAAATTTAGAACAACCGACTGTCAGAATGTCAAGAGTCAATATCGTGTGTGACCGCCATTGGCATTGATGCAGTCAAGGCAGCGCTGTCTCATGGATCTGACCAAAGTCTGGAGGGTGTTCTGGGGGATCGCCTGCCACTCCTGCTCCAGATTCCTGAACAGGACGTCGAGATTGTGTGCAGGAGGGTGGTTGTTGCGTATACGACGGCCCAGAACATCCCAAAGATGTTCGATGGGGTTCAGATCGGGTGAGCGGGCAGGCCAGTCCATCCTGGTGACTTGCTGCTGCTGGAGAAAGTTCTGTACGACCCGAGCTCTGTGCGGCCTGGCGTTATCGTCCTGTAGTATGGCTCCTGGTCCCATGGCCTGCAAAGCTGGTACAGCGATTGGCTCCAGAATGTCGTCCCTGTAGGCTACGCCGGTTAGGTAGCCTTGGACACTGTGCAGGGGTGTTCTGTGATGAAGACAGAAGCCACCCCACACTATCGGGGACCCAACACCATAGCGGTCGTGCTCCGCAACAGTGGCGTCAATGAAGCGCTCTCCAACACGCCTCCAGGCGCAAATCCTGCCGTCGTTGAAGGACAGGGTGTAGCGGGATTCATCAGAAAAGAGCACCCTGGACCACTGCTGCCTTGTCCAGGCCAGGTGTCGTTGAGCCCAAGCCAGACGAGCAGCACAGTGAACTCTGGTCAGTGGAGGTCGCAATGCTCGACGCCTTGACCGCATGTTGGCCTCACGCAGGCGGTTGCGAACTCGTCGCTGACGAGGACGTTGCTGGCTGCTCTCAGCTGCCCCCTGAGCACGTTGGCCGTGGCGGTTCTATTGCGTAGTGCCGCCAGGGTGATGAAGCGATCCTGTCGTCTGTTGGTCGCTCTGGGGCGTCCAGGTCTGCGTGCTTCTTGAACT
This sequence comes from Conus canariensis, assembly GCA_033310375.1. Classification (NCBI taxonomy): domain Eukaryota; kingdom Metazoa; phylum Mollusca; class Gastropoda; order Neogastropoda; family Conidae; genus Conus; species Conus canariensis. The sequence continues at coordinate 36,418,794 of CM065737.1, read as the reverse complement.
CTCCCATAGTTGTTGTACCAGTCTCTCAGTCTTTGAATGACAGAATGTGTTACTCTAAGTCGTGTGCCAACTTCTCGGACCGCCACGCCTTGTAGCCAGGCCACAGCCATCCCTCTCTCAGCGTCACTAAGTTTGCGTCTTGGTGGCATGTTTGAACACACCCCCAGAAGCGGCCCTTAATAAAGCCACTGGTCAGCGAATCAGGTTGACAAGTGTTCATTAAAGGTCCGGCTTGCATGTGCAATGCAGTTTTCAGACAGCCGAACACTGCTGCGCCAGCTAGGCGCACTCAAATTGCGACCTTTTTCTCGTGGTTTTTGAGCTTCTTTTGCGGACCAGTGTAACACCTTTGACACAGATTCGACTGAACAATTGCCAAAACCAGTTTTCTGTGAAGCACTTGTCACACTTTGAGTGAATAAATTGGCCATAAACATTTCATGTTTTATGCTACGCTGTATTATGTAAACCATATAAAAAACGAATGCGGCCCTTAAATTCTTTTGAGTAGTATATATATTTTCCCATTTTATTCATTTTTTAAAATTTCAAACCTTTGCCAAGTCATTACTATAATGATGGAAGAATTGTTAACCTGCACACTTGTTTTCCCCCGCTACTTAATTGTTCAGCGCGGAAATTCCCAAACACCGGAAAAACCCAAACCGCGAAAACCCCAAAAACACGAACCTAAAAAGCGAGCGCGAGTGATTAGTGTCAAAAGCACGACATTTATGTGTCTAAAAGCCCAGTACATGCCCGGAAAAAAAACAAAACCGCGAAAATCCCCAAAGCGCAAGCTTAAAAAGCGCGAGTTTATGTGTCGAAAAGCGCGAGTGGTTAATGCCAAAAGCGCGAAGTTTCTGTGTCTACGAGCCCAAATATGTTTGTTTGTTTTTTTCTGGTTTTTGTTTGTTTGTTTGTTTGTTTTTTGTTTGTTTTTTGTTTTGTTTTTTTTTTGTGCCGGGTAGACGTTTCCATTTGAACTGCCGTATGCAACCCACAGAGTTGGGGAATTCTTCGCTTTACATTGGGCTGATCACGCCTGGCACAATTAAATTGAGAACTGAGACCGTGAATGTGTGTGTGTGTGTGTGTGTGTGTGTGTGTGTGTGTGTGTGTGTGTGTGTGTGTGTGTGATGTCGTTGTTGTCTTCAGTTTAACGTCTTTCCACATTAAATGATATTAGACGAAGAGAAAGGGTGTGTGGAGAGGGGGAGCATGAGCAGGGGGCGGGTGGGTGTGTTATCTTGCAATCATAAACAACAAAAAGAAAGTATGGAATACCAACTTTAATATAACTATTTTGAATCATAGCACAAACTATAACAAATGTCCCAGAGGACTGCACAGTAAACAGTTCGCAAAATCAACACAACAAACTAAAGTTCTCAAAGATACTTTCAAGAGAACTTTCAGAAGTAGCCGGTAAAATAGGTCATAATCTCTGGCATTCCAGAAGAATGTGTTGGTTTGAATTTTGTTCACCGCACAGACATTTAACATTCTTGCTGAATATTGTTTTGAAGGCATTAAGCTTTATCCTATAAGACAGCGAAGTAATGTGTCTAAATCTGAAAATATTATTATAATTCACAGGTATTTTGTTCGCTAAACCATCGGAATTCATTAAGTTCGATGATGCTTGTTTCAGCAAATGATACCCCTATAAAACGGATAATATAATGTTTATTATTATTATCATTATTTTTTTTTATAGATTCCCTATGTTGCCTTGCACCCTTTTTGCGGCTCTGTCAGCACAGTCATTTGAATACGATACAACATGTGAAGGAACCCGACAAAAGGCAATATTGGTGCCCTTTAAACTTAAAATGTCAATCATTTGATTGATTTCTATGATCATTTAGGATTTTTTCTTGTAATCAAATGAACCGTGAAGCATACAGTAGGCCCTACGGACTGAGAATCAACACAGAATAAAATTTGAAAAATGTTCAGTGGAAGATCAACTATGTCATTAAGAGCCATAAGTAAAGCAACGAGTTCGGCAGTAAATATTGATCGGTTTTTACAAATGAAGTATGAGTTTTCTTTTTTTTGAAGCTGGTATTACAAAGCCTGAACCAGTAGGCCTACGATGATCATCTAATAGTGAGCCATCTGTATATACCTTTAAATGATTTGGGTATTAATTCTCTAGGTACAGTCGGACTTCACTTTGCATGATAGGTGGATTCTCAGTCTTATTCACATCAGTGTAATCGATATCAAAATGTGGTTTATTCATCATGCACACGCACGCAAGCGCGCGTACGCGCGCGCGCGCGCGCACACACACACACACACACACACACACACACACACACACACACACACACACACACACACACACACACTTCTGCTTTTTCTCATCTAAATGTAACATTAAATAAAAAGAGGTAGAACACACAATCGCATCAATTCGAGTAACCAATTGGCGTGCTTCTGTGTCAATGAAGCTGCGGACCCGCACAGCAAGAAAAGCAAAAAGGGAGCGAAGTACGTCAAATCGAGGTAGACAACCCGCAGTTGTCTCCCGTAGACCACGTCTAAAAGCGTGCACTCCGCCCCGTGGAATACTCTCACTGTAAGAATGTAGGTTTGTGGATTCTGGATTCAACATTAGAAAAGTAGTTAAGAACTCAGAATCAAAAACTTACTGGAGAATATCTCGACAGAGCCCTTTCTCACAAAAAGAAAAGTTAAAGAAGCCATCGAAATCAAGACCAGACGCCCCAGCCTGAACAGATATCAAGGCTTTGAACTTCCCCCTATCTATAACCAGATCCTGACAACCGTTCACCCCATACAACAGTCGCCCCACCAGGCCTCGCTGCCACAACAGCAACAGTGAGCTGAGGAAGACAGGGCGACCCTGTCGAAATATTCTCCAGTAAGTTTTTGATTCTGAGTCCTTAACTACTTTTCTAATGTTACTCACTGTAGTTAGCATCTTGTAAACGCCGAGTCCTCCCCCCCTCTCTCTCTCTCTCTCTCTCTGTCTCTGATCTATCTAAGGGAGAGTACACAGGACAGTTACCAGCGAATGGATTATAATTGTTAACTCCCTTGCACCAGGTTTCTCCACAGCGACTTGGCCACGCCAAGAGGATCCCACTGTTGATGTAGTGAACGTTCGTCTGGGGAGCTGGCCGGCCCTAAACTGATTCACTCGTGGGGTCCTACTTTTACGGCTGGAAATCTTTCTCTGTCCGTCCATCAATGGATGGGTAACTGATTCCGTTCAGAAGCCACAGTCAGTGGAGGTTTTTCCGGGCTCCGCCGTACCTTAAACACAGTGAACTTCTCACTGTTCATAGATTTTGTGGCCATACAACTCTGGGACTTTCATCTTCCCCAATCCAGTTTTACCCTCATCGTACAGTCGGCTGGAGACTGATATGCACGATCAACCACATCAACCCGAAAGACTTTGTCAAAGCTAAATATGAATATAGAGCACGTTCATATACAGCGAGGATCACGATCTAGACTGTCTGCAGTTTGAGTTCATGTTGAACGTTTTTTTTTCTTCAATGTCGAAAATAAAAATGATAATAGCGATGTCCTCCTCCCTCTCCTCCTTATCATCATCATCATCATCATCATCATCATCATCATCATCATCATCATCATCATCATCATCATCATCATCATCATCAATAACGGAGAGGGAAAGGGTGGTGAGAGGAAATCGCATTCATGGATAAAGTGTGTGTGTGTGTGTGTGTGTGTGTGTGTGTGTGTGTGTGTGTGTGTGTGTGTGTGTGTGTGTGATCTTTTTCAATGTGATTACCTGTTGTCGTGCGTGGGGAAGAGGATGTGGATTTGAATGGGTTGATGTATAGACAGAGAACTAGGAGATGGGTGCAGCATGTCACATTCTTTGTAGCTAACAGTGACTTGGACGTATGGTGGGCCATCTTTGCAACTGTCAAGTTTTCATCTGCGTCTATTCCATTTTAGGAAATGATATTTAAGCCTGTATGTGAACTACCTTCCTCCTATACTTAATAGCAAATTTTTACATATCTGCACGTCTGCCAGAACAAAACTGCATTGAAGTTTTGTCTTAAAGAACTAATTTATAGTGGTGGGGACCTGATGATTTGTTCCCTGGTGACGAAGCTGCCTTCACCAGCTAGGAATGCTGCTGCTGCACTTGGGCTAGCCGCCTCATGTATCCGGTACATCTGCGAAAACAATTCCCCAGTTTTTTCTGTCAGTGGACATAAAGAAACAACCATCTAAAATGCCGAAGATTAGGGAAGTGGATAATGGAAAACGTTTTATCAAATGACCTTTTCACTGGCTGGGAAAAAAGGCACCCTGACCGCAAATGGGGATTTCCAAACGAGACATATCTGGCATTTCCTGGTTTGGCCACATACTGTGTAGGTGAAGGCATGTGTCACTACACCAAGTTTTAGAACGTGTCCAACGAAGTGGATCAGATCATAACGGGAGTGCAGATGCACATGAATGCCAGAAATCTGAAAGAGATTTGTCTGATAACTGCTTCATTACTCTCAATGATGAAGAACGTTTTCAGTCAAAACATGGAGACGTGCACGTGCCTTTACCTGGAAACCTAGTGTTGTCTGTTTCTGAATCAGACATAGTGACACAGACAGTTGAAATCCCCAGTCCATCCATGGGTATTGAAATGAACGATTTCGGATGGGATGGCGACGACACTGTCAATTATGTAAATGGAGATGATAGGGCATATGATCAAGTATATCACAAGTACTCTAGAGTGAATGATAATGAGAGAATGGAAGAAAACTGGCTGGCTTTCTTCCCTTATCATCAGATTTTACACAATATCCAATATTTAAGGGTAAATATTTGTGTCTTACTGTGTGGCTGGTCAGGGGCAAATCTTTTGTCTTGTTCAGGAGCCGGAGTCTCCTGTATTCAGCCCATCTACGAGGATGAAAACTCTAGATTTAAAATACACACACATACATAAAAGCGCACGCACGCACGCACGCACGTACCACGTACGTGTATTCAAGCTGTTGAAGAACCTTTCTCCAGGATCAATTTCTTGTGCACATCACACAATATCTACTCACCACTGAGCAAAGCAGAGGCTGTTCTTTATCCTTGGTTTAGAATCTTCTTAGGAGACCAATACTCCAAGGAACAAATCTGCCTTTGCAGGATCCGTTTTGTATGTGGCAGTATCTCCACCTGCAGGACTTAGAGCGCCAGTAGGTAAGAGGAAGGGGAGAGGCTACACACTCCATCTTCTCTATGCGAATCAACTTCGCTGAAATAGAGTTATCACTACCAGCTTTGTCTCTACGTCCTGTCGCAATGGAGAAGAGGTGATAGGAACATGCGGAGGAAGCTGCTGGAAGTACTCAGCCATGAACCTGCATGTAGGAGGCTATGCTGCGATGGTTATCCGCCCTACACTCGGTTCTTTCGATGCCCGTTACGTTACGTACGACAGTGCTGTGTCGATCTTTTAAAAGATGGCGCTGCTCGCTCCACAAAGGTCAGCGAGGTGAAAGGATCCCTAAACAAGCCATTCGTATGAAGCACCTAACAGGTAACCACGCCTGCCTGGGCATCCACTTGAACAATCACAGCAAAACGAAGAAGAGAACGAAGATGGCTCTGACCCTTGGAGCATACAGTGTGTGAACTTTATTGGACAGAAGCGACAGACTAGAACAATGTACAGCTCTCATTGCCGGGATGCTTGGTCGTTACAAAAGTGATATCATAACTATGAGCGGGATCAGATACGCCAGTGAAACTCAACTGGAGGTTGTAAGTGAAGGCAACAGAATGTTCTGCCCTGGGAAGACTAAAGACACTTCAAGCACGTCTGACGTTGGTTTTACCATATCCATCTAGATCGTCAGCAGCCTGGATAACGTACCTAATGAACTCGACTGTTGCACTTTGGTCTTGCTGCCGTCGTTGTCGTCGTCGTCGTCGTCATCGTCGTCATCGTCGTCGTTGTTGTTGCGTTGGTATTGTTGTTGTCATTGTTGTTGTGATCATTGTTATCATTATTGTAATTCTTTTCTTTCACGAGCATTTTCCTCGTTTATCAAGACGAGCTGCTAATATTCTTACTACTTTCTCTTCTCGTGCCTGTCCTCGTCGCTGTGTGGCCACAGTCCACAGGTAGAGAAGTGGGTTGAGGGCCGAGTTGAGAGGTAGCAGAAACACAACTAAGGCGTCATGGAGTTTGCTGAATCCAGTGACATGGTGTGAAGACATCATCGTCACTAGTCCGAAGCAAAACCAGCAGACAGCGTCTGTGATCGCCACTTTGCCTATTACGTGGGCTGAGGAATAATAGAGTCTCTTTGAGGGATTCATCATTATTCTGTACTTAGGTGTTCGTTTGTAGATAGCAGTTTGACCAGCCACAATCATCAGAGATAAAACAAAGTTAAAAGCTATAGTAACTATGAACCATATACATTTTTGATTCGATTCATGTCCATTAAGCAGACCTAGACGGCACAAACCAGACTGACCACACAAACCCCAATGTGATAGTCCAGGAAAAAACGGTAACGACGACAACAAAATTCCAAGAATCCATGCTGATATGCAAACTGCATTAGTTAATATTTTATGGGAATTCCACGAATTTTCAATGAAGCAAAGAATAGAAATGTTATCCAAAACGATGAGCCAAATAATTACAATGGACACTTCACTGGACAGAATGGATAAAAAGCCAGCCACCTTGCAAGTCACACTGCTGGTCCAGGATTTTTCAGTTTGGATGTACATTCCATGAAACATGGCGTCTGCTGCCACAGCAATGATGACATGAATCCCCATGCAGATATTAGTAAACTGAAGATGAGCGATGGCAGTCACAACATTGCTTTGAAACATACTATGGGTTGAAGATAAATGTATAAAACAAAACAAATTCCCTGAAATAGCACAGAAGCTGATCAACCAAAAGAAAGCCAAATATAGATGTGTTGGTATCAGTGTCGCGCACGAAGGAAGTATAACATCAGGTACAAAACACTTCAACTTGTCTGATTCTTTGGGGTGCATGTTTTCACAACAAAATCTATAGTTTGATGAAAATATTCTCTGTAAATGTGGTAATCCAGAAAATAAATCAAAAGGAAATACTTCTACTGGACTGCTTTGTATGTCGAGTTCAGTCAACAGTGGCACGTTCTTGAAACCAATGGGTTCAATGATCTGAATAGCAGAGAACGATGAATTAAGGTACTTAAAACGAGGAAGATACACACATAAAATATCTATTATTGTCTTTAAACGTATTCCGGAAATATCAGCTTGTCTTAGAGCATAGTGAATTTTTTTGGCGTTTGTAGTTGTCATTTGGCTAAGAGGGTTGTTGCTTAGACGTAAACTCTGTAAATGAGATAAATGAAGGAAAGTACTTACATTCACAGTCCTCAACTGATTGTTGGCAAGATCTAACAGCTGCATATTGGCAAGTTTAATGTGTGAAATATTAACAAGGGAACAGTAAGACAAATGCAGACGAATAAGACATGTAATGTGAGTAAAATCGTTCAGTGACATCAGCGAACCTGTGGCGTCAACGTATCGAAGATGAAGAAAACGGTCAGCAGGAAAGCGATAATTACACATGAAGGAGTGACCTTGGCACAGACAGCCTGGAGGACAGGTCCTGTCACACATCAGTTCATCATCCCGCTGTGGACACTGACCCCACCCATCACACAGATTGTCTCCATGCACACACACTCTGGAAGCTCGACAGTGATAGAATCCAGGACATGCCAATCGCCCACACTCTTGTTCATCCTCTCCATAAGTACAGTCTGAATATCCATTGCATCGAGTGTAGAGAGGAAGACAGTTCAACAGCTCATCAGTACAACGGTAATGGCTATCAGGACAAGACTCATCAGTTTTAATTGCCTCATGAGTGAAATATCCAGTGCCATCCAGGTTGATATAAAATCGTCCCGTCTTGTCTCCATCACTGGCCTTACTGCAGTAGGGACATGGGTTGCTCTTATCTTCAGCACAGTTTATCTCATCTGAATCGTCCCAACAGTCTGAAAAGTCGTTACAGCGTTGGTTATGTAACACATACTGACCATTAGAACACAGAAACCCCTGACGTGGAGGATGTTCACAAAATGACTCATCACTGTTATCTGGACAATCCTGACGGAAGTCACACACCAGTGTGTACTGTACTGTTGTTATGTCATCATCACACCTAAACATGGCGTAACTGGAGAACGAGAATATCTCAGGAACAACTCTCCTAGACGTCTGCTGAACAGTCACGTTCAAAACCATACAATACTGAACATTTCTTGATTTCCTACATTGGCTGTAATGATCACATGACAAAAACATGTGCGTGGTGTGGTTATTTTCACACAAAAGTAAGAATTGCAATGTGTTTGTTAAACTATTTTGGAGTGACACAACATGGGCTGGTGCGATGTTTGAAGGAAAAACAGTAGATGATTGTGGTTTTATTTCACACATTGCACGTAAATATGATTTAGATACGGACAATTTTGGTAGGACAACAATTGAATGGAAAACGGGATGTTTATATGTTCTGGCTGGCAAATATATCCCTTCTATCTTAAAGTGGTTTACAAAATAGATCAAGGTATTATCGGACCATTTACGGAACCTGCTGTAGAGAAACAGTTGTTCATCCCAACCTCCTGTGTAACCAATAGCTATACCATAACGCTGAAAAACTTTTGAAAAATGCAAAGAGAATCCTCTTGTTCCTGCCTTGTTTTAATTGAAGCCAGTATTCCGCCAATTGCCTGACATTCATAAGCAACCATCACAAACGATGTTGATTTCTCTACTGTAATTAGTTTGAAACATTTGTTACGTGAAGCCACCAGACCCTGACATCCAGGACTGCTAAAGGGACAGTGTTCTGTTTCATCACGTCCATCCTCACACTCTGGGTTTTGATTGCAGTGCACGTGGCCGCGAAATTTAGAATAATAACTTACTGAGCAGTTAAACAATCCACTTGATAGTTTGTGAGGCCGATCATTCACAGTCAATATTGCAAAATATATTTTGAGACCAGTCTGCAGACCCTCAAAATAGGAAAAAGCTATTTTAAAGCATGATGTAACAAAGACAAAAGCTGGTGAAAAAGGGTCCATGCATACACGTACAACAGTTGGCTGAGATGTATTTGGTGTTTCGTAAATCAGTTTTAGTTTTGATTTCCGGTCTTCAGAACAATACAAGGGTATAAATGCCCTTTGAATGCTAGCAACAACTGCATTTCCAGAAGGTATTGTTAACTCAGTTTCACAGTTCAAGTAGTCGGGTAACAGAGGTACAGTAATATACCCGGAGTTTTCAGAAATATATCTAATAATGACACCGATCTTCTGTACAGGCCTGATATTAATATGAAGGAAAGACTTGTTCACGGTTGTGACTTGCAAGCAACGCGTGGTGGAATGGAAAAAGATCTCCTCTGATGAAAACGTATTACAATATAAAAATTCTCTATTATCCTGCGACTGTAGCTCTTTATCACATGCAAATAATTTTGTGAAAACCTCGCCAGACTGACACCAAAACGAACGTAATTGAATTTGAGCAAGCGCATACATTCCCTTTGGAACGTTCACTTGAACGTGGCAGAAAGTGGTGAAATCATCACACATCCCATGGACCACAGCTTTTGATTGCAGTACAGCCCCTTCCCTGATTAAACTATGACAGTCTGTTCTATTTTTCTCCAAAAGCGTGAGATTGGTATCAGTTCGGTTCATGAAATAGCTGATGCCCGTACAGATGTCTCTGATCTTTCTAGAACCTGTTGAAGTGTTTATAGTACTGTTTCGTTTGCTAGTTTGGACGTAATTTATGGAACACACACACACACACACACACACACACACACACACACACACACACACACACACACACACACACACACACACACAACAGAATACAACACAACACAACACAACACAACACACACACACAACACACACACACACACACACACACACACACTAACACACACACACACACACACACAACACACACACACACACACACACACACACACACACACACACACACACACACACACACACACACTACACGCACGCACGCACCCACCACGCACACGCACCACACACACACACACACACACACACACACATCATCATCATCATCATCATCATCAACAACAAAACAACAAAAATAATAATGATGATGATAATGATGTTAATAATAATAATAACAATAGAAAGAAACTCGTGGAGAGCGTGGCAGCAGAGAGTCCTCAGAAGAGAAGCCCCCTTCAAGCAAGTGTTTCGGCCCTTATCTCCTGACACTCTAGGGGGGTTGGGCCACACCCGGTTCATGACTCCAGATGTCCCTCTGCTGCCCCTTTTTTCCATCTTGGGACGAGTCATGGCTGGGATTCGAACCCATGACCCTCTGGACATGCTCATTTTCCACTTAATGACTCGCACTCTAACCACTGAGCCACTGGGACACCTGATATTTGTAGGAAAGTTAAGCCTTATGAAGTTCACTTTTGTTCCTCCTTGACCAGATCCAGCTTGAACACCTCTCTGCCGCTTCTGCCATTGCTTTCAGGGCTCTGGTTTTTTCCCTCCCTGCAACTGAGAGCTGTTTCATGAGGCTGTATGCAGACGTTCCTACAGATTTGACTCTAAGGGTCCTAAAACGACGTCCAGGTGGTAACATTTCGTTATATTTTCTAAGACATGGCTATAATCACTGGCAATCTTTTTTGCTTTCCTCTCCACTCGTCTGTCATACAATTCTTGCATTCCTACTTGCTTCCTTCTAATCACTTTACTACGCACATTCACCACATCAGTCAATACTCGCTTGCTCTTCACACCCAAACTTCCATACCAGCACACAAAAGAAGCAGTGACCATGACTCAACACAAATTCTGTAATAAGTTTATAAGATCACAGGGTTAACACCAATATCTCGTAGCTTTTGCAAACAGAAAATTCTTGACTGGCAATTTTTATGGATGTTAGTAAGATTGTTATCAAAAACTAATTTATCATCGACAATAATTTCCAGATATTTATACTGATTTACTCGTTCAAGAGCTTCACCATTAATTATAAGGTCTGGCACAGGTTCTGGGTTCTTCCGAAAATCGATAAAGATTTCTTAAAATGGTGACAACAAGAACCAGCTCATCAAATTCCTGCTTTCTGAATGGAGAAAAGATTCTCATGCTGCCACACTCCTGAACAGAGAGCTGTTTATGACATGTGGGCCCGAGTGCTTCAAGCTCTCCTCCACGGATGGCAAGACTGTGGAAGCCTCACCAGTTCAAGAGCTGTTTTCCACTCAGGAAGAAGCGGACACGAGGATCATTTTTCACTGTTTTCACCAGGACAAGAATGCCTCTGACTCCGAAGGCATAATTGTGCGCTCTTCAGACACTGATGTGTTTCTACCCTTACTACACTTCAGTTCCCAGCTCCATACAACGGATACTTGAACACTGGCACTGGAAACCACAGGAGGCTGCTTTCAACCATAGACCTTGCTGCCAATTATGGACAGGAATACTTGAAGCACTTCTTGGTCTACATGCTTTTTCTGGCTGTGACTCCACCAGGTCTGTTGTGAGCGAAGGGAAGGTCAGGGCGTTTAATGCGTTCACAAAAAAACCCGTTCCTTCATGATGCCTTCCGAGCACTGGGAAGCCCAGAACTGTCTTCTGATTCAGTGGACAAACTTGAACCACCTTGTCTGTATGGCAGAACCCAAAGCAGGAACATCAACCAGGTCCGCTTTGACCTTCTCAGAGAAAAGTTTGACACCAGTCGGGGACAAGTAGTGTTGGCCAGCTACAACGGAACTGACCTGAGCCTCCTACCTCCCTGTCAGTCTTCCCTGCGGATGCACACAGAGCGAGTCAACTACCAGGTATTACATCTTACTGTTTTAACATGATAGTTGTTGTTGTTGCAGGGTAGTCTTGCAATGTTTGATAGGGTCTGGAGGAATGCTGTCAATCCGCCAGACCTCATGTCGTTATGCAGATTAGTGAACAAAAACTGACAGCTGCTGCAGCAGAAAAGCAAACATGCAGAACGGGGATGGCAGGAAACAAACCATTGTCAACATGCAGATGTGACCGCTGTGACAGAGACTGCCACTCTAGCATCAAACTCTACAGCCACAGGCGACATTGCTTGGGTCGAGCAGACAGTTAAGTCAGATAGCTAAATCTTAAGTTGGATATACTCTATCCATGGCCAGCTACAACCGACGGAGACCTACAGTAGTATTGTTGTTGATAACTATAGTTAAACAAATGCTCTTTGACCTGGCCAGAGGTAACACAATAGCCTGAATATGACATTTTGAACATAAATAGGATTGAGTCCTGAGACCGAAGCCTAAGTTAGTCATTGCCAAGGCCATAAAACGGCTATGAGATTTCATAATATTTACCCTTTTATCTTCTGTTCTAAGGTGGAGGTTTGAAAGTATGCCCATTGTGCTCAACAGTCATTGATGGGCCGTCAGGCAGAGGCTGGAAGACAACAGACAGTGGTTTGGAGATCGACTGGTGTCAGGAGGATATACTTCCATGTGAACTTGTTATCATCTGTGACCAGCCAACTCCTGAGGAGGAGAACGGTGACTTTGAACTTGTGAACCTTTGTGATGCTGTTCAAGAGGAAGGGTTTGACACTGAAGAATCTGTTGTCAACAGTTCTGTGTAAAGGCGCAATCTTCTTACTGGTGGACAGGCGCATACTGCGACACTCAGTCATCACACGTTTGTGTTGAGACAGATCCCTTGGTCATGGTTTATAAGCAGTTTATGGCAAACTCTAATCAGCCATTTTCTTGACACCATTTTGAAACAGGTTAACAGTTTCTGTTCAAGTGTATCCATTTTAAAACCAATTTAAAGAGTAATAGGTTGGTGCACTAAACGCGCTAAAAAAATTGATACATTAACGCATGTGTCATGTTATTTGGATGCTATTACTACAATTGTGCTTCAAAGACGTCAACTTTAGTATGCCCATCTAGAGCAAGCATCAGCGCACTTAAAAACAACTTGTATTTCATTTTTAAGGCATTACACTATGAGTAATAGCATGTTTTTCACCGTACCCCCTTTTTCAGAGTAGGAAACGGGTCATTTCTTCCAGACCTTGTTGCTCCCAAGAGCTCCAGCCAATCTTTTGTTGACATCCATTGATGATGGCATATGGCCTAAACTTTGAGAAAAAGACAATGGCAAGTTCCTCCACCCCCCTCCCCCCCCCCCCCCCCCCCCCCCCCGCCGGGGTCGGGGGGGGGGGGGATTATGGTCATCTCTTGTGAGGTTTCAGAAAAAACAAACAAAAAAATACCCTAAAAAACTAATCACAGGCCATAATCTTTTTGTTGCCAATATTATTCAAACCATCAGAACAGCACATAAATAAACACATTGACGATCACCTTGGGTCATGTAATCTATTGAGTGATGTCGGGGTTTTTTTTAAATATTTTTTAGGAAAATTTATTCACGTGATATTGCTCCGATAAACTTAGTAGATTACTAACATATGAATATGAAAGAAAAGAAATTCCATGGAGCATTGTTTACTAATTTTGTGAGAGCTTTCGAAGTCATACATCACAAGTTCGTATGCCAAAAGGTTATCATTGTATGATATAACAGGAAATCCTAGACAGTTAGCAGCAACTGGTCTGTCTTAATTCTTCAACATTAAATATTTTACCGTCAGATAGGGAGTACCCCAGGGATCATCTTTAGATCCTCATCTATTTTCCATTTATGTCATTGATCTCCCACTTCATATTGAAGAATCTAGTGTACTTTTCTATCATGATATGATGATTCATACATGCAGCTCTAACTTAATTCTGTATATGCATTATCACAATGCTGTTGAAATCTTTCGTAAGTGATGCACTATGGACAATATGTAATTAGAGCCCAGTAAGACTAACTTCATACTCCTAACAACTCAACAAGAGACGCAAAATATGTTCCCTTCTGTTTTTATCAACAATGTGAGAATTGAAGAAGTAGACAATCGTCATATTCTAGGCATAACAACAGACCACACTCTTTCATCGACTGCTCACACCAGAACAATAAGCAAAACAACATCCATACAAATACATCAGTTGCGCAGGAATACGTACTTAAGTACTTTTTAAACTTTCATTACAGAACAGTATTTCCAGATGCGTACATATGCTCTTTAAGCAATTACTGTTCAACACTATCTGATTTGCCCTGTGTAAATTCAACGAAACCTATAGTATGTATAAATGTCTTTAGAGTAGTCGTGTTGAAATACTAGAGCCTCATGGAACTATATTGTATTTAAGTTGGACCTCTAACATTAAAGGATATGTTTGGTATAAATAAAGAAACGTTCGTATAAAAGAGTGTATTTGGATTAGCCCAGCAAAGTATTCGGTCCAAAGTAAAAAGAATTCTAGAAATTCTTCAAAACTCCAGGTTCCCATGCCTGCAACTGATCTGTTTAGAACAAGTCTTTGTTATGCTGGTCCTCTCTTGTAGAACTCATTTCCACCTGAGTTTACATGCCATCGAAGATCAGATTCTTGCAGAAGAAAATTGATTATTGACATATTTTGCACACTCTCACTAGCTTTGTAGAACTGCAGTAAAAGTCACGGTACAGTACCTATCCACATGTAAGTTATCACCATAATCATCAGAAACATACAGTTTACTTACTTTTCCAAAGTGATTGTTACTGTTTAGAAAAGAGTGATTAGATAACTGAAACCACGCTAAGAATTCCAATGTTCTCATATAATCACACATTGAGCATGCTGACATCTACAAGTATCACCTAAGTATCATGTATCATGTCTGTAAATGTTCCAAACGGCCTAAATGTTCCAAAGGAGCTAAATGTTTAAATAGGGCTAAACATTTTAAAGGGGCTATATATTCCAAAGGTGCTAAATGTTTCAAAGGAGCTAAATGTTCCTAAAGGCCTAAATGTTCGAAAGAGGCTATATATTCCAAAGGAGCTAAATGTTTCAAAGAGGCTAAATGTTTCAAAGGGGCTAAATGTTTTAAAGGGGTTAAATGTTCGAAAGGCGCTAAATGTTTTAAAGGGGCTAAATGTTCCAAAAGGTCTAATGTTCGAAAGGGGCTAAATGTTTCCATAAAGGCTAAATGTTTCAAAGGGGCTAAATGTTTCAAAGGGGCTAAATGTTTCAAAGAGGCTAAATGTTTCAAAGGAGGCTAAATGTTCCAAAAGGCCTAAATGTTTCAAAGGGGCTAAATGTTAAGGCTAAATTTCAAAGGGCTAAATGTTTCAAAGGGCTAAATGTTCTACAAAAGGGCTAAATGTTTCAAAGGGGCTAAATGTTTCAAAAGGGCTAAATGTTTCAAAGGGGCTAAATGTTTCAAAGGTTGGAAAAGGGAAAGCGTTTGGAAGGAAGGTTGATGGGAAAGACCATGTCCAGGGAGGGAAAAACATTCGAGCACGGAGGACGGGAAGAGCGGGAGAAGAAGGGGGGGGGGGGGGGGGACGTGCGCAAGATTGGTTGGGGAGATGAGGAAAGAGAGAGAAAGAGAGGTTAGAACAGATCTCATGGGAAAGAGGGAAGGGGATGACTAGCAGGGAGAAGAGATGTGATGTTAAGAACAATAAGAGAGAAACGAGGACATGGGAGGGAGCGGTGGAAAGGGAAGTTACTCGGGATAAGGGGGGGGGGGGGGGGCTGCATGTAGAAAGTGGAACAACATGGAGGAAGGGTGCCAGCAGCTGCCAGGAAATATTTATATTGCCTCACTCTCTGTCTGTCTGTCTGTCTGTCTGTCTGTCGTCTGTCTCTCTCTCTCTCTCTCTCTCTCTCTCTCTCTCTTGTTGTGTGTGTGTGTGTGTGTGTGTGTGTGTGTGTTGTGTGTGTGTGTGTGTGTGTGTGTGTGTGTGTTTCTGTCTGGCTGTCTGTCTGTCTGTCTATGTACCTTCATTTTGTCTTGCTTATTGTCATTCAGCATTTGTGAAAATACTCCATCACCCTTTCAGTGAGTCTGCGAAATCCACCCATCTGTCCATTTCTCAATTCTTCCATCGATTCATTCATACACTTTTCTTTCTATCTGTCTGCCTGTTTCTGTTTTAACGTATATACTATTATTTGTCGATCTGTTCATTTTCTCATTTAAAGTTTTAAACTAGCTCGTGTTATGACTGTATTTGTTGATGTTTTACAACATCGTGCAATACAATTAAACTGTTGCACTGAGGAGGTCTGTTGAAGCCAGTGTCTATCAGCTCAAGATCAGATTCGCATGGGACTCCAACCATTTCATCAGGTTTTCTTCCTTTGACTTTTTCAGTTTTTCAGCCAGTGTGTTGAACGTGTACAAGAAAGGATTGACTGAAGAGTTTAACGGTAACACAAAAATAGCTAGGGCCACGTTCACTTCTCCAGGGATGTGAGTTCCAGCCGCTGCCAAAATTCCACATATTCCAATTGGAAACCAGCACATGAAATCTGTTACTGCGACAGTGATCAGCCGTTGAGCTATGGCTATATCCTTTGTCATTTTTGTTGTGTCGGTTTTCAGTGCATTGGTCTGTACAGACCAGTAGATCAGAGCCTGACCAACAGAGATGAATAAAAACAGAATGAAATTAAGTATGATTAATACACTGAAAGAATAAAATTTACCTTTAAAATCATGCCTTGTTACTGGCAGTGGGATGCAGATAGCTGTCTGACTAAAAAACTCCCAGTGTGATGTCACAGGAAGTAACGGTAACAAGGCTATACACAAACCAACTAACCAGGTCAACTGACAAGCCATTGTTGCTGACTTTCTCTCAAATCGAACTGTGCTGAATGGAAAGTGAAGGACGATGAAACGATCCAGAGTGATAATCCAGATGGTCAGAGCTGACACTTCACTGGACAACAGAGACAGAACTCCAGCCGCCTTACAGGCTACACTGCTTTTCCATGTGTCATCGTAATGAAGGTATCTGCCACGGAAGATCTCATCAGCTACCCCAATAATAGCTATGTAGACACCCATCAGAAAATCAGCTATGGTAAGGTTAGTAACAAACAGGCTGAAACTACCAGACGACGTGCGATTTTTCTTAAAGACAAGTACACTAAAGGAAAAGACATTACCAGTCACTGACAGACAGGTGATCAGCCACAAAAACACTCGGTAAATCCACGACTGTAACAAGTCACCACATGATGAAAGCTCGTCTATTGGAGCAAAGCAACAGGACACGTCGAAGTTATAAGGAAGTATTTCCTTGCAGCAAAACTTAAAATTTTCTGTGACTATTACTTCTAAATGAGATAGATCTTTCAAAATATTCGGTGGAAACACCTTTATATGGCTGCCACCCATGTACAGTTCTCTCAATTGTTGTGTGAAGTTATCCCCATCTGAGTTAATTGTATGAATGCGAGTAAAATTTAAGTTCAGCTGTTGGAGTCCCTGAAAAGGTGAGACAAATATTGTTTCTAACACTGTCAAAGATGTGTGTGATATGTCTAGCATTGTGAGTGTGTACTGGTGCAAGTTAGTCGTGAGACCCTTGGAGAGTGAGGTTATAGGATTATTGGACAGAAATAATTTTTCAAGATTTTCTAAGTAAAGAAAGCATGTCGCATTGATATGTTGGAAATTGTTGTAACTGAGGTTAAGAATCCTTAAATTCAACATTGTCATGCCAGGCAAGAAATGTAATGAGCATTTGGCAAGGATTACATGAAAAAGGCGATTATGATTGTTGACATCAGACAGTGTGATACCTGAACCTGTTGCATCCAAGTAGTGGAGCTGAGGGAAAAGTGTAACAGGAAAAGGCTGAGAACAAATAAATGTGTGACCTTGACACAGACAGTCAACAGGACAGGACAAACCACACAACATCTCATCATCACGCAGTGGACAGTGAGGCCAGTCATCACACAGGTTGTCACTGTGAACACAAATTGTTGAAGCTCTGCACCTGAAAAATCCTGGACATGTCAGGTCTTTACATCCTTCTTCATCCTGGTGGTCAATACAGTCATACATCCCATTGCATCGTGTGTAGACAGGCAGGCAGTCGTTGAACTCACCAGGACAACGATAGTGGCTGTCAGGACAAGGCTCTGTGGAATTCATTGGAACTGATGTAAACTTTCTGATGCCATCAAAATTTATAAGAACAGGAGATGGGATAAACGTGAATTGAACAATTATGCCTTGAATACTCTACAATTCTTTTCGTCTGATTCGTCATGACAATGGGATGTTGATCACACACATTCTTATAAACCACACACTGACCATTAGTGCAGGTGAATGTGTTGACACACGGAGGATACCTACAGAGTGACTCGTCACTCTGGTCATGACAGTCAGGTAGGTAGTCACACACCAGGGTGTAGGACAGTGTAGCTATTCCATCACGACATGTGAATATGGGTGATACTGTGGTGTGGTGATCCATATATATGGTATAAGGTTTGTTTGTATTATTGAGTTGATCCGAAATAATGCTGCAAGTTGTGACCTTTTCTCTGCACACCTCATAATGGCTAGAAGCACACACTATAAATGAATGTGTCCAGTGTCCGCCAAGGCACTTGATCATAAATGGTTGTCCCCTGAAATCAATATGTGTGCTAGGCACAGAAAGGGCCTCTGGCTGATAAGAGTACTCTTCAGTTTCGTTTGGCCTAAATTTACAAACCAGCCCAGAGAAAAGCTCTCTGTGCGTGCAATGTGTATTTGTTAGTCCTGCTGAATGAATTCCAGCCCACTGAAGAAAGGCATTCTCGGTGTAATAGCATTGTTTATCTCCACGATGGAGTACTGAGTAAAAATAATTTCAACAAGTGCAAGTCTCAAGAACGCCAAACATCAAACGAGTGATGAAGAGCAGTGCGTTTCTGCAGCAAAACATGTCTATACATAGTAGGTAATGACATATCATTAGAGTGGACACCAACCCAGAGCCTGTACAGTCTTAATCTGTGCATTGTTGTTAAGTTTTTAAGTGAACCAAACCAGTCCTTCACACACTTTGGGAAATGCATCTTGCCCCCCAGTGAAGCACAGTAGTCATCACCTATCGCCATCAGATCACTGTATTGAAACGGGAAGGAACAGAGCCCTTCACAAATTTGTAGCAACTGTTACAAAATGCTACCAGTCCCTGACACTGAGGACTGCTGAAGGGACAGTGTTCTGTTTCTCCGTCCATCTTCACACTCTGTCTGATGGTTACAGGCCACGTGGTGATGGAAGCTGGCATAGTGATCCACAGAACAGTTCCACAAACCACTGGCTAACTTCTGAGGGGCCTTGGTCTCGGGAAAGGCAGAGAAAAAGAGTTGAAAGCAGTTCCTTTTTCTTTTGATACAATTATTCCGTTTTGGCAATACAAGGGATACTTTAGAGGCGTGGATCACATGCATGAAGTCAGATGTATAATCCGTCTTTCTGTTCCAGACAATATTTGTTGACATTCTGAAATGACCAGCAGAATACTCCATGGAATAACGTGACAGTGTGACATCCACTGAAAACTTTGCAGTTTCTCTGAAGCTCACTACGACTGCATTTTGTTGTGGGAGGGTTAAATTCCTGTGCAAATAATACTGGTCAGACAAACTCGCATTTGGTCCCACTGTGATATATCCAGATGATAGTGACGTCATAACCAGCAACAAATGCTCTGACACTTTGTCCTCTATAACAGACTGACATGTGATGACACACTGAAAAAAACTGTAATCTACTGGCCAGTAACCAAAATAATAGGGTACACTTGTTTATGCTGTCCCATGTGTTTTGTGTGTGTGTGTTTTTGTTTGTTTGTTTGTTTGATTTTTGTTGTTGTTGTTTTTGTGGCATCAGTTCTCGGATCAATGGAGCACCTAAGGTGGTAGGGGTTTTTTTTGTTTGTTTGTTTTTACTTTTTTCTTCTTTTTTCCCTAAGGCCAAAATCCACCTCTCCATTTTTTGGTGCTTCACGCTGTCCTCTTCATCTGCCAAAAACAAAAAACAAAAAGCGGAAAAAATTAAATAATTTCCACAACTAGGTTTTTTTTTCTCTTTTTTTTCCTCTTTTCTTTCCCAACCAATCTCTTACACACCATGCATAGTCTGTGTGTTATCTTACAAATGGACATATTTTTGCTGATTTTAGTGTTTTGGTAATTGATACAGAGTGTCTGGGTTTATTAATGTTCTAATGTGTGGTGTACTGGCACACTCACTCGGATAATGTGTTGCTTATACAAAGAGAACAACATAGATGAGACAAAGGACTTAATTATTTTCAGTTTTTCATTTTGTTTTACACATACACCCACACACACTCTCTCTCTCTCCTCCCCTCCCCCCTCCCTCTCTCTCAAATATGTTAATAATGGAAGTTACCTGTTAAAGACACTATACTAAAGCAAAATTATGCGTAAACAACTAATTCCGTATATACACACGCCTGAAAGGATATCGTTGGTCCCGATTGCTCGTCTCCCTCTCCTTCCCCCTACCCAAGCGCGTGAGAGCTCTTCACGTCACACCACCACTATCACCATCACCCACCCACCCCAACATCCATCCACCCCCCACACCCACCCTCCACCTCCTTCCGCCCCCACTCCCACCCCCACCACACCCCCCAAAAAAACAAAAAACAAAAACAAACCAAAACACACACACACACACACACACACACACACACACACACACACACACACACACACACACACTCACTCACTCACTCACAGAGAGAGAGAGAGAGAGAGAGAGAGAGAGAGAGAGAGAGAGAGAGAGCGTTAGGCGGACAGACGAACAGAGACGGCGTCTTTTAATGAATTTAGGGATTTAGTTTGTTATATGTCATCTCAACAGTTGTCTCTTCCCCGATGAAGCCAATCTTATAGCGAGAAGAGTATATGCATGACTCTCCTCATTTTCCACATTCCCCATGTGCAACAGTCTTACACATACGAAAACGAAAGAGTGCAAGAAAGTACAGAGGAGTGGACAACGAAAAGGTATATTTACCTTGGAGTCACTTTCTTTATGAAAGAAACATCATCAAGACTGTGTTGTATGTGTGTGTGCATGTATGTGTTTGAGTATCTGTAAGTGTGTGTGTTATAGTGCATGTGCGCGCACGCAAAATGCACAAAAACGTGCATGTATTTGTAACTCTGTGTGTGTGTGTGTGTGTGTGTGTGTGTGTGTGTGTGTGTGTGTGTGTGTGTGTGTGCGTGCGTGCGTGCGTGCGTGCGTACGTGCGTGCGGTGTGTGTGTGTGTGTGTGTGTGTTGTGTATGTGTGTGTGTGTGTGTGTGTGTGTGTGTGTGTGTGCGTGCGTGTGTGTGTGTGTGTGGCGCGCGCGTGCGTGTGTGTGTATGTGTGTGCGTGCGTGCATGCGTGCGTGTGTAAGAGTGAATGCATGTATGAGATCTCTTTATATTTTCCTCAGTTGCAATTGATTTTCGAATATGACTGAAATTGGCAGCCTAGATTCCGTTTTTTGTAAATGCTTATACACATCTTTGCAGTAATCACAATATGGTTTATTTTCAGTAGCGTATGTCTGTCAATATTGTCTTGTCTAAGAATTCCAAAAAGCACAGTTTCTTCAGAAAACACGATTTTTATGTTGTGTACAGCTAATATGTATTGACTGACAAATTTCCAGAACGAACTAACCTTATGACTATGAAAAAAGAAATGTTCAATGTAATCAATTTCATCATTGCAATATGAACAATTTCGATTATCCCTGACTTTCATTTTGCATAGCATTATATTAGTCGGGTATATATTTTGTAGAAATTTCCATTGTAAAACTCTCAATCTGGTTTCTTTTGTGCACAAGCGGGGTATCTTCCATATATTTTCATTTAACTCCAGTCCATATTTATTTGACCAAAAGCGGGCTGCACATGGTTCTGTGTAACTGAGAGAACACAAAGTTACACGGAAATCCTTGCAAGATATATGTTTTTTGTTGCAGAAAAGAGGTGGTTCTGAAAAATCTATATCATATCTATCTTGTTCACTAACCCTAGTAATAAAAGTCTGTGTGGCCGCTGGCACTACGTTATACTCTAAGATCCTTGCAGGGGAGGCTCCTATCTTGTTAACCACGTCCTGGTATGAAAGCATCCCATTTGGACCATACATGTCACTAACATTTAGTATTTTGCCCTTTATCCAGTCAGGGAAGAAAAGGACATTTCCTCAACATTTTATGTGTTGGTTATTCCACAGTAAAGAGGGAAAGGGTGAGACATCTTCATGTTTATTAAGATCTAGCCATGTTTTCAGAATAATTTTCCAAAAATGTGAATGTATCTTGTCTAAACCTTTGAAAAGTGCGCTTTTAGTATTTGCATAAAAACACGTGACATTCTCACCAAAGGGTAGAAATATTTTTCTCGGAATTAAAGTCCATCTTTCATTGTTTGTGGCCTTACAGATTCTTACAACCCATGACAGGAGAAAAGCAGATTGCATCTGTCTTAGATCTATCATTTTTAATCCTCCTTTTTCATACTCACTGCACATTACGTTTCTTTTAACTTTTTCAAATGCCTTTCGATTACAATGTTTTTTACGCCAGAGAAATCTAAAAAGCATGCGATTTATATCTGATAAGACCTTATCAGGAATAACAAATGTTTGCATAACATACACCATTTGTGAAATAAGAAATGTTTTAATAATATGTATTTTACCCATTACACTAAGATCTCTTTTTTCCCAGGAGTGAATAATTCTCTGAATAGTTTCTATTCTTTGCAACCAATTGTCCTCAACTAGAGATGCCGGTTTATCATTCTCATAATAAATACCCAGAATCTTTACTTTATTTTTCCATGTAAAGCCATAAAAGCTGTCTGTACTATGCTTTTTACTACCTAGCCACATAGCTGCTGATTTATTTTTATTTATAAC
This sequence comes from Conus canariensis, assembly GCA_033310375.1. Lineage (NCBI taxonomy): Eukaryota > Metazoa > Mollusca > Gastropoda > Neogastropoda > Conidae > Conus > Conus canariensis. The sequence continues at coordinate 36,395,801 of CM065737.1, read as the reverse complement.
CAAACCAGAAAACAAAGAAAAATCATTGAGTATATCTAATGCTTGCACCATGTCATGCTGATCTGTCAAAAATAAGGTAACATCATCTGCATAAAGCGCAATTTTGATTACATTAACAAGCGTATCTCTTGAACCCCCTAGATCAATTCCTCGAATGTTTCTACAGTTTTTCATCTTTATTGCTAGCAATTCTATAGCCAACACAAAAACTAAGGGAGAAAAAGGACATCCTTGTCGGATTCCTGTCTCAACCGCAAAATACTCTGATGTCCAGCCACTATACAAAACACAACTACGAGTATCAGCGATTAATACTTGAAACCATCTAATGAATTCTTCCCCAAACCCATACTTTTTGAGAGCTGTTAACATAAAGTCTTTAGATATACTATCAAAAGCTTGTGTATAATCAATACTTTAAAAGCAAACCAGGAATATTTTCTACATTTAAATGATCAATAACATCATCAATTAGTCTCAATAGCGTAGCTGCTCGACGTCCCTTGATATACCCAACCTGATCTTCACTTACTAAATCTCTAATTACTTGACATAAACGATTTGCCAAACATTTAGACAAAAGCTTATAATCGCTATTCGTTAACGAAATTGGTCTCCAGTTTTTTAAAACATTTCTAGGTAGATCTTTGCCTTTGTGAATTAATGTGATGACTGCTTTTCTCTGAGAAGGAGAAAGTGTCCCCTTTTCAAATGCAGAGCTAAGTGATGATGTTAACAAACTTTTTATATGACCCCAAAATACTTTTAAAAACTCTGTTGTAAGCCCATCACTTCCCGGTGAAGAACCATTTTTGAGGGCTTTAAGAGCTGTTAGTAGTTCATTCTCTGTCAAGTTGCCTTCACAACTATCCTTCTGAGAGTCAGAAAGCTGTGGCACTGAAACATGGATATAAAGTTATCTACCATTTGTTCCATGTTTCCTGCTCTTACCTTTTTCCTGTACAACTTCGAATAATAGTCTCGCTGCATTTTCATTATTTCTGACTGTTGTGTAACTAATCTACCATTTTCATCACCAAGTTCTTCTATTATCTTTGAATTTGCTCTTGATTTTTCCAAGTTTAGAAAATATTTTGTGTTTTTTCCCCCTCTTCAATCCATTTCATTCTAGATCTTACCTGTGCTGCACGTGCTTTATAAGTTTCCAATAATTCTAATTCTTGCATTAAGTGCTGTCACTGATTTTGATAATGAATATCGTTAGGGTTTTTTGCAATATTAATATCTATATCGTTTAACTTACCTTGAATTTCTACTAACTTATTTCTTCTGTCGATGCTCTTACCTTTAGCATAAATTACTGTAAAACTCTTAATCTTCAGTTTTAGGATTTCCCATTCCATTTGAAAATCGATGTTTTCGTCCGTATGTGATGTATGGTCATCAATCAAACTATTCATCTGTGTGACATAGTTTAAGTCATTCAACAATGAGGTATTGAACTTCCACAGCCCAGGTCCCCTCTCAAAGCTTGAGAATTTCAATTTGATGGAGCAACCTCTGTGATCTGTGAAAGGGACAGAATGAATATGGCAGTCTATTGTTTCATCAAACAAATCATCATTGGATATGAAATAATCCAATCGACGTGCAATAAAAGGAGAAGTTTTATGCCATGTAAATTCCTTTACATCCGGATGAAACAGTCTCCAGGTATCATACAGGTCATGGCTTCTTATTAAATCATTAAATTTCTTTACTGTGCCTTCTGCATGTTTTTCTCCAGAGATAATATCTGAATCGTTATCTAATACGCAGTTGAAATCAACACAGCGCAGGCCTCCAAGGGTGGTACAGGACTGCTCTAAAGGCAGGTGAAGACAGTGCTTCTCTGGGTCCTCCCCAGCACCTTCGGGTGTTTCTTTTTCTTCTTTGCCTTAACTAGGCTGACCCTGGAGAAAGGTCCAGTGACGGTGAGGAAAGACCCACTGACCACAGGGAAAGTCCTGTTGACAGTGGGAAAGACTACAACTTTGGATTCTCTCTTGAGGGCACATAAGACCGTATGGCGAAAGCTTGGCTGTGTCTGGAGTGGCACTGTCTTCATCTGTCCGTGGGCAGGGGTGGTTGGGTCTGTGGGGTGTGCTCGGCAGCTGGAGGGTGGTGTTTTTCGCCGGTGGGCTCTGCAGTCATGAAATACGGGCTGGTACACCCATGGGGATGCTACTTTAAGGCTGTTATGAGCTGCATCCTGTAGTCTGATTTACCTCTGTTCAGGAGCAGTTATGTCCCTTGATGTCTTAATGGAGTGTCCTGCGCGTGCCTGTACCCATCGTCAACACAGCGCAGGCCTCCAAGGGTGGTACAGGACTGCTCTAAAGGCAGGTGAAGACAGTGCTTCTCTGGGTCCTCCCCAGCACCTTCGGGTGTTTCTTTTTCTTCTTTGCCTTAACTAGGCTGACCCTGGAGAAAGGTCCAGTGACGGTGAGGAAAGACCCACTGACCACAGGGAAAGTCCTGTTGACAGTGGGAAAGACTACAACTTTGGATTCTCTCTTGAGGGCACATAAGACCGTATGGCGAAAGCTTGGCTGTGTCTGGAGTGGCACTGTCTTCATCTGTCCGTGGGCAGGGGTGGTTGGGTCTGTGGGGTGTGCTCGGCAGCTGGAGGGTGGTGTTTTTCGCCGGTGGGCTCTGCAGTCATGAAATACGGGCTGGTACACCCATGGGGATGCTACTTTAAGGCTGTTATGAGCTGCATCCTGTAGTCTGATTTACCTCTGTTCAGGAGCAGTTATGTCCCTTGATGTCTTAATGGAGTGTCCTGCGCGTGCCTGTACCCATCGTCAACACAGCGCAGGCCTCCAAGGGTGGTACAGGACTGCTCTAAAGGCAGGTGAAGACAGTGCTTCTCTGGGTCCTCCCCAGCACCTTCGGGTGTTTCTTTTTCTTCTTTGCCTTAACTAGGCTGACCCTGGAGAAAGGTCCAGTGACGGTGAGGAAAGACCCACTGACCACAGGGAAAGTCCTGTTGACAGTGGGAAAGACTACAACTTTGGATTCTCTCTTGAGGGCACATAAGACCGTATGGCGAAAGCTTGGCTGTGTCTGGAGTGGCACTGTCTTCATCTGTCCGTGGGCAGGGGCGGTTGGGTCTGTGGGGTGTGCTCGGCAGCTGGAGGGTGGTGTTTTTCGCCGGTGGGCTCTGCAGTCATGAAATACGGGCTGGTACACCCATGGGGATGCTACTTTAAGGCTGTTATGAGCTGCATCCTGTAGTCTGATTTACCTCTGTTCAGGAGCAGTTATGTCCCTTGATGTCTTAATGGAGTGTCCTGCGCGTGCCTGTACCCATCGTCAACACAGCGCAGGCCTCCAAGGGTGGTACAGGACTGCTCTAAAGGCAGGTGAAGACAGTGCTTCTCTGGGTCCTCCCCAGCACCTTCGGGTGTTTCTTTTTCTTCTTGAATCGTTATCTAATACGCAGTTGAAATCCCCCCAATTAACAAGTGCTCTGACTGAACATTAGAGATAACATCTCCCAGTTCATCAAAGAAAGTATTCTTTTCATTGTCATTATTTGGAGCATACACATTCACAATGACCATTTTTTATGCTGAATTTCTATTTCAATGGCCAAAATTCGTCTTGAATTGAACACTATCTTGTAATTATCAACCATATTGCATCGAAATAAAAGAACTTGACCACAACTATGTGATGTATAACTATTATATAATAATTCACCTTTGCCCCATTCTTTTTTCCATTGCTCATAAACATCATCAGTGATATGTGTTTCTTGCAAACAAATTATATCGTACTTTTTCTTTTTCAAGTGTTTAAATACTGATTTTCTTTTCCAACACGAGCGCAGACCCCGTGAATTTAATGAAAAAACGGTCAATCCGGAATCACAAGCCATAAGGGAAGTCCGTCATCCAAGCCATTATCAAATCCAAACGCAAACCCGTAAACAAAGTCCGTGTAACGCGCATAAGTCGTCTCCGACAGGTCAAACCGGCACATTCGGTGATGATTCACCCACCGTCTCCCCAACCTTTACTCTGCCCACCCGACACGGAGCGGTCAGGTGAGGGCTGCGAACAGTTGAGCATTTTAGCCTTTGGCCCGTCACGCCGCTGGCTAGCGAGGTGAATCCTCGTCACCTGACCTTTGTCGCTTACCACCGGTGCTGCGTGAACGCTAGTCCTTCTCACGTACACTGTATTGCCGGATAAATTCCCGCGGCGAAGGTGAGAACGAATCTTTGCCAGTGTCAGTTCCATCAGTTTGAGTTTCGGGAACCACATCTGTCATAGAGTCTTCAAAGACATCTTCCCCATCCTCAAACAAATTTGCCCCTACCTGCTCAACTCCTGACTGCTGGCTCTCACCAGTGAGCCTGAAATCTTCTGTACGCTCAATCTGAGCACATACGTCTGTTTCAGGGATAGGTTCACTCACCTGGGGGTCAGAGAAAGTGCCACAGGCAGGATCACCACGCTTGTGGCCACTCTGCAGGCAGTCCCTGCAAGTCACCAGATTCTGACACTGGTGTCGGTGGTGTCCTGACTGCAGGCAGTTAGAGCACACAGGGCTCCGTGACACCTTAGGCTGCTCCTTGTGGTAGAGGCGAGCAGTAAAACTACCCACCTTTACAAATCTGTCCAGTGGTACTAACGGGCGGTTAATAAACACAAAGCGTCGACCTGTAACAAAACGGGTTAGCTTTCCGTCTCTGTCCCTGATCTTCTCCATTAGGAGAGAAGATCTGAGAACACATCCCAGTCTAACAACAGCACTCTCGATATCGGCATTGGACACTGAGACTGGAAGATCTGAGATAAACAGTTTTGTAGCGGGAACTTCAACACCATCGCTCCCTCTCAAAATGAATGGATTCTTGTCAAAAAGAGACACAGTACATCCATTTACAACAATCCCCTCAATCAAAAGTTGAGTCCTGGCCGCTCGAGTCAAGGGGTAGATCCTCCAGAGACCTTTGATGCACTGAGCACCATATACTGTTTCCTTGCCGCACACTCTTTCGGCAGCCAGACAAACGTCTAAATCAGAAAAACTATTTTCACTTGAACTAATAGTTTTAACAACAAAAGGTAAGTCTTTATGCTTTAAAAAAAAACAGGTTCCACTCGCTGTGAGACAGCCATTGTGAAAAAGAAAAAAAAAACGGGGATGAAGGGGTGGGGGACAAAAAAAAGGACACCGAAGAAAATGGCTGAATTCGTTGGGCTCGAGTTACATTTTTACATCACAAACTGCACGTGCAAAAGGTAAAGCAAAAGGAAAAGCAAAACACAAACCGTTTCAAGGCGAACCCAATGGTGGAGAAAAAAAAAACCTTCGGAATAAGCAAAACACCAAAATACCAAAACAATGCACTAACCTTCCACAAGCTTTCCTCCCTACCCGTTCTGTGATACTGGCTGTCTGGCTGATAGTGTGTTGGAAATAGGGTGTTGTGTTTCTTCATTAATATTTTGTGCGAGAACGCAGCCAGCTGTGGCCGATTTGTGTTACTGGATTGTGGGGGTCTTTGACTGACAGAACAATACCAAACATGAAAGGGTTTTCTTCCAACGCATTGCTGACAAGCAGCACAAAGAATTGCTGACCAAAAAAAACAACAACAAAAAACACAAACGGTTGAAACAGACTGGCAAACACAAAGTGAAATGAAAGTTCAACTCAGAGGAGAGCATGCGTTCTGATTTCAATCATGCTTGTACTCAAACATGATAGACAGACATGTAGACATTTCCTGTACAACTGACAGATAGGTGAAACAGCAGAAAAGGTAATTTGTCAACTTACAGGTGGAAAAGAAATTAGGACGTTTCCACACTTAGTGTCTTCATCGGCAGAATGAGTTAGTGACAGACAGAAACAAGAAGAAGAAGAAGAAGAAGACAGCAACAACAAAAGAAAAAGAAAAAAGTGAAGAGTGTACACACACACACACACACACACACACACACACACACACACACACACACACACACACAAACAAACAAACACAGAAGGTGTGCACAACTAACAAGGATATGGGAAGAGAGAGAGAGAGAGAGAGAGAGAGAGAGAGAGAGAGAAAGATGGGGGTGTGGAGAGGGGGGGGGAAGGCCTACTGTAAACACACATCCTTGTGTACACATGCATCCTTCACACCCACTGACAAGGGTGACACACATACTGACAAACTAACAAACAAAAATTGTTAGGAAAAGCCTGGAAGACACTGCGGTCACTCCTTGGTGTTCAGTCCATTTGGGTCGCGGGTTCCGAGGCGGGCGATGACTGTGGACTCCATTATCAGCCTGTAAGGGCCACTTGCGTGGTTCTGTCAGACCACAGCAACTCTTGAGTGCTTGAAGCTGTGTTGAGGGCTGTTAAAGTGCACGCCTACAGGGTCACTGTATCCCAGGCGCATTGACCGCAGGTGCTCTGAGAAGCCATTGCCTTGGCGACAGTATGTCTCGCCAGTGTATTTCTTGTTACACAGTGTGCACATAAGGACATACACTATGTTCTCAGTCTGGCAGTTGAACGGCGCCTTGACAGTGAACCTCCCCTCGGGGCCGATGATGGTTCTTGATCGGTTGATGAACGGGCATGTTTTGCGGCCTTTGATACCACAAGGACTGGCGCCTGGAAGGAGGGATGGTCTTTCTCTGGGGATAACAGCTCGCACCAGGTGGTCCCGAAGGTTGGTGTCACATTTAAAACGCAACTAGTGGCGGGCGGTGAAAAACTTCGTGTAGGGAAGGATCAGACTGTATGATGTGGAAGTTGCGGAGCAAGATGTTTTTCACAGTAAGGTTGTGGGGGTGAAACGTGAGGACAGCAACAGGGCGCTCGTCTTGCTTAGAACGATCTTGAGGAGTCAGGGTCTGAGAGCGAGGGATAGAACGAGCCAACTCAAGACCCTTGTAGACCAAGTCCTCTGGATACTGTCTAGCACAAAAGAAATCCACCATCTTGTGTACTTGATGCTCAAAGTCTTGGTTCTCACTGCAGATGCGATGGAGCCATTGGAACTGAGCCTGTGGAATACTGTCTTTGCAGGGTTTGGGGTGGCTGGAGATGTACAGAAGGTAGGAATGGGAGACTGTCTCCTTGTAGAAGATGCTGGTGGTCAGTCTTGGGTAGTCAGACTCAGGCTGGATGGTGACAGTGATGTGAAGGAAAGAAAGGGAGGTGTCAGAGATGCTGTGGGTGAACTTCAAAGCAGGGTGGAAGATGGACAGAAAGTGATGCAGGTCTGGACGGACTCTTTGCTACATGTTGCCACTCCCAGGATGTCATCGATGTAGCGCCTGAACAACGTTGGGGTATATCCTGTGTGATGGCTGAAGGCTTGCTCCTCAATGTAGCCAACGAAGAGGCAGGCGAAACTGGGACCCATATTTGTGCCCATGGTCACACCACTGCACTGCTGGAAGTGATCCTCATTAGTGATCCTCGTTGAAGGAAAAAGAGCTGAGGGTCAGGACAAGTTCTGTCAAGCGGAGGATAGTGGGAGCATGGAGGTTGAGGGAGCTTTTCTGAAGGAAGTGATTGATTGCTAGGAGACCCTCCTGGTGCGGAATGTTCATGTACAGGGAGACAATGTCCATGGTGAACAGCAGCTTTTCGGTACAGTCATCAGGAAGGAGAAGTTGTTAAGCAGATTGAGAGCATGGTTGGTGTCCTTGACATAGGTGGGTAGGGCAGCCACCAGCGGTTGGAAGACAGAGTCAAGGAAAGCTGAGATGAGAGCAGTGGGGCAGGCGCAAGCTGAGACAATCGGTCGTCCTGGATTATTGGTCTTGTGAATCTTTGGGAGAAGGTAGAAGAGGGACTCACGTGGTTCTTTCATGACAGCGTTGAGAGCTTCTGGGGAAGATGGCCCTGTTCGATGGCAGTCTTGAGAGTTTTTCGGATGAGAGCATTGTCAGTCTTCGTAGTTTTCTTGGGGATAGGGCTTAGAAGCTAGCATTTGACAGATGTGACCTGGCTTCTTGAATGTACAGGTCTTTCTGCAATACAACCACCGCGCCACCCTTGTCTGCTGGCTTGATGACAATGTTTTTCCTTTCTTTGAGCTCCCGTAGAGCTTTTTCTTCTCTTGGTGTCATGTTGGAGTAACGAAAGGGTTTGAAGAGTAGCTGGCTGATTTCACTGGTACAAGTCTGTATGTAAAAGTCTAAAGCAGGGAAAGCTCCAGACTCGGGAGTCCAGGTGCTTGGAGGGCGTGGGAACAGAGCAGCGATGTCTCTGTCACCTCTCTGCTGAGGGGTGATGATGCAGTGAACTGGCTCTTAGCGCTCATTCAGTTATCCGTTTATTTCAAAATAGTTTATTACAAAAATTACATTACACATGTATCATGACAAGACCCATGATTACAGACATGCATGAAGTACACATACAGACACATATGAAAGGACACGCAATCGCACTTACATGCATGCATATTCGTGTGTACACCTGCACGCACAGAAATACACGCGAGCATACGCATGCACGCACAAGGGCACGCGCACTGACACAAGTATGAACATGCACGCAGACACACACACACACACACACACACACACACACACACACACACACACACACACACACACACACACACACATACACACACAAACGCCACACACACACACATGTATACACAAGCACACACCTACATCACTGATGTAATACCACAGACACGATTAGCTTTATATTCAATGTCTGGACAGTGTAGAAGATCAATAAGTAAGTAAGGCATCTGCTTGGTCTTGTTCATCAGACCCTCCATCCAAATCATTCCTGTTTAGTAATTCATCTCGCCATCTACATGTAAACCCTGCGCCCCACGGTTTCATGGTTTAGGTACGACGTAGATTGTAGGGACCTGTCCAAGCTCATCTACGTCATCTACTTAAAAATGAAATTCAAAAGTTAAGGTTGCAGATTCCCGGTTAGGATGTCGTGCAATCGATTGCCATCAGATCCATTTCTCTGTTGGATTTTCCTGTATGACGAGCTCCTATCCAGAGTGGAGTTTTCTATGCGCTCAGCTGGGAAGACTAGGACAACACATTTGAGGTTCATCCACTTACTGGGGGCGTCTGAGAGTGTTACTCAAATTTTCTGACCAACACTGTAGGTGACTTTAATTCTCGGGCCTGGTTGATGCCGGGATACAATATGAAAGTAAGCCATGCAGCCTCATCGATCAAATTCGTGACTCTTCATGACCCAATCTCATGGCGACCTGAGTTCCGATTTCCTCTCCACGTCTGTGCCCTTAGTGATTTCGTGTGGAGTTCGCGGTACTGGAAACTTCATGAGGACTGTCGCTGGATGGGCGTGGTAGTGCCCACGCTGAATCCGTGACTAAGCAATTATTGTCGTCGGTTTGAGGCTGGTTTTGAAGCATAATAATTGGATAATGTGTATTCTGAAAAACAAACGTAATTATAACGGCATTGTCTCAGTTGGCACGATGACGACTTGTCTTCGCTGGATCACAAATTGACAAAATACATGGACTAGTATAATTACAAAGCGCGCGCACACACGCACACAAATGCACAAGCACAAACACACCGACTTTCTCTCTCTCTCTCTCTCTCTCTCTCTCTCTCTCTCTCTCTCTCTCTCCTCTCCCTCTCTCTCTCCTACTTCACACACACACACACACACACCACACACACACACACACACACACACACACACACACACAAGAGATCCAAAGAAGTTCTGTTCATGATAAGATACAGTTACAATTCAAAGTGCTGTCAGATGTATTTCATATTATACATTCCACTGGTTGGAATGGCGTTAATGTTTACTTCCGAACTTGGGAAGGAGCACATTAGAGCTGCAAATAAGAGTGTATTTATTTATCTGTTTGTTTGTTTGTTTTATTTACTTCTTCATTCATGCATGTATTTATCTATTTATTTGTTAGTTGTTTATCTTTTTATTCATTTTCTATTTATTCATTGAATGTTTAGCCCTAAAATTATGCGAGCGGTAACCGAAGACTTTGAGGTTTGTACGCTTTCATCCTTTTGGGTTTTATTTGTTCGTGCCTTAACCTTTTCGACAACAAGCCGAAATTGAAGCAATGGCGCATCTTTTTCACAGTTGAACTTCTTTTTCACACCTTTATTTATTTATCTATTTACTTATTCATTTGTTTATTTATTGATTGATTTATTTATCTACTTATTTACTTATTATTTATTCTTATTTATGTATTTGTTTATTTATCACCTTATTTAAGTATCCATTTATTGATTTATCATTTATTTACTTTTGTTTACTTTTTACTCATTATTTGTTTATTTATTAGCTTATTCGTTTATTCATTATTCATTTATCATTTATTTACTTATTTACTGACTTATTTAATCACTTTGTTTGTTTATCTATTTGTTTGTTTATATTCACCACAGAATGGCTGCTGGCATTGAACATACATTTCTGAGTGAAAAAAGACACTTGGGACAAAGCCACTCACCATCCCGTCGTTCTTGAAATAAACGTTGCAGCTGAGACTGACATCAGCTGGGGGCGAGAGAATGTAAATATACCGGTTCTAACCCACCCATCTTATTTTGCACGAAAACCCCCCTTTTCACAAACGAATTTCTTCCTTCTCATGCTACTTTTTGCCAAAATTAACACCTTTTTACAACCAAAATTAACATGCAAAAACCTCCAAAAATCGAAGTAATCGTTATTTTAAAATGGGGGGTTTTCGTGCAAAACAAAAATGGGTGATTTAGAACCGGTATATTTACATTCTCTCCTGTTAACGCCCGCGAGAGTAAGACCTTACTATTTTTTTACGCTCTTCTATCTCAAGCACCACTAACAAATCAGAACAAACAACTGGTTTTCCGTCTTGGTTAGTTTTTTTACACACACTGAATTTATAGGCCCTTCAACTAATTCTCTAAACCGGCTGTCTTCACCAAATGTGCTTAACTGATAATCGCAAAACCCCGCCTTAATTGATGGTAGTACTCCTAGAACTGTAGATGGACTGCCATCAAATAAATTAGTATTTGTTTTTAACTCTCGTAAATGGACATACAACATCGGGTTAACGAGAAAATCACATGGTTCATTACCTTCAAATTGATAGATGTTTTCTCTTGTACTAAATTTATAAGATCTGCTAGTACTGTGGAAGCCCAAGATTCTAGCAAGACCTTTAGGAAAAGTGTATTCTCTTCTTTCTTCTAGTGGAAAATGCATAGTAATTCTGAGGTTTGCTTCGTTAATTTTTAGCAATATGCCTAATTCGTTAAATACTTCTTTTAAAGAACAAAAGCTGTAATAGCCTTCTGGTATTTTTTCATGAGTTATTTGATTGCCCCCTTCGTTACTAATATTAATCCAGTTATTCTGAGCTTCTTCAGATATATTAAACCACTTAACTTTAAAACCAATTTTTCTAAGAGCAACCCTACTATTACCGCGCCAATTGTTAATTGGATACTTTAAGAACACACTCGTGTTTTGTTTAGTTATATAAAGGAACATCCTTTTTAAATCCTTTTTTTTAAATCTATTTAAAATGGAACCTTTTAAATATAATGAAAGTGCCGCTTACGATGTGGGAGGGGTTTATGAGCCCAAATCTTTGGACTTCAGTAACCTAACCATCGCAGTGGATGAATCATATGGCTTCCAAGTTAGACTTGTAAACCCACTAACTAGATATTTAAATCCTCCAATAAAGAGTGATAGAGTGCCATCAGCATGGTCAACTCACCCCATGGTTTTTTACCAGAATCAGTTAAATTTTGCAGTTTACTGCTCAACCACCGGCTGCGGTGTTTCATATGCAAACCATTTAAACCACCCCAACCTCTTAGTAAGGTCAGTATATAACTTTCATGTTTATTACCAGTATAGGCGCATACTAACTGAACTCAAGTACGCCTCCCCAATGACAACGCGTTTAATCCATTTCTCAGCTCAATGGACAATAATGCATATGAAAGAATCTGCAACGAATTTAACATTAACCCTTCAAATAACTTTAGACAAAAGTTAGACCGCAATTACGGGTTGGGCACATTGTATTTGTGGGGTCAGCGTAGAGAATATAATTTTGACTACTGCCCGGCCACACCTCTTTTAAGCCAAACTCCCAAGTTAGATTGGGATCAATAGAACAAAAACACCCCAATGCTTGGGCAACATTTATCTTGGATAAAAGTGAAGGCCTAACAATGCCAGGAGTGCAAAGACTTAATGACTCCATACGGACGTACGTTTGGTGTCTATTAGGAGCGCAAGCACAGACCAAGTCTAGCATAGTGGATCAGTCTACAGGCTTTGACGCCAGAAAACAATTTTTAGCTAATTTAGAAGATGCTATTAACTCTGCTGTTGATTTGCCTTCCAGCATACAAAGGTACCAAAACGTTCTTTCACATGCTAGGTCAAAGGTTGACTTTGTTGTGGGTCATGGATTATACATGCTGCCTTCTGACCTTAGACTGCAGATTGGCATGATACAGAATTATAATAATGAAATCCTTATAGCCGAGACGACCAAAACTTAGGACACAATCAAGGCTTAAACACAAGGCCTGCACCAACCATTTTAAAAAAAGTATCTAGCCCTGAAAGCGACCCCCCACCAGTTATAAGCAGCCCAACACCGCCTGTTGATGTACCTCACCCCGACAGACACACTAGCGAAAAGACAGCCCTTGTTGTGTTTTTAACTTTTACTGGATTAGCCATACTTTATTTCACTAAAAATTAAACCGGCAGCCAGCACTCCTAACGTCCACAGATAGTCGGCCATATAACCAGCCACTTTGCCTATAGTAGACAAAACCCAACTAACAACACTACCTATTATGCCCGGCAGAGCATCAAGCGCTTTGACAGCTAACTTCTTTAATAGGTTTGCCAGATGGTGCAATTGTTTTCTAATCCAGCTTTTACCGGGCTGAGGCGTTGGAGGCGCTACTGGCCCTGTTGGCGCACTGCCAGTTAATGCATAAACCAGTGTAGAGATAGCAAACCCAACAGCTGTTAATATACAAACTATTGTAATCCCCTGCTCTCTGAACAGAATTCTTATTCTTTCTGCTAACGTAGTATTTTCATGAAGGAGTCTGTTTATAGTTTCTTTGATTCTGTTTGTTTGTAATACTATTTGTTCTCTGTTAGTAGACAGCGTTTCTAACCTGTTTGCCCTTAGTGACATTAAATTCTGTATTTTCGCCTGTATTCTAGCCTTTTCTTCTAACCCTAAATTGTTATCATCTGCATCAGCCAGTTTATTTTTTTCTTCTTCTATCTCTCTATCTAGCACACCAAGTTTTGCCAAGTTGTTTTTTAGCTCGCCATTTATTCTCTGTAGAGTAGCATCAAGAGCCCTGATTTCACGCAGAGCAGCTTTAAGACCCTCGAGTTCACGCCTAGACAATGGAGGATCATCAATTGTTTGTAAAGCTGCTTCTTCTTCAGGACTCAGCTCACGCTCTCTTTGACTAGGCGATGAAGAATCGACAATTGTTTTTAACTGTGTTTCTTCATTAAAACTCGTCTCAACTTCTGCTATTACTTCATCTGCTCTTTGACTTAATTCTTGAAAGGTATGTTTTGCATTTCAGACTGCGCTGGCAACCTTTGCTTCAAGTTCTGTAAAGCACTAACAGCCTTAGACCTTAGAGCAGACTACCTTGGATCTACAATATTTAATCGCCTTCTGACCCGAATAGGAATCTCCCCAAGTGAGCTCGGAATTAAAAACTCGGAGGGGTCCCGGCTATCAGTAGCTTGTTTACGCATTTGTTTATTGCCCTTCTTATATTTTATAAACAAATGACCTTCCTCGTCTCCGCCCACTTTCCCCATCTCAAAATCGTTAGGATCGAGCACGTCTGGCAGCCCTCGTCCTATGCTTCTATAGAATGATTCAATTCGTTGTCGCAATAGTTCTTGACGCTGCCTAGGGAGTAAAGAACCCGCTTCTGCCTCTGCTCCTTCAAGTTCTTCTTGCAATGAAGGACTCGGTTCTATTTCATCTTCTTCTTCAGCAGGATCAAACACGTCATAATCTTCATCAGCCATATTTATATTTATTATTTTTTGTTTTATAAAAAATGAACCCATACGGCTGCGACCTTGATCCATACAGAAAAGCGAAGGAGCCCCACGGCATAAAAGGCATAAGACAGACTGTGCGCGTTGTAAATAATCCATCAACAATTGAGCCCAATGAAATGTTAACAGTAAGATTTAGTGACCTCGGGCCTGACGATGTTATAATGCCAGGCACTGCCAAGCTATTATTCAAAATAGATATTGAGTCGGCGGATCCTAATGCTACTGTCGTTGCTAACCTGGGCAGGGCCATCATTAAAATATGGTAATTAAACTGGAAGGTAGAGAAGTCTTCTCACTGAGTAGCGCAGACATTTTTAATCTCTATTCGGACCTGTGGCTGCCTAGAACAGAAAGAAAAGACAAAATCTTTCAGGGGATTCAGAGCCCAAACGGTCTTAAGCACAGGCTTAATGCTGCAGATGCAAAGGAAGACGAGGGAGACCAGGCAATAGCGCGAGCATTTAAGAACAGATTTTGCATCCCTCTAGATTTTGAACTGTTAAAAACCCATCAGCCATATTACCAAGGCGCACTAAGAGACAAACTTACTTATGAACTGACATTCAATGACAGCGGGTCTGTTATTTTATCAGATGATCCTTAAGCCAAGTACACAATCAGTAACATCTCTCTTAATTTTGATGTTGTTACTAACCCCGAACTGGCTAGAATAATCTTAAACCAGTATAAAAGTAGGGCGGTTGTTTACTTTGAAAGAGTTTTAACCACAGTCTAGCGATTAAAAACAAGCAAGACGCTGTCTGGGAAATAGCTATAAGCAATTCTTTAAGGTCCCTAAAGGGGGTTCTCTTGCTATTTACTAAACCCTCAGCTCCTTTTAAGAGGGAATCTGAGGTGTTTTACAACCCAAAAATTGAGCAGTTGTCTTGCACAGTAGATGGCAAGCCTTTTCAGCTGTATTCAGCCGGACTTTTACCCGACCAACACTTTGATGAAAAAGAAAACTGTTTGCTGGAGGCAGACAGACAAGCCCCACAGCCGATCATGTGTGTAAAAAACTTCACCTTCACGATGTAAGACTTGAAGATTATCTAACAGACAAATATGGACTATGGCTGGATTTTAGGTCCACGTATGACAACAGACTGCACGGGAGTGGAAGAAGGGTAGGGTCAGATGGCATACTCATACAGATTAATAAGGAAAAGGAGGAGAATGGCCAGATACAAATGCACGTTTTTGTGGTTTATGACGCCCAGCTGAACATTGAAGAAAATAGACTGAAAGAAATAGCCTATTAAAACAGATGGATAGTTTGAACTTTTTGCCCAAAGACCCGCACTGTTCGCTTATTTGTGGGATTACTGGGTGTGGGAAAACTGTCTTCATGCTTGATTTGTTACAAACAGTCTACAGGTTTCATTACGAGTACATTGTTATATTCTGCACAACCATTAAGCACAACAAGTCTTACAAAGAAAGGCAGTTTGTTTGGTCAGACGAGAATATATTTCTAGTTGATCCTACTGACAAGCTAAGCGACTGTTTAGAACATTACTATAGGCTATTTGAGGGAACCGAAACGTTGTTTATTATTGATGACTGTTCAGCCGAACAAGACATTGTTAAAAAAAGAAGGACTCTGTCTAAGCTGGCCTCTAGCGGAAGACACGCATTAGTTTCTGTTTGGCTCTTAACTCAAAAATACAATGCTGTCTTAAAAGACTTTAGATCGCAGTTAAAATCAGTCATCTTATTCTATACTAAGGACAAGGACAGTTTTGAAGAATGTTTAAGTGAAAACTATATAATTAGGGACAGGGATGAACTAAAAAAAATAAAAGAGCAGCTAGAAAAATCTAAGCACGCTAAACTATGCTTGCGGACTGACCCACCAGTTCAATACGTTTGCTCATTATAGATTGTTTATTACAGATTATTTATTACAGATTATTTATAATAAATTGTTAAATTGTTTATAATAAAACGAATGTCTCGAGGGCCAGAATCAAAAGCGGAAGTTAGCTCCTAAATGCGTTTCAGTAGAGCTAAAAGATCTAGCAGACACAACTGACTTTGATCTAATAGGAGTGGCAGGAAATGTTTATGGATTTGAGTACACCGACGATGGTGTTTACAAACGAATAGAAATTGAAGATAAAAAACGGCAGCAATATCCTACCCTGGAAGAGATAAGAAATCTAAGGGCAAACGATTTTGGCAAACACGAATACAAACTTCATAAACGAGAGAATGCCTGGGCGTTGCTTCCTGACATTAACTGGGATTTAAAGTTTGAACTACGAAGCCCCTATGTATACTTTGATAAGAAAAACAATTTTAGAAAAGCTTTGAATGAAGGACACCTTCTTATTAGCCTAGTCCCAGGAACACAACAGAAAAAGCAGATTGAAATAACTAAGCAGGGCCCTGAATATATGCTGCAGAGAAAGAAGTCCTTAGCTGAAGTGGGGGGGGGGGGGGGTGACACCGTTGGCTTAGAATTTAACCCAAAACTAGAACCACTGCCTAGAAAAATGACGATGCTTTTTCGCTTATTTATCACTCCGAGGGAGTCTGATCCTAGGTTGCCAGAACATACGTTAATCAGAGGCGTAAAAATAAAGTCTGAAAACTTGAACGAACCTCTTAGGCTTGTTATTGCTATTACTAAAAACGGGGATGAAATAAACACTTCTGTATCTTCTGACAAAGTTACTGTGATGGTTGACAAAACCAAACTAACAGTACTTGATTTTATTTTCATTAAGTATGTTGATTTTATTGGGTTTTACTCTGTTGATGAAGTGCTGCCAGAAGGGTTAATAAGAAGATATGTACAAGATTAATCTTAATTAAAAAATTAATCTTAATTAAAAAATGGATGATCAGGCTCAAAAGTTTAGGTTAGAGCAAATAATCGAACTTCAAGAAGAAATAGAAAGTGACTTGGATAAGTACAGGGTTACTAGAAAGAAATATGCTAAAGTTTTAAATACTCTTTCTTATATAATCACCGGCTCATCAGCCGTAGCGAGCGTAAGTGCTGGGTCCAGCGTTGCTCTTTTAGCTACTGGGGCTGGAGCGCCAGCCTCTTTAGCATTAGGGAGCCTTGGTTTGGGTTTAGGTGCTATGTCCATGATTGTGAGTGCTGTTTTAAAAAAAATTAACGCCTAAACTACAAAAGCACACTGCCATTGTAGCCCTAGCATCAGCAAAACTTTGTTCATTAAGACTGAGAATAAGCAAAGCATTGCAGGATGAAAACATTACAGCTGAAGAATTTGAGCGCCTTATGGCTGATGGTGAGGATTACAGACGACAAAAAACTGAACTTCAAAAGGAGTGGAGAAAGACTTTTACTTCGCAACAGGTAGACACTGAGACAATCAAACAGAACATTGAAAAACAAGCAAACAATCAGTTAAACCCAAAATAGACTAAAAAATAAGATGTGAACTAAAATAAATAAATCATAAGTTTAACAAAAAAATAAATACTTTTTTTAACTAACTAACAGGCACTGTGTTTGGTGGGACAACTTGCAACTCTTCGCGAACAAACGATCTTTTAGGGGCGGGCTTTTTAGAAGAAAGAGTCTTTCTTAAATAATACACGGGAGGGGCTGTTTTCACAATTCTTTCAACTTCATATACGTCTACGCTCCATATAGGGTCTGTGGTTCTAATTCTAACATCACCCTCTGCCTCTCCAGGAGCATACAAGTATCTTACTTTTAGTCCGAACGGCAAGAGTTTTTGATTACCTTGGATGTCTTCAGTAATGCTATTTTTTTTTTAATTTGATCGCGTTTACTGGCTTAAGGCCTGTTGCTTTAAATTCTTCATTGTTCATGGCGCGTAAGACTGCTGGCAATCTCCTAACCCATTCTGTGTTGCTTGTTTTGTCCATAAGGTCTCTGTGATATTGATAGGTAAACAGACGTTCAGCTAGATTCTTATTAAAGTTTTCTACTAGAGCCTGGGAGCGATGGTTGCCTGGGATCCCTCTCTTAACTGTAACCCGATGTCTTAAAAACAACTGGTTTACAGCTCCTTTAAACTCTTTCCCATCATCAACCTGAATCATCCTAGGATACTTTAATGGACCTCGCATGTATATTTGTTGTAAAGCCACAGCCACAGCAGTTGAGCTTTTATCCGTTAAAGGCTCAGCATCTTTATATCTTGAAGCCATGTCAACAACTGCAGAGCATACTTAAACTTTTTTCTTCTAACTTTGTCATGTGGAAGATACAACTAGTCCATCTGGTGGGTGTCATTAGGAACTGAGTTAACAAATCGAGGCCTTATTATTCTTTTTGGGGCAGGCAGATATATTTGCCAGATCGCTTGTTTTGAAAGCCAGTCTTTCGCTTCTGATTCAGACACCCTAGCAGCTTTACTCAGTTTATCAATAGCGGCCTTTCCTTTCCAATACCCTCTAGGAGAATAATATATTTTGTACTTCGTATCGTCCATAAGAAGGGACTGTTTTTTTATTACATTTTAACTATGTTTTTAGATTGAATATGCAAGAAGAAAGATTGCTCCCATAGCACCTATAATAAAGCCTATTTCTACCATTTTCTGATCCTCAGATGGTTCATAAAAGTCAGACAGTTCTGGCGGTGACGATGTTAGAAACTTCTTTCCTGTCACTAAGTAATATTCATTCATTGCGTCATCAACGTCTGTAAATGTGTGCTCTGCATGTCCCTGTTCTCTTAACTTTTTATTAATAAAGTCTAAGTGAGCAATTCTCCTTTTCTCGTAAGCGTCTCTTGCCTTAGCTAAATCTTCCATTGCCTTGTTATGGCGTTCTCTCTCTTCATCAGACCGCAATTTACTAAACATATAATTGCTGCCGAGAAAGCCAATGCATTAACAATAGCCCCCCACCATCAGAACTAATCCAGACATCTTTTTATAAATGAACGAATATTTTTTATAAATCAATATTTTCTAGAATGAATTTTTTTTATAAATCAATATTTCTATGCATTGATGTTTTCTGGGATAATCCCTGCGTAACAAGAAAGTCTTTTGAGGCAATCCCTGCCGTTATTACAGCTATAACCTTAACAACATCCTCAATGTCTAACCTTCCTAGATCAGCTGGTCTCATTTTAAACATGTTTTTTGCTAACATGCTATATCCTATACTAAGACCGCTGATTACAGCAGAGTGGTAAATAGTATTGATGATCTTTGCAGTGCTCATGTTTTTTTATTAACTAAAAAAATAATTAAAATAATCATAATATGAAAGACTGTCTATGTGCTTTTTAATCAGATAATCTTTTGTTGCTAGAGCTAAAAAATAAGGTTGTAACTAGTTTTGGTGAATCTTCTATCTTTCCCATGTTGGGCGGTTTTATTCTTAACAAACATTTTGCTAGGGTTGAATAAACTATAATGCAAACAATAGGCACTGCATAATTAACCAGCGTTAAACTCATGGTTTTATTTTTTTTATTGCTTTTAAAAAGAGTTTAAAAATGGATTGCGACGAGCTATTAAAGTGTGAGGAGGCGGCAGACCCAAACCTCTGTCATAAAGAAAGATTATACTCGCTGGCTGCATGTGGGAAAACCAGACAGTATTTAGGCATTGAACTAAGTATTGAACAGATTCAGCAATTGTCTACTTCAGACGTTGAGAAGTATTACGCCAGGTACGAAGCACAGTTAGGATCAAAAATGGTTAGATCGGTGGGACAGACAATGATTAGTTTATATGCTAAGTTAGTAGGCAAGATAGCGCCGATTGATTCAGAAGAAATTTAAAATATGACTTAACACAAGATCCGGTTTTAACCAAGTCCCTAGAATCTCTTGTCATGTGACATGTATTATAGATTTGGGACGTTGTTATGTCCATTCATCATGGGATTAATTACTTTCAATCATATTAATTTTAATCATATTAATTTTAATCACACTAAAAAAAATGAGCGAGCAGGAGAAGATTGCGACTCCACAGGAGCAGAATGCCCCACAAGTGAGTGTCCCACAAGTGAGTGTCCCACAAGTGAGTGCGCCACAAGTGAGTAGTGTTACTAAAGCTAAAAGTCCTGGGCGTGTTGAGGCCGGTCGTAAACTAGCTGAATGGAACAGACTGCAAAAAGCAAACCAAGCAGCAAAACAAAAATTATTAGATAGTAATACAACATTGCCACCAGCACCGCCAACGCTGCCAACAACAACAACAACAACACAATCAAACTATAAGATGTATTATTATGTACTGGGGAGTATTGTTGTTGGTGGAGGGCTTTTGGCATACAAGTGTCTAAAACCATACTTAGCAACAAAGTTACAAATCCCCACAAAAACAGTAAAAGAAGAAGAACCAGCCTCTGCAAAAAAAGCACAACCTCCTTCTGTAAACCCATTATTTTTACTGAATTAGTTTTTTAATGTGTTGTTAAGTACAAGTAAAGTACTGGTTAAGTACAAGTTAAGTTAGTTATAACAAGTTAAGTGTAAGTAAAGTGTAAGTAAAGTGCAAGTCATGTTAAGTGCAAGTTAAGATCTTAAGTAAAGTACTAGCTAAGTACTAGTTAAGATCTTAATTTAAGTCAGCCAAGTTAATCTTTCAAGTCGGTTCTCCAGTGGCCTATAGCGTATGAAAACTCAGGATTAACGTAAGTTCGCTTGTTATTGTTAGAGACTAGTGATTTCTTATCAACAGCAGTTGTGTTTACTTGATGCAGAGTAGAGCGCAGGTTAACATTTGTGTGATGAAATACTTTGTTTTCAAAGAGAGCCTGCTTGTAGTTGTCGTGACTTATATTTTTTTTTACAACTTCTTTACTTATGCCTTTAGCTTTCTTCATTACAGAAGTCTGGCTAGCAACACTATACATCTTTGACCGTAAGCCAACATATTCTCGTATCACAGTCCCATTAAGTTCGTCCTTCATCTTTCCAATCACTTTCTTGTTTACAGTTGAATGTAAGGGGCTGTCTTTAGGATAGTCACATGTGTCATACCACCCATCGGCTCCTTTAGCTACTTCTGCTTCTAAATCCTTGTAAAAATCTTCTGTTGGGACATCCAAAATAAAAGAGTCAGTGTCTGTATAAAGGACTCTAGAATCTGGATACAGAGGTTTAAAGTAATCGTACAGAAATTCTAGCATTAACAGCTTAGACAGCTCTAGCACGGTGAATCCGATAAACACCGGCTTGTCCAACATAACATCCTTTTTCTTCATCATAATGCCAACCAGGCTGTCGCTAAATCTTCTAAAGTCTTGGTAGTTAGGTTTAGAGACCAGCTTAATTGCTTGTTTTTCTTTTGTAACTAATCTTACATCTTTACGCTTGTGTGGGTTCTCCATGGTTTTGCCAAAACAACTGTTGTTCATTAGTTTAAAAAAGTCTTTTTCTGAGGCGTCAGTGGCCGCAGTCCTAAGATCAGTATTCTTCATGATGTATGGCCTCATAAAGGGCTCTTGTTCAAATTCTATTATTCTGTGAACGGCAGTAAGTTTCAGTCCGTGTCTTAGGTAAAACTGTAGCAGTCTGTAATGACATACGTACTTAGTTTTGTGGCGAAGATTGGGCACAAGCTTAGGCGGTTCTGTGGGGGTCATCTTTAAGCTTTCTGCTGCTAGGGGGTAATCATTATGGAGATCATGCAACTCTGTAGGATATTCTAAGTCTACCTCTAAAATTAGACCTATTGGATAATCGGGTGTAAGACGCGGTAGATAACTCAACATTTTATTAACATCATGAGGTCCTGCGAACATTTTAAAGTTTCTTAATGGCAGTGCCTGGCTCATGGCCCATCCATACAGATTGTTGGCGTCTAAGTACATTAGATAGTTAGATGGTTTAGTGGGATCATAGTCATCTAAATACTTGTTGTTGGCTTTGCAGTAAGGGTGCGAGGCCATGCTACTGCCTCCCCTCAAACCATCTTCAATCATCTGGAGTGTGGCCAGATCAGATATTAAGTCAATCTCAATGTTTGTAGACTTTAAGAATGCGTCCCAAGACAACCCCGGGGCAGAAATGTAATGTGATGAATCTAGGCCGTAATGTTTCATGCATGTAGATCTGTAATTCTGAAACACATCAGCCAATAAACACACATCGGCCAATAAATATTGATCATGATAATCGCCCATTGTTCGACAGTGTAATTCTGTCCAGGCTTTCTGTGCGTATTCATAGTCAGAGTCTGTTATGCCTCCACCTCTAAGACGGCTGTAAAAGTCTTCCTTTGCTGGCAACGCTGGCTCGTCAAACCTGTCCCACGAGTCCATGTATTCATAAGGGTAAACGCCTTTACGTACTAAAGCCGGGTCAAAATATTTTTTAGTTATTGGACAGTCTTGTAGAGATTCTGCTAGTTTGCTTAAGCTCCCCATCAGATGTTGGGCAGAGTCATAGAAGGTTAAACAGTCTACAGTAAAGGTCATGTACTTTTCTGATGACTGTGCAATACAGCTAACCCTCTTACATTCAGAAGTTATTGCTTGCATAATAAAGTGAGAATCATAGCCTCGTAAGTTATGAAAGAAGATAGGCAGTTTCCATTTTTTGGGGTCAACCTTGAGTTGAAGATTACAACTGTTGTGTGCTGCTCCCCTGAATTTGCCAGTAATGTGATCATGGTCTCTCACTGTTGGGTTTGCTTCCGCTGCTGTCGCGTCTTTACTATTAGGTGTTAGCTCTGAGCCGCATATCCAACAGTGTGTAGATGATTCATAGCGCCTTTGGTCTTCGGGAGTCATCATAATGTCTGAGAGATTTAGCTGAATAGAGAATTGATTGCGAAGATGCTTCATGTGTTGTAAAAATCGACCGGCTGCGTTGGGACCTCTGTAAATCTCTGGTTGTGTGTGTCCGCCATCTGACCTAACAACAACAAATGCATAAGAACAGATCTGATGGTGGGTTAATAAAGCCGTTTTTTGTTGTGCCCGCTCTTGAGGGCCGTAGTACTGTGGCAAAATCGCTTCAAAGTCAGCATAAACTACGTATGGTCTCATCTGCATTTTGTGTATGTTTTTAAAACTAACTTTAGACCCGGGTGGGGGCGTAAGAAGTTCGGTTTTACAGTCTACAAAACTTTTACAATGTTTCTTATGTTTGTCAGCTGCTTCTATAGTTGGGATCCTGACCAAACACCTTCTACAAAGCTCTTGTTTAGATTCGTCCTTTGATGTATAGGCTAACAATCTGCTAATTGATCTGATTAATACATAATGGCTCTTGGAACCATCTGTAAACAGAATCAAGTCTACATGCTTGTTAAGGGATTCGCCTAAAGTGGGAGCATTGGGAGAAATCCTTAGAGGCAGTAGATTGTCTGCTACGGACCACGTGTATACATTCACGGTTATTGGTTTTTTTTGCTCTTCAAACTGGCTGATACTGTCTATGCCTACTGGAAAGTTTATGTTATTAAAGTTCAGTTCATGTGTGTATGCTTTATAATTAGATACTCTGTCTGCATGCTTTCCAACGCGATGTAAGTGTGCCAAAACACACCACATAAAACACATATCGTCAGAATTTTTTATGTTTAGGACTGCCCGTTTAAAAACTAACTCTTTTGGGAGAGGAATGTAAGAATTGCCAACTATAGGATAGAACTTTGTTTGTCTTAATCTGATTTCAAGGACTGTTCCTTCAGACCAGCCAGAGCCGCGCAATTTCGCTTCTTCACTTGCATGGTTAAGCTGTGTAAGCATGTAATCAGCCCATTCAGAATTAAAGTCGTAATAGCTGATTACTTCTTTCTGTTTAGTTGAAACCCAGACTTGTACGTTTTTATCATCGGGGGTTATATAATCAATCAGAATGGCCAACAACACTTTTACTGGCGGGCCAATTTGGAGAGACTCTGGGATTTTAGAAATAGCATGTGTTACGCTTTCATGAACGCTTGAGGGGTTAATAATGTCCATGTCTACTTCACTAAACGTATTGCTTAATTGTTCATTGCCGTCAAATATCTCCTCCCACGTATATAGTTTTCCAACCTCGGATTTACTTGTGGGGTTCATTTTTTAACCCACAATATTTACGTAAATTAAAAAAAATAAATGTAAGTAAAAGTAAGTAAACGCGCTTTTATTCTTCACCCAAGCGTTGCAATACTTCAAGACACCCAAATCTTACAAGAGCACTTGCCAATATTTTAGCTTTTTCTGAATCACTACAGTCAATGTTTAACTCTTTGATTGCTTCGTCAAATAGTTCACTATGATTTTTTATTAAATTGTTTACATCATTCTCAAACCCAGATTCACCAAAATCAATGTTTAACACTTTCATTGTTTCGTCAAATAGTTCATTACAATTTTCTATTAAAATCATTAGATCAGATTCGCTGTGTTTGGTCGTCATTTTTAAACCTAAAAATTAAATAAATAAAAAAAATAATTGTAAATTCAGCTGTTATTTATTACTCATATCTTTTACTAATCTTAAAAACTGTCCAGGTTTAAAGGCAACAGTTACTCCTTCAGGGTCAGTAGAAGCAGTAAGATCAAGATCTTCGGAGCTATTTGATCAATTAAAATGACAAACAACTTTATAACTAGATGAGGCCAAGAATGCGGTAGTTTACTGATGGCGTTCCTTACGCTTTCCCGCATATCGACGCGCTCAAAAAGCTCCGTAATTACTTCTTCAAACTCTTCTCTATCAACCCCCCAGCTCCTTTCCTCCAACTCCCACATTCTGAATATATCAATAAGCTCTGCAACTACTCCGGGCTTCATTTTTTAAACCAGATTATAACACCAATTAAAAAAATTAAGTAAGCCGTTCCTATTGTTTTGCGCAAGAATCAGAAGAGAGGAGAGAATGTAAATATACCGGTTCTAAATCACCCATTTTTGTTTTGCACGAAAACCCCCCATTTTAAAATAACGATTACTTCGATTTTTGGAGGTTTTTGCATGTTAATTTTGGTTGTAAAAAGGTGTTAATTTTGGCAAAAAGTAGCATGAGAAGGAAGAAATTCGTTTGTGAAAAGGGGGTTTTCGTGCAAAATAAGATGGGTGGGTTAGAACCGGTATATTTACATTCTCTGGGCGGGTCCCAGCCAGGGCGCAGCAAACAAATGGCCTGTGGAGGATTCGTCCCTCTACAAACGATGGAGTGCGCTGATGATCATGAGTTCGAAGTTGTGTGTGTGTGTGTGTGTGTGTGTGTGTGTGTGTGTGTGTGTGTGTGTGTGTGTGTGTGTGTGTGTGCACATAAATGCATTGCAGGTGGTGTGGGAAGTCTAAGAATGCACATCATACCAACTGCTTTCCACAAAAAAACAACAACAAAAAAAAATCAGGCTACTATCGCACTTACTGACAGTGTGCAAATCATAAAATGCAAAAGAAAGAAACAGTTAATATTGATTGATAGAAAATCGGCGTTACTGGAATAAACGAAGGTAGCAAAGTAACCATAACTTACGACAGGTTAACATGCTGTGCAATACAAGGCGACATCCAACAGCTTATGATGGCTTCACATCTTATCTTTGTGTCTGTATACTTCAAACAAGTACCATCCAACTTACCTTTTAAAGGGACTCTAACCTACAACGATGTATTTCATTGTATTGAATTTGTTTCTCTTGCTGTCTGCCCAACAGGTACACACACTAACACACGACACACACACACACACACACACACACACACACACACACACACACACACACATACACACACACACACACACACACACACACACCCCACACACACACACACACACACACACACACACACACACACGCACGCACGCACGCACGACGCACGCACGCACACACACACACACACACACACACACACACACACACACCATACGCATACACGCGCGTGCGCGCACACACACACTCTCTGTCTCTCTCTCTCTCTCTCTCTCTCTCTCTCTCTCTCTCTCTCTCTCTGTGCCTCTCTCTCTCTCTCACATTGTGCGCACACACAC
>CM065737.1:36277278-36364778 GCA_033310375.1 Conus canariensis | reverse complement strand
GAGTTCTTCCTGAGAGACACACATTCTCCAGTTACGCCATGTTCAGGTGTGATGATGACGTGACAGCAGTACAGTACACACTGGTGTGTGACTTCCGTCAGGACTGTCCAGATAACAGTTATGAGTCATTTTGTGAACATCCTCCACGTCAGGGGTTTCTGTGTTCTAATGGTCAGTATGTATTACATAACCAACGCTGTAACGACTTTTCAGACAGTGTGGATGACTCAGATGAGATAAACTGTGCTGAAGATTAGAGCAACCCATGTCCCTGCTGAGGTAAGGCCAGTGATAGAGACAAGACAGGACGATTTTATATCAACCTGGATGGCACTGGATATTTCACTCAGGAGGCGACGAAAACTGACGAATCTTGTCCTGACAGCCATTACCGTTGTACTGCTGAGCTGTTGAACTGTCTTCCTATCTACACTCGATGCAATGGACTTTCTGGCTGCATTTACGGCGAAGATGGACAAGAGTGTGAGAAAGTGACATGTGCTGGATTCTATTCTTGTCGAGGTTCCAGAGTCTGTCTGCATGGAGGCAGTCTGTGTGATGGGTGGGGTCAGTGTCCGCAGCGGGATGATGAACTGATGTGTGACAGGACCTGTCCTCCAGGCTGTCTGTGCCAAGGTCACTCCTTCATGGTAGTTATTCCATTTCCTGTTGACCGTTTCCTTCATCTTCGATACGTTGATGCCACAGGTTCAATGATGACACTGAGTGATTTTATTCAAAATGCATATCTTATTCGTCTGCATTTGCCCTACTGTTCTCTTGTTAACATTTCACACATCAAGCTTGCCAATTTGCAGCTCTTAGGTCTAGACAATAATCAGTTGGAAACTGTTAATGCACGTGTTTTTCTTCAGTTGTCTAATTTACAGTGTTTACAGCTACGCAACAACCCTCTTAGCCAGATAACAACTACAAATGTCAAAAACATTCACCATGCTCTGAAACAAGCTGATATTTCCGGAACACGTTTAAAGACTATTATAGATATTTTTTGTGTATATCTTCCTCATTTTAAGTACCTTAATTCATCGTTCTCTGCTATTCAAATCATTGAACCCATTGGTTTCAAGAACATGCCACTTGTGACTGAATTTGACATACGAAGCAGTCCAATAGAAATCTTTCCGTTTGATTTATTTTCTGAATTAATACATTTAAACAGAATATTTTCCTCAAACTACAGATTTTGCGGTGAAAACATACTCCCCAAAGAATCAGGCAGGCTGGAGTGCTTTGCACCTGATACTATACTGCCTTCATGCACAACACTGATACCAACGCAGTTATGTTTGACATTCTTTTGGTTTATCAGCTTATGTGCGTTTTAGGGAACTCATTCTGTTTTATAAGATTTATCTTTAATCCATGACATATTTCCACGCAATGTTGTGACTACCATCGCTCATCTTCAGTTTCAGTAATATCTGCATGGGGATTTACGTCAGCATTGCTGTGGCAGCAGACGCCATGTTTCATGGAATGTTCATCCAAACTGAAAAATCCTGGACCAGTAGTGTGACTTGCAAAGTGGCTGACTTTTTGTCCATTCTGTCCAGTGAAGTGTCCATTTTGATCATATGGTTCATCGTTTTGGATCATATTTCTATTCTTTGCTTCACTGAAAATTCGTGGAATTCCCATAAAAGGTTAACACATGCACTTTGCATATCAGCATGGATTCTTGGAATTTTGTTGTCGTCGATACCGTTTCCTTCTAGACTATCACAATGGGGTTTGTGTGTGCAGTCTGGTTTGTGCCGTCTAGGTCTGCTTAATGGACATGACTCGAATGAAAAATGTATATGGTTCATAGTTACTATAACGTTTAACTTTGTTTTCTCTCTGATGATTGTGGCTGGTCAAACTGCTATCTACAAACGAACACCTAAGTACAGAATAATAATGAATACCTCAAAGAGACCCTATTATTCCTCAGCCCACGTGATAGACAAAGTGGCGATCACAGACGCTGTCTGCTGGTTTTGCTTCGGACTGGTGACGATGATGTCTTCACACCATGTCACTGGATTCAGCAAACTCCATGACGCCTTAGTTGTGTTCCTGCTACCTCTCAACTCGGCCCTCAACCCACTTCTCTACCTGTGGACTGTGGCCACACTGCGACGAGGACAGGCACGAGAAAAGAAAGTAGTAAGAATATTGAAACTTCGTCTTGATAAGCGAGTAAAATGCTCATAAAATAAAATGATTTTTTTAACGATACTATAATGACGACAGCAGCAGCAACAACAACGACAACGTCCACGACGAAGACGACAAAATCAACGACGATAACAACAACAGCTACGACAACAACAACAACAACGACATTAATGATGATGGTGATGATGATGATGATGATGATGATGATGATGATGATGATGATGATCATCATCATCATCATCATCATCATCATCATCATCATCATCATGACAAAATCAACAACAAAAACAATAACAACAACAACCATCGTCATCATCATCATCATCATAGAGGTAATGATGATGATAATGATAACAATGATAATGATATTAAGAAAACAAACACATTATCTATCTGTGTAGGCATCCTTCAGTCTCGGAAGACTATAGAGTTGCGCCCTGAGTGTCTATTCTGGTACAGCGACGGGTGTGGCTGGCCAGTCCGACGCGGGAAAGACAGTCCCTGTGGCAGAGGGCACAGATGAAGTCTGACGCTGGTCTGTCTGCCTGGGCTGCAGCCTTTCTTCTCATTCTCTTTTCCCCGTGCTGCTGAGCGAGTGTCTCTTCGAACTTGGAGAGACCTTTCTGCACAGTCTGTCTCCAGGCTGACCGTTCGAGGGCTGTTGCTTCCCAGTTGTTCTGGTCGATGTTCAAGGCTTTTAGGTCCCTCTTGCACACGTCTTTGAATCGCAGCTGTGGTCTTCCTGTGGGACGTTTTCCCTGCACAAGTTCTCCATAGAGGAGGTCTTTAGGGATCCGTCCGTTGTCCATGCGCACCACATGACCGAGCCAGCACATACGTCTCTGTTTCAGCAGAGTGTACATGCTGGTGCATCCAGCTCTTTCCAGAACGTGTTGTTTGGGACCTTGTCCTGCCAGGTGATGTTCAGAATGCGTCGGAGGCTACGCATATGAAAAGCATTGAGCTTTCGCTCTTGTCGGGCACGCAAAGTCCAAGACTCACTGCCATACAGGAGGGTACTCACGACGCAGGCTCTGTAGATCTGGATCTTTGTGTGCTCGGTCAGCTTGCTGTTGTTCCATGTTTTCTTTGTCAGTCTGGTCATGGTGGTAGCTGCCTTGCCGATGCTCCTGTTGAGCTCTGCGTCAAATGAGAGGGTGTCTGAGATAGTTGAGCCCAGATAAACAAAGTCAAGGACGACATCCAGTTCATGGTCATTGATGCTGATGACTGGGGGAGAGTCAACATCCTGTCCCATGACATGTGTTTTCTTCAAGCTAATGGTAAGCCCGAAGTCTTGGCAGGCATCGCTGAAGCGAGTCATGAGCTGCTGTAGGTCCTCGGCTGAGTGGGCGGTTACTGCTGCGTCGTCTGCAAAGAGGAAGTCACGCAGGCACCTCAGCTTGACTTTCGTCTTGGTTCTTAGTCTGGAGAGGTTGAAGAGCTTTCCGTCTGTCCGGGTTCGGAGGTAGATACCTTCAGCTGCAGGACCAAATGCGTGTTTCAGCATCACAGCAAAGACGAATCCAAACAGGGTGGGAGCCATGACGCAACCCTGTTTCACTCCGCTCCGTATGTTGAAGGCAGCTGATGTTGAGCCGTCAAAGACGACGGTGCCTTTCATGTCTTCGTGGAAGGATCTGATGATGCTGAGAAGTTTGGGTGGACATCCAATCTTGGGGAGGATCTTGAAGAGGCCATCTCTGCTGACCAGATCAAAAGCCTTATTGAGATCTATGAAGGCCATGAAGAGTGGCTGCCTTTGCTCCTTACATTTCTCCTGAAGGGAGAAGATCATATCTATAGTGGATATGTTGGCACGGAAACCGCACTGCGATTCAGGATAAACTTGCTCTGCAAGTACTTGGAGCCTCTTCAGTACTACTCGTGCAAAGACTTTCCCAACGATACTAAGGAGGGATATGCCACGATAATTATTGCAATCGCTTCTGTCACCTTTGTTTTTGTATAGTGTGACGACGTTAGCATCCCTCATGTCTTGTGGTACTTCGCCTTCACTCCAACAGAGGCAGAGGATTTCATGCAACTCGGTGATGAGTGTCTCTTTACAGCACTTCAGTACTTCGGCGGGAATACCGTCTTTCCCTGGTGCCTTGCCAGAGGCAAGAGAGTCCAGGGCTTTGTTGGGTTCGTCTATGGTTGGTTCTCTGTCAAGCTCTTCCAGCTCTGGTAGGCGCTCTATGGCATTCAGGGCATCTTCTGTGACTACATTTTCCCGTGCATATAGCTCAGTGTAGTGTTCTACCCAGCGCTCCATCTGTTGTTCTCTGTCCTGAATCACCTCCCCTGTAGCTGATTTCAAAGGGGGCAGTTTTCTTTTGTGTTGGGCCCAATGCCTGCTTGATGCCGTCATACATCGCCTTAATGTTGCCTGTGTCAGCTGCGATCTGAATCTGGGAACAGAGCTGAAGCCAATAATCGTTGGCGCATTGCCTGGCACACTACTGAACTTTGCTGCGAGCAGCACGGAGAACCTGGAGGTTCTGCTCACTAGTGTTGGTTTTGTATGCTGTCAGGGCGTTTCGCTTGGCCTCGATGACTGGTGTCATTTCTTCTAAATGGGCTTCGAACCAATCAGCTGACTTGCTGGTCTTTTTGCCAAAGGTGGACATGGCGGCGTTGTAGACAGCATCTCTGAAGTGTTCCCATCGGTCTTGGGCATTTGCAGTGGGTGGGCCAGGGAGAGAATCCTCCAACACGGGCGAACTCCTCCACTTTTCTTTGATCGCGTGATTTGCTGGTGTCGATGCGGGCCGGCCCTCCTTTCTGTACTGTGCAGTCTCTTTGCGCCGAGCTTCACTTTGCTGCACACCAAAGAGTGGTCAGTGTCACAATCGGAACTCTGGTAGCTGAGAGTGATCTTGATGCTGGAAAGGTTGACACGTCTGGTGAGGATCAGATCGAGCTGATGCCAGTGTTTGGATCGAGGGTGTCTCCAGGAGACTCGATGCTGAGGCTTCGTGTTGAAGAAGGTGTTACTGACGCACAACCCATGATGACAGCAGAGCTGTAGCAGGTGCTGGCCATTCTCGTTCATTTTCCCAGTGCCGAACTGACCCAAGGAGTGGGCCAGGAGTTGTGATCGGCACCTACTCTGGCGTTGAAATCGCCTGCGATGAACAGTAATTCTCTGTCGGGAATTCTCCTTATAGCAGCACTGAGGTCGTCATAAAACTTGTCTTTTGCTTCTGCTGTGGATGCCAAAGTTGGTGCGTAGGCACTAATTAGAGTGACTGGTCCCGATGATGTTTGGAGTCGGAGAGACAGGATTCGTTCTGTTCCTTCTGCTGGTGGGGTTATGGACTCCAATAATCTGTTTCTAACTACAAATCTCACGCCGTGTTCTCTGACCTCGTCTGATGGTTTGCCCTGCCAGAACAGGGTGACGTCTCTCTCCCTCACAGATCCTGTTTCTGGGAGCCTGGTTTCTTGAAGGGCGACAATGTCCATCTGCTCAGTTCTCTGTCGATGACGGCTGTCTTGCGAACATCGTTTACTTCCTGCAGGTCGTCAGAAAAGCCTGGTGTCATTGTCCTTACGTTCCACGTACCCAATTTCAGGGCGGAAGTTTTCATTTTTCTGTTGCCTGGTGCACAGTTATCGATCCACTTGTCGGTTTTCACCCTAAACCCCACGCACCCAGTGAGGCTAACGGACCGTGGCGGGGCAGCACCTTACTGGCTGGGGACTGCCCAGCTTAAGGCGGGCGGTAGCTGCCCAGTGAGATGCAATGACCTCTCCCACCGTCGGAAGCAGCCCCTGGCGTCTGACTCTACGGCAATTGAGTATGCAGACTTATAACCGGTAGACTGCTACTTCCCGTGTTTTGTCGACGCTGCAAAGCGAAGCTGGAGTGACCTCTCCAGAGCGCAAAGCCTGGGTAAGTAAGTATGGACGGCAAGCTGTTACCCATGCAGCAGACCCCCCCCCCCCCTCTCCACGTCGCTGGAATGGTCCATTGGAAAGGCAAACGCCAATACACATGGTTCCAGTGCCGTCGCAGGAGTTGCCAGAACGTTGCTGTATACAGCTTCGGACTGCCTTGGGGACTCCGACTCCGGATTTTTTCCTCAGGGTTGACTCCCGAAGCCTTTCCTAAGAGTGGGTATAGCTGCAAGGCAGCGGAGTTTTGAGATCAGAGTTGTCCTTCTCTTAGATGGGCTGTCTTCCCAGACTAATGAGCCCCATCTGCTCAAGAAGGGGTATTAGTCCTACACAAACCCGTTTAACCTCTGGGTGAGTTGGTCTACATTAGTCTGACCTCTACCCTTCGACCTGTCCAGCTTGGGTGGCCCTACCAGGAGCATACAGCTCCCGCTGGCATAGCTCTCTGGGTCATAGAGGTACACAAGCTCCCACACCACGACAAGGAGTAGACCGTGTTGAAGATCTGTCTATCTATATAACTATCTATCTATCCATCTACCTACCTACCTATCTATCTGTCTATCTATCTATTTATCTATCTCTATGTATGTATTGTATGTATGTATGCATGTATGAATATATGTATGTATGTGTGTATGTATGTATGCATGCATGTTTCAATATCTCTCATTATCTATCTAAGTATCCATCCATCAATCTATCTATCTATCTATCCATCTATCTATCTATCTATCTATGATTATTATCCAGCACTGCCTAAAGGGGGCCCAAATGTAGAAGAAGATATTTTCAAGTAATAATGTCAAAACGCTAGACAGTCCTTATGATTATACCCTCTCTCTCTCTCTCTCTCTCTCTCTCTCTCTCTCTCGGGTTCACGTGGTTTGACACGAACCGACAGGGCGCCATTTGTCTAGGCTGCGAAAATTATGTTCGATTAGTCTTTGACAATGTCAGTTACTGGACTTCCAGCGACTGTGGAGACAGCCCTGAGGGCCTTGCTAACCGCGAACACAGTGTCATGCTGGAAAATTACAGGTGAAGGCAGTAACACCGTCGTCGTCCTACGTCTGAAGCCAGCCGTCCCTGTCAAAACAACAATGGCGGATCTCGTCTTGAATCGAGGAACGCGAGTTCAATATTACCGAAAGAAACCGCCGTGCGACGTGATCAGGAACGAGCAAAGCAGCAAAACACATGGCTTGAACAGGTTGGTGCAGATAACGGAAACGCTTGTGTAGTGAATCAACTAGCCTTGTTTGACACAGAAGTTGAAGATCACAGTACACAGTGCACTACACGGGATGTTATTGAACACATCAAGCCTACAGATGTTGACAGTGAGACTGACACGTCCAATGTTCAAGACAGTCTTCTGCCTTCGTACTCCAGTCAGTCTGAGTGCGACATCGTTAACCAGGAGATCCAGCACTCTGTCATCGACACAGGCCTCGAACATTCTATCGACAGAACAGTGGCAGGCTTTGACACGGGTGTGATAAAGACTATGTTAGCACTTTGACTGATCGGCAAGTTCAGAGACGGTTGAGGGATAAGCACAGAAATTTAGCATTCCGAAAGATCGTGCTTCACCAGTCAGATGGCGTGGGTGTGTTACTGTTCGAATCGGATGACATTGTTTTAGAGTTCGCCTGCGATCCGAGTTCGGAAGACGACTGTCTGTTCTGGTTTATCAAGCAGGAACACAAGAACATGTCATCGGAAGAACGTGTTAAAGTAGCCCACCTGCGGAAAGGAAGACGTGCTAGCAACACACAGCACACAGAGACGCAAGCACGTGCTCTACGGTGGTTGCACGCTCTGCTCGGCCTGGTCCAGTTCTACCTGGGATGACTGTCCTCCGCTGAACGGATCGTGCACACATGTCAGAGACAGTTTGTCGTTCACGACTTTGTCATGTAATGTTAAAAAAGAAATGCATTGCTGTGGTTTCCATGTCAATGATATCGTGTCGCGTTTTGTCAATGTACATCGCGACGCCTTGCTAAAGGAACTGTACAGCTTAATAGCAATACAATTCGTTCGTTCGTTCTTCTCTCTCTCTCTCTCTCTCTCTCTTCTCTCTCTCTCTCTCTCTCTCTCTCTCTCTCTCTCTCTCTCTCTGTGCCATCGGATTAAATGAAAAGACTGGGACGATTTGGAAGACGTTTTGTGACCTCTGGTCAAATGAGAAATCCAGGAACACATTGTGTGACCTGGGATCGAATGGGAAGACTTGGAAGACATTATGTGACCTCTGGTCATATGAGAAGTCCAGTGACACATTGTGTGACCTGAGATCAAATGGGAAGACTTGGAACACATTGTGTGACCTCTGGTCATATGAGAAGGCCAAGGACACATTGTGTGACCTGGGATCAAATGGGAAGACTTGGAACACATTGTGTGACCTCTGGTCATATGAGAAGACGAGGAACATATTGCCTGCAAGCACACATACACATAATTACGAAAGCACACACACACACACACACACACACACACACACACACACACACACACACACACACACACACACACTGTCATATGATGTAGCCTTACATGGCGACATGTGACGTTCCGTCGCGTACGCCCTTATTTGTTATAAAGCATTTCCCTAGGTAGGGAAGAGGAAAGTTAAAAGAAAGGAAAATTTGCATGGTCTGACCAGTGTGATCGGTGTCGCTGGTGGTTATAGACGTAGGGTGATTATTGGTTGAATGGACGGACGTTGTCCATTGGTCAAGTAACCAAGGGCTGGTAATGTGTAAAGTTAGTTGAGAACTCACTGAATATGTACTCAGAAAGAGTGCAGGAAGGAAAAATAAGGTATAGGAAGGAGATGGCTTGGGGACACTGACCAGACAGGTTGTTTGGAGCTTGCAGAACGAGTTTCACCTGCATTCTACCATTACCAGGTGAGGTATAGACAGATGGGGAGAGAAAAGAGAGAGAGTTAAGAAAAGGGAAAAAGGGAAAAGAATTTATCATTATTCAGATTTTGAAATAGATTACTCACACGGACTTCATTCGTGTTTCAGCCCTTCCCGGTGCTGTGGCAGCACCAGTAATGGTACAAGCAACTGTGGCAGTTGCGTAAGAAGTATTCGGGCTCCAGTGCTGTGGCAGCACCTAATTGTGAAAGGACAACGACTGCGACAGTCGTGAGAGAATTTAAAGAATTTGTCATGTTGACCCACAAAGAATGTTGATTGTCCCTTTGGGTCGGAACTCAGATGATATTCTTGATATTTTAAGCCATCTTTTGATTCTTCTATGGAAAATGTATTAATTGTTTCTCCAGTGAAGAGAGAAACCTGTAAAAAAAAGGTTTTGTGAATTACTATGTATAATGAGATGAAATTTGGTCCCAGCTAGTGGATCTGTGGATGTTTGTACCTCCACTGGAGTGGAGGAACATAAGATTTAAAGATTTGAAAAGTTGATTAACGTATAGTAAATTATTCCCCGGAGAGGAGGGGGAGAAGAAGAGTTATTGTAGTGCGCCTTCTGGTTGTTTGGAGAGATTGCGTGTGCACGGAGTGAATGCTGAGCTGAGTGCGTGTATGCATTTGTGCTCAGTGTGACAGTGGTGACCCCGACTTAGGACGTAGGACTAGGGTTTTTTTGTACCCCCTCCAAAGAAAAAAGTAAGATTCCCCCTCTAAAAAAAAAGTAAAAAAAAAAAAAAATTTCATTTTGCGAAAAGAGACGTTTTGTATTATTGATTGTTGTGATTACCGTTTACAGTTTTTATTTTTCATTTGTTTCTGTATGTGTGTTTTCGAGTGTTTGAGATTTCTTTTGGTTGCTCTACTCTGTTAGGGTTGTTGTTTTTTTTTTTTTTGTTTTTTTGGTAGGTTTTCCTTTTGACCCTTTCCCCCCCTCAGGACCTATAGCCTCAACCTCCTCTTGCTCGTACCTGGCAGCAAGGGGGTAGGGCGTTGAGGAGTCGTTGCCCTTCCCCTAGATTAGATTTTGTTTTGTCCCCTTCCACAGGACTGATAGCCCCAACCTCTTCCTGCTCTGATTTAGCAGGGGGGCATGGCGTTGGGGAGTCAATAGTCCCTCCCTCTCTAATATCTATTTGTTTCCCTTTCCTATAATTTTATTTGGATTTTTTCCCTTACCCCTCTGAGTGTGGGATCGACTTCACCTCCGTCACTCAACTAGTGTAGGTGGTGGAGTGGATTACCGCTCAGCCCTAATAAAAATTTGTTTTCTTGATTATCTTTTGGGTTGTTTTTGTGTGTGTATATTGCATTGTGTTGTTAGTATATTGTGTGTATTATTATTTGAATACTTCCCCGTCTCCAGCTTTACGGGAGACAGTTGCCATTAGGGTGCTGTCTGAGGCCCTCTTTCGCTTTTTCTGATTTCCCCTATCTATACCGGACCTGTCTATTCTTTCATTTCCTTTTCACCCCCTTTACAAAAAAATCTCCAAACCTTCTCTTCAATAGGCGCCTATCTAGCTTCTTTTCATCATTGTCATCTTTTAGGTAGGATTTCCGTTAGTGTACGTTTTCTCCCCCTCTTTTTAATTGTTCGTTGATTCATTTGTTTTGTAACTTTGTATTCACTTATTGTTTAAGGCGATTCATTTGTTCTGTGAACTCATCTATTTTGTTTTACCAAGAAACTAAGTAAGAAAGTAACAACTACAATAAGAACAGTTAAGAACATAAACATTATAAAGAATTTATTTCCGGGAAAAAAATTATATTTTGCCTGTTTTCTTTTCATTGGGGGAAAAGAGTTATTAGTATTGGATTTCATTTTTTTAGTTGTCTTTTTCCCTTAAGGAAAGAATATTGGTGAAAATCTCTTTTGGAAAGATCACATTGTCAATTCTTATTAGTGCTTCTCTTTTGTAAGCCTTTATTATTTTTCTGTTTATACCAGCATTTAAATTCTTTATTTGTACATACTGTAACAAAGTTTTGTTGTTGTTTTTTCTGGAAACGTATGTACCATCACATATTGCCTTATTTTAATCATATTTAGTCATTTCTTGTTTGTTTGTGGTAACTGTTCATGATGGAAAATTTTGATGAATGTGTACGACAGGCCGAGCGTTTAGGCTTTGAAGGTGATAAATTAGCAAACTATGTCCAATGTATGGACAGGGCAGAAAGAGAGAGAGAGAGAGAGAGAGGAGAGAGAGAGAGAGAGAGAGAGAGAGAGAGAGAGAGAGAGAGAGAGAGAGAGGAAAAACAGAAACAACTAGAAGAGAAAGATAAAGATGTGTGTGGGCATCCTTCAGTCTCGGAAGACTATGGAGTTGCGCTCTAGGTGTCTATTCTGGTACAGCGGCGGGTGTGGCTGGCCAGTCCGACACGGGAAAGACAGTCCCTGTGGCAGAGGGCACAGATGAAGTCTGACGCTGGTCTGTCTGCCTGGGCTGCAGCCTTTCTTCTCATTCTCTTTTCCCCGTGCTGCTGAGCGAGTGTCTCTTCGAACTTGGAGAGACCTTTCTGCACAGTCTGTCTCCAGGCTGACCGTTCGAGGGCTGTTGCTTCCCAGTTGTTCTGGTCGATGTTCAAGGCTTTTAGGTCTCTCTTGCACACGTCTTTGAATCGCAGCTGTGGTCTTCCTGTGGGACGTTTTCCCTGCACAAGTTCTCCATAGAGGAGGTCTTTAGGGATCCGTCCGTCATCCATGCGCATGACATGGCTGAGCCAGCGCATACGTCTCTGTTTCAGCAGAGTGTACATGCTGGTGCATCCAGCTCCTTCCAGGACAGTGTTGTTTGGGACCTTGTCCTGCCAGGTGATGTTCAGAATGCGTCGGAGGCTACGCATATGAAAAGCATTGAGCTTTCGCTCTTGTCGGGCACGCAAAGTCCAAGACTCACTGCCATACAGGAGGGTACTCACGACGCAGGCTCTGTAGATCTGGATCTTTGTGTGCTCGGTCAGCTTGCTGTTGTTCCATGCTTTCTTTGTCAGTCTGGTCATGGTGGTAGCTGCCTTGCCGATGCTCCTGTTGAGCTCTGCGTCAAATAGAGGGTGTCTGAAATAGTTGAGCCCAGATAAACAAAGTCATGGACGACGTCCAGTTCATGGTCATTGATGCTGATGACTGGGGGAGAGTCAACATCCTGTCCCATGAACTGTGCTTTCTTCAAGCTAATGGTAAGCCCGAAGTCTTGGCAAGCATTACTGAAGCAAGTCATGAGCTGCTGTAGGTCCTCGGCTGAGTGGGCGGTTACTGCTGCGTCGTCTGCAAAGAGGAAGTCACGCAGGCACTTCAGCTTGACTTTTGTATTGGCTCTTAGTCTGGAGAGGTTGAAGAGCTTTCCGTCTGTCCTGGTTCGGAGGTAGATACCTTCAGCTGCAGGACCAAATGCGTGTTTCAGCATCACAGCAAAGACGAATCCAAACAGGGTGGGAGCCAGGACGCAACCCTGTTTCACTCTGCTCCGTATGTTGAAGGCAGCTGATGTTGAGCCGTCAAAGACGACAGTGCCTTTCACGTCTTCGTGGAAGGATCTGATGATGCTGAGAAGTTTGGGTGGACATCCAATCTTGGGGAGGATCTTGAAGAGGCCATCTCTGCTGACCAGATCGAAAGCCTTTGTGAGATCTATGAAGGCCATGAAGAGTGGCTGCCTTTGCTCCTTACATTTCTCCTGAAGTTGTTTAAGGGAGAAGATCATATCTGTAGTGGATCTGTTGGTACGGAAACCGCACTGCGATTCAGGATAAACTTGCTCTGCAAGTACTTGGAGCCTCTTCAGTACTACTTGTGCAAAGGCTTTCCCAACGATACTAAGGAGGGATGTGCCACGATAATTATTACAATCGCTTCTGTCACCTTTGTTTTTGTACCGTGTGACGACGTTAGCATCCCTCATGTCTTGTGGTACTTCACCTTCACTCCAACAGAGGCAGAGGATTTCATACAACTCGGTGATAAGTGTCTCTTTACAGCACTTCAGTACTTCGGCGGGAATACCATCTTTCCCTGGTGCATTGCAGGCAAGAGCGTCCAGGGCTTCGTTGAGTTCCTCTACGGTTGGTTCTCTGTCAAGCTCTTCCAGCTCTGGTAGGCGCTCTATGGCATTCAGGGCATCTTCTGTGACTACATTTTCCCTTGCATATAGCTCAGTGTAGTGTTCTACCCAGTGCTCCTTCTGTTGTTCTCTGTCCTGAATCACCTCCCCTGTAGCTGATCTCAAAGGGGCAGTTTTCTTTTGTGTTGGGCCCAATGCCTGCTTGATGCCGTCATACATCGCCTTAATGTTGCCTGTGTCAGCTGCGATCTGAATCTGGGAACAGAGCTGAAGCCAATAATCGTTAGCGCACTGCATGGCACACTGCTGGACTTTCCTGTGAGCAGCACGGAGAACCTGGAGGTTCTGCTCACTAGTGTTGGTTTTGTATGCTGTCAGGGCATTTCTCATGGCCTCGATGACTGGTGTCATTTCTTCTAAATGGGCTTCGAACTAGTCAGCTGACTTGCTGGTCTTTTTGCCAAAGGTGGACATGGCGGCGTTGTAGACAGCATCTCTGAAGTGTTCCCATCAGTCTTGGGCATTTGCAGTGGGTG
Organism: Conus canariensis; assembly: GCA_033310375.1. Taxonomy (NCBI): domain Eukaryota; kingdom Metazoa; phylum Mollusca; class Gastropoda; order Neogastropoda; family Conidae; genus Conus; species Conus canariensis. The sequence goes on along the minus strand of CM065737.1, from coordinate 36,351,131 downwards.
GGCCAGGGAGAGAATCCTCCAACACGCGTGCGAACGCCTCCACTTTTCTTTGATCGCGTGATTTGCTGGTGTCGATGCGAGGCCGGCCCACCTTTCTCGTACTGTGCATTCTCTTCGCACGGAGCTTCACTTTGCTGCACACCAAAGAGTGGTCAGTGTCACAGTCGGCGCTCTGGTAGCTGCGAGTGATCTTGATGCTGGAAAGGTTGACACGTCTGATGAGGATCAGATCGAGCTGATGCCAGTGTTTGGATCGAGGGTGTCTCCAGGAGACTCGATGCTGAGGCTTCGTGTTGAAGAAGGTGTTACTGACGCACAACCCATGATGACAGCAGAGCTGTAGCAGGTGCTGGCCATTCTCGTTCATTTTCCCAGTGCCGAACTGACCCAAGGAAGTGGGCCAGGAGTTGTGATCCACACCTACTCTGGCGTTGAAATCGCCTGCGATGATCAGTAATTCTCTGTCGGGAATTCTCCTTATAGCAGCACTGACGTCGTCATAAAACTTGTCTTTTGCTTCTGCTGTGGATGCCAAAGTTGGTGCGTAGGCACTAATTAGAGTGACTGGTCCCGATGATGTTTGGAGTCGGAGAGACAGGATTCGTTCTGTTCCTTCTGCTGGTGGGGTTATGGACTCCAATAACCTGTTTCTAACTGCGAATCCCAGGCCGTGTTCTCTGACCTCATCTGATGGTTTGCCCTGCCAGAACAGGGTGAAGTCTCTCTCCCTCACAGATCCTGTTTCTGGGAGCCTGGTTTCTTGAAGGGCGACGATGTCCATCTGCAGTCTGCTCAATTCTCTGTCGATGACAGCTGTCTTGCGAGCATCGTTTACTTCCTGCAGGTCGTCAGAAAAGCCTGGTGTCATTGTCCTTACGTTCCACGTACCCAATTTCAGGGCGGAAGTTTTCATTTTTCTGTTGCCTGGTGCATAGTTATCGATCCACTTGTCGGTTTTCACCCTAAACCCCACGCACCCTGTGAGGCTAACGGACCATGGCGGGGCAGCACCTTACTGGCTGGGGACTGCCCAGCTTAAGGCAGGTGGTAGCTGCCCAGTGAGATGCAATGACCTCTCCCACCATCGGAAGCAGCCCCTGGCGTCTGACTCTACGGCAATTGAGTATGCAGACTTATAACCGGTAGACTGCTACTTCCCGAGTTTTGTCGACGCTGCAAAGCGAAGCTGGAGTGACCTCTCCAGAGCGGAAAGCCTGGGTAAGTAAGTATGGAGGGCAAGCTGTTACCCATGCAGCAGACCCCCCCCCCCCCTCTCCACGTCGCTGGAATGGTCCATTGGAAAGGCAAACGCCAATACACATGGTTCCAGTGCCGTCGCAAGAGTTGCCAGAACGTTGCTGTATACAGCCTAGGACTGCTTTGGGGACTCTGACTCCGGATTTTTCCTCAGGATTGACTCCCGAAGCCTTTCCTAAGAGTGGATATAGCCGCAAGGCAGCAGAGGTTTGAGATCAGAGTTTTTCCTTCTCTTAGGTGGGCTGTCTTCCCAGACTAATGAGCCCCATCTGCCAAGAAGGGGTGTTAGCCCCACACAAACCCATTTAACCTCTGGGTGAGTTGGTCTACATTAGTCTGACCTCTACCCTTTGACCTGTCCAGCTTGGGTGGCCCTACCATGAGCATACAGCTCCCACTGGCATAGCTCTTTGGGTCATAGAGGCCACACAAGCTCCCACACCACGACAGGAGTAGACCGTGTGGAAGTAAAAGATAAAGAAAGATAAGAACGACAAGAAAATCTAAAGATTAGAGTTCGAAGAAAAAAACACAGAAAGAGATGGAAAGAAAATAAAAAAAGATCAGAGTTTGAGGAAAAAAAACTACAGAGAGAGAGAGAGAGGAGGTTCAAAGAAAACTAGAATAGAGGAATAAGGATAAGGAACGGCAATTTAAACTGAGACAACTTGAGTTAGAGACTGATGCGGAAATTAAAAATTACAGGCATCGAGAGAACCTCCACCACCACCTCCACCGGTCTGTTCCGCGAGTACATTTCATCCGAAGTCAACATACATTCTGAAGTTGCCGCCGTTCGAAGAAAAAACCGACGACATTGACAGTTTTCTTTTTCGGTTCGAGAACCACGCAACATCTTGTGGCTGGCCGAAGGAGAAATGGACATCGTTTATCGCGTCGCTGTTTAAGGGAAGCGATTTGGCACTATACCACACACTCGCGGCAAAAGAAGGGTTGACTTGGGACCAATTAAAAGAAGAACTCTTAAAGAAGTTTCAGTGTTCAGCTGACCGTTTTCGTGAGCGTTTCCGATCAGTTCGTCCTGACAAGGGAGAATCATTTCCATCTTTTTTAATAAGAATGAGTCACTGTTTAGACAGGTGGATAGAGCTAACAAAGACGAATAAGACTTTCGAATCACTGCGAGATTTGTTACTTCGAGAGCAACTTTTCAGAGCGTCAGCAAAGATTTGGCCACTTTCTTAAAGAGAGACAGTTCGTAACGTTGACGAAAGGTGTCAGATGGTGGATCAGTACTGTATTGCTCATCCGGATAAAGGTGTTGCCCACAAGGAAAATTCGTCCCTTTTCGAGTCTCACTCGGCATTTCAGATACATTCTGGACAAGGAAACTATAGAAGAGGAAATCGCGCTTCATTCCAAGGTCCTCATGGTTACACGTCTTTTAGCAACAGACAAAGACCTTTCTGCGGTCAGGGCCTTGTCGGTTCTGGCGATTTCCGTCAGTACCAATACTCACCACCGGAAAGACCTTTTCCTTTCCGAGGGCGTGGTGAACAACAACCGCGCAGACCCTTTGGTCCAGTGCATGGACAAGGTCCAGGTTCACAGACTAACAGTAACCAGTTGTCCACCAACCAAACCATGCGTTGCCATTTTTGTGAGTGCAAATTCCATTTGAAACGGGACTGTCCTTTCAAAGGAAGTAGAGCAAAGACTGGATTTGTTTCCACTACATGTGAAGGTCTTGTTTTGGCACCAGATCAGTCCATTGATGGTCTTTTTTGGAGGATTGTGCCATTAATGGTTTACAAGGTTCTGTTTTGCGAGATACAGGTTGTACCACAGCTGGTGTAAGGAAATCTTTTGTTCTACCAGACCAATATCTTGACAGTGTTCAGAGATGCAGATCGCTTGGTGGAAAAATTGGAACTTTTCCACTTGCAAAAATTTCCTTCGATACACCATACTACTCCTGGTCGCTTACCGCCTGTGTTATTGAGAACCCAGTTTGCGATTTGATTTGGGGAAATTCTATCAGGTGTTGCGACAGTACACGGTGGTGCTGGAGGATCTTTCGTTCCTTGTCTCATCAATACAAGATCAAAAGTTGTAGAGCAGGGAAAACCAACAAAACCGCTCAAGGTTTCAAAACTGGATGAACTAAAAGTTACGCCAGATGTTTTGAAGACCATGCAGAGAAGCGACGAGACACAGACGACTATACTTTCTACTGCAAAGCAGAGTGTCTCTACAAACCAACGGACAAGCCGACGTACATACTGGACTCTGACATCCTCTACAGGCATGTACCTGGACAAGACAACAAACAGATTGTGGTTCCCAAAGTGAAAATGGCAAATGCTGAAAATGTATTCCATGTAAACATGCTAAAAAGTATGTTGAACGTACAAATGTTGCCATTAACGAGTGAATTGAATGGATATGTCCAGTGTCTGGAACAGATGTGGCTGTTACAGAAATCATTGATTCTGATTTTGTACCCGATGTCACATACAGAGACAGAGCAAAGGCTGTGCAAACAACAAATGTGGGATTGTTAACATCTACTAGTATAGATGATACTGTACCTCTGCCCACTCTTTCTGTCAAGGGAAAACCTTATCGTGATGTTTTGTGTGATGATCTGTCTTTGATTCAGAAAGAACAATTGGAAGGTATTTTGAAGGACTTTCAGGATGTTCTGACTGATACCCCAGGGACAGTGACAGCAGTTGATCCCCATACTGTTCACTTGAGTACGGAAAACCCAGTCCGAGTCAAACCATATCCCCTCCCATTTGCGAAAAAAACAGGTTGTCGAAAGAGAGATTCAAGTTATGCTTGGGTTGAAATTTATTGAACCGTCCTCGTCACCATACAGCTCACCAGTTGTATTGGTGGACAAACCTGATGGCTCGGTGCGGTTTTGCATCGATTACAGGAAGTTGAACAAAATCACTGTGTTTGATGCAGAAGCTATCCCAGACATTGAGGAACTTCTTTGTCAACTGTCAGAAGGAAAATATTTTGTCAAAATAAATTTAACTAAAGGGTATTGGCAAATCCTGATGGCTGAAGCAGACAAGGAAAAAACAGCTTTTCAGACACCTATTGGACTGTTTCAATGGACGAAAATGCCATTTGGATTACAAAACGCCCCAGCTTCTTTTGCCAGAATGATGCGCGCACTAAAACTTCATGAGTGTTGAGCAGTGAGTTTTTTTGATGACATTTTGCTTGCTGCAAAGTCATGGAATTCTGGATAACTTGAGAGCTCTTTTTTGTAAACTTCGGAATTTTGGTCCGACGGCTAGACCGTCCAAAATTCGTGCTGGATTCAAGACTCTTGAGTTTTTGGGTCATGTCATTTCTGTTGGGAAAATGACACCAGAGGAAAAGAAAGTAGGAAAGATCTTGGCCTTGAAGAGATCTACTACAAAGAAACAGATAGATCACACCTTGGATTGTTGTCCTATTACAGAAGATATGTACCGCACTTTGCGTCATTGACACAGCCCCTTTGAGTGACTTAACAAAAGGAACAAAAAACAAAAGTATCGTCTGGTCAGATGAGTGCCAGAAAGCGCTGGAATGTGTTCAAAACATCCTCAATTCATTCCCTGTGCTGCTTTTGCCCTCTCTTTCAGAGGATTTTGTTTTGAGAACTGATGCCAGCTCCAAAGGCATGGGAGCTGTACTGTTGCAAGAAAAGAATGGATTGTTACACCCTGTGCAATATGCAAGTAAAAGGTTCTCTAACACACAAGTCAAATACTCAACAATTGAGAGGGAGTGTCTTGCCATTGTTTGGGCTTGTGAGAAATTTGCCAGATTCCTTACTGGAAGACAGTTTCGGTTACAAACCGACCACAGGCCATTGACGTTTTTGCAGTCGTCCAAGACCAAAAATAGCAGGCTGTTAAGATGGGCTTTGTCATTGCAGGAGTTCAAGTTTGACATTGAGCCATTACCTGGAACTCAGAATGTCATGGCAGATTTTCTGTCTCGTGCGTGAGTGCACAGTATCCTTCGTGCAGCTGTAACTGCACACAAAAGGAAAGACTGTTTCTGCTGTTTGTTTTCATTGTGGACAGACTTTATTATTCTGCTGTTTGTTTTCATTGTGGAAAGACTTTATTGACATTTTGGCAGGGTTATGTCTGCTACTGTCAATCTGAGTTAATAAGTGGTTGTGATTGATCTTTTTCCAAAAGTGATTATGTATTGGCATTGGTGTCTCATTGTAGGATGCTACTTTGTGAATGTGTGCAGAGTACTTCATTTGATGTCTTGCAAGTGTTGTTGTTTTCTTTCACGTCGGTCCATTGTGAAGAATGAAAAAAAGTGTTTGGCTTTCGAGTGGACTGCTATATTGTATATTCTTGCTTGAAGAAAGACTTTTCACTTGGCAAATTTTTCTCATCAAGTGAGTCATGAGGAAATTCTCATTTTGTGAGGATGTTGGGACATATGATTATGTGACAACAGGCAAGAAAAAAACTGTTTACATTTTGGTATATATAAACATAATTGGCATTTGGAATGATCAGTATCATATATGTTCTTCGTGTATGTGTGACTTGTGATTTGTGGTGATGGAGTATGAATTTGTTTTTAAAAACTAAACAAAACTGATTGTACATTTTTTTTTCTCAAACTAAGATTTTGAAATGTGATTTTGGATCTTTATGATGTTCATAAAGGTTAGTTCTGTGCATTAATGGAAACTCTTGTATGATGAAAAATTGATGATTGAGGGCTGAAGTTGTATATTAACTAGATGTGTATGTGTATTTAAAAAAAATTTTCTTGGCGAAAGTTTTTTTTTCGCCCCGGGATGGGGGGTGTCATGTGATGTAGCCTCACATGCCGACATGTGACGTTCCGTCGCGTACGCCCTTATTTGTTATAAAGCATTTCCCTAGGTAGGGAAGAGGAAAGTTAAAAGAAAGGATAATTTGCATGGTCTGACCAGTGTGATCGGTGTCGCTGGTGGTTTTAGACGTAGGGTGATTATTGGTTGAATGGACGGACGTTGTCCATTGGTCAAGTAACCAAGGGCTGGTAATGTGTAGAGTTAGTTGAGAACTCACTGAATATGTACTCAGAAAGAGTGCAGGAAGGAAAAATAAGGTATAGGAAGGAGATGGCTTGGGGACACTGACCAGACAGGTTGTTTGGAGCTTGCAGAACTAGTTTCACCTGTATTCTACCATTACCAGGTGAGGTATAGACAGATGGGGAGAGAAAAGAGAGAGAGTTAAGAAAAGGGAAAAAGGGAAAAGAATTTATCATTATTCAGATTTTGAAATAGATTACTTACACGGACTTCATTCGTGTTTCAGCCCTTCCCGGTGCTGTGGCAGCACCAGTAATAGTACAAGCAACTGTGGCAGTTGCGTAAGAAGTATTCGGGCTTCAGTGCTGTGGCAGCACCTAATTGTGAAGAGGACAACGACTGCGACAGTCGTGAGAGAATTTAAAGAATTTGTCATGTTGACCCACAAAGAATGTTGATTGTCCCCTTGGGTCGGAACTCAGATGATATTCTTGTATTTTAAGCCATCTTGTGATTCTTTTTTGGAAAATGTATGAATTGTTTCTCCAGTGAAGAGAGAAACCTGTAAAATAAAAGTTGTGAATTACTATGTATAATGAGATGAAATTTGGTCCCAGCCAGTGGATCTGTGGAATGTTTGTACCTCTACACACACACACACACACACACACACACACACACACACACACACACACACACACACACATCACCATCACATACACCATCATTCATACACGCATACTCATGCACATACTTATAATACACACACACACTACGCATTCAGCATCCATGCATGCACCTAGTCTTCTATGTCTCTCATTCATTAGTTCAATCGCTCTTGGCACAAATGACAGCCTCGCTCTCTTAGTGGTAGTCTTTGGGGTGCGGTATCGCCTGCCTGATGGTAGTAGCTCAAAGTATTTGGCCAACACATGCGTCCTGTCATTCACAATTACTCTCGCCTTGCGCACTACTTGGCTTGCATGTAATTGGTTCATCTCTCTCTGACGCTCACCTACCGCCTTTCCACACACTCTCACCACTCGTTCCAGTACATTTCTGTTCTTCGCACTCAGACCTGCATACCAGCATATCAATCCAAACATCAAAACAGACTCAATGAAACATCGGTAAAAGTTTACTAAAATCTTTCCATTTACGCCGAAAGATCTGAGCTTTTTAAGACAGTATAAGCGTGAGTGACATTGCTTGTTTATTGCTTGCGTGAATGTATCAAAAGTGAGCTTGCAATCCATTCTTGTTCTCGGTATTTATACTCATTCACACGTTCAGCTTTACAACCATTAATGGAAAGATCAGGGATTGCACTGGGGTTTCTTCTTCCACGATCATCTCTTTAGTCTTTTTAACATTAAGGTCAAGATAGTTTTCTTTCCACCAGATTGTGAACAGTACATTCAACTTGCTCGATGAATGTTGTGTACGAGTTGGAGAGGTCTTGAATGGCTGTATCATCTGAGTATTTGATGACAGGGGTTAAATAAGTTCCAGAACAGTCATTAGTATAAAGAGTGAAGAGGACAGGGGAAAGAACTGTATCTTCAGGAGAACCGGTAAGTGTAGAGCGATAGTCAGAAAGACAGCGCTGAAAGCAAACAGTCTTGGATCTTTTGACCAAGAAGTCTATGATCCAGAGAATACGCTCAGGACAGACATCTTGTTTAAGAAGTTTGAGAGCCATGAGATGAGGCTGAATAGTATTGAAAGCAAAACAAAATCAATAAATAGAATGCGTACAAAGGAGCATGGCTTGTCTAAGTGGGTATATGCGTTGTGGAGAAGGGTGAGTGTCGCATCATCAGTGGATATGTCTTGCTTGTATGCAAATTGGAGTGGGTCATGTGCATTTGGTGTCTTGGTTAGTAACCTGTGCAAAACAACTCGCTCAAAACATTTCATGACTATAGAGGTCAATACTACGGGCCGAAAGTCTTTCAGTTCTTTTGCATTTCTTGATTTGGGTACAGGAGAGATGATCGAAGTTTTCCAAAGAGAGGGGACAGAACAAACTCGGAGTGACCATGAAAATAAATAACATACTAAAGACATAAGACAGTTGAGCAGCACTGTCGTGCAAGAGCCTTCCACAGATCCGATCTGGTCCAACAGCTTTGTTCACTTTCTCTTTTCTAAAGATAGGTTTAACAACAGAGCTGCGGATCTCAAAGTCATTGTTCCCTTCATCTGTTACTTATTTATTACGAAGATCTTCTATGACAGACATTTCATTCAGGTCGTCTCGCTCAAAATGGCAGTAGAAGTCATTCAGTGAATTGGCATACTTCACTCTATCTTCTTCTGACATCATAGTTGTCTGTGTTTGTTCTGACCCGTTAGTATCTTTAATCCCCTCCATGCATCCCTCATATTCCCCGCCCCAAATTTCCCTTCCACCCTTTCCCTGTACGCTATCTTTGCTCTCCTGACTTCTTGTCTGAGTTTTTTTCTGTACCTTTTTGCCTAGTCATGCAACTTCAGACGAGAATGAAACTCTGTAGCATAACCTTCATTATCTTCATCCACATCGAGCAGCATATGAAAAGGCCTAATTTCTGCTCTCACGATGGTCTCAGTTCCGATTTTCTCTCTGTGTCTATGACCTTCGGAGAGAGACAATCACTCACATTGACTCCGCAACAAAGCGGTTATTGTCGTCAGTAGGAGGTTTAGTAGGTGTGTCCGGCCTATGCTGGATCAGAAGAGGCACCATTGAACACCAACAAAGTGACTCAGCAGCAGCGTAGTTCCCCTCTTGTGGGTTTCTTTGAACGACTTTACACTGACTTTTCTTGCGGATTGCTGGTGGTGGGGCTGTGGCGTGACAAGCTGGGGTGTGACTGTTAAATAATACAGATAAATCAATAAATAACAAAAGCTTTTACACATTCATGCTTATAATTTTCATTTGAGGATAGGTTATGCTCATTGTTGTCGTCGTCGTCGTCGTTGTTGTTGTTATTGTTGTTGTTGTTCTCGTCGTCGCTGTTGTTGTTGTTGTTGTTGTTGCTGCTGTTTTTGTTATGATGATGATGATAATACTGGTGATGATGATGATGATGGTGATGATGATGATGATGATGATCCCGTTATCTTCATCATCATCATCTTAATCGTCGTCGTCGTTGTCATCATTTTCATCATCATCATCATCATCATCATCATCATCATCATCATTTTGAACATTAACGTCGTTATTGTTATCACTTTTTTTCTCCATAAGTTGCAATATCAGTTGTGCTACTTACGTGGTGGAAATGATCAGTGTAGGTTGTGGGAGTGGGACAAGAGGGAGCAATCATGCCCACGGACTGAAGTATGCTTGATATCCGGTGAGTTTCACTGCAGGTGTCAGGGGAACAAGAAGGGTGACTATAGGCATGTGCCCGTCCCTGTCATTTAGGGCAGGTGATTTGGAGCTCGTTCCTGGAATCACTCCAAGGGGGGAGGGGGGGGGGTGAGGAGGGTTCTGGACGATGCCCTAAATCACCCGCTGGAAAGTGGAATTTGAACAGGGCGAGGAGTGATCCCGACTAAGGTCCAGAACCACTCCCTCCTTAAGATGTAGGTGCAATGTTTTTGTTTTTTTGGGTTTTTTTATTAAGATGTTTTGTTGTTAGGAATGCTTCGAGGAGTTTAAGGAGTACAGTGATTTTTTTACACAAAAGGGGAGGTTAATCTGGATTTACTCTCCGAGGAGTGCCCTTTCTCACCCACTACGCAGTGATTTTGGGAGTGGAATGACAATGACACGTTAGACTGGTCATCGCTAATTTGTTTATGGCAACAAAATGCTATAGCCAAAACAACCGGTGCAGTTAAGTCATCAGTCTATATGACTGGGGGCCAGCCTTGATGGACACATTTTGATTTCCGTGTTTTAACAGGAAGTCAGCTTATTCCTACTCATCAGGATTCCGACTTTGGACATTTCTTTAAGCTAATCATTCAAAAATTGGTGTTTGATTGTTGTAGAAATTCATTTCATACGTGCAATATCCAGCATCTGATTTGTGATGTATTACTGGCAACAGGACCCAGTTACGATCATATATTATTTCCTTACTTTCTTTATCAAATATGCCTTTCAGTACGACTTAACCTTTTTTCCTGTTGAGGTTAGAACTTAAGACGTCTGGATCATTACCAATTGTTCAATCTTTCTTTGAGTGCGCGTTTGAATATGTGCTTCGAACTACTTGCATATTTCCCTGCATGTGTGTTTAGTACGCGTTATTTCTCTTAAAGGGAGCTTTGACTGCTTGTGAAGCAACGGTTAGATTCATTTTACATCTTTTCATACTCTGTGTGGGCTTGCTGTCTTGTGTGCTTTTGTTTGTGTAATTGGATAAGACAGGAACAGATACTTTAAAACACATTTTTAACATGACGTGATAGGTGTTTGATTTACAAACGTATTAGTTACATATTTACTTTCTTAACTGGTATTTAATTGTCTATCGATTCATCTATTCATCCACGCATCCATTCATTTATGGACTGTTTCTGGGTTTCCTTTTTATTACTAATTTCATGTATATTTATCTCGTTTACCAAGACGAGATGTTAATATTTTTACTACTTTCTCTTCTCGTGCCTGTCCTCGTCGCTGTGTGGCCACAGTCCACAGGTAGAGAAGTGGGTTGAGGGCCGAGTTGAGAGGTAGCAGGAACACAACTAAGGCGTCATGGAGTTTGCTGAATCCAGTGAAATGGTGTGAAAACATCATCGTCACCAGTCCGAAGCAGAACCAGCAGACAGAGTCTGTGATCGCCACTTTGCCTATTACGTGGGCTGAAGAATAATAGGGTCTCTTGGTGGAATCCACTGTTATTCTGTATTTAGGAGTTCGTCTATAGACAGCGATTTGACCAGCAACAACCATTAAAGATAAGATAAAATTTGCTGTCACAATGGCTGTGAACCATCTGAATTTTTTATTCGATTCATATTGATCATATAGAGCCAGACGACATAAACCAGACTGGCAACACAGGCCCCAGTGTGACAGTCCGGGAAGAAACGGTATTAACGACAACAAGATACCAATCACCCATGCTGATAAACAAGCTATATCGGTTAAACTTTTATTATAATTCCACGAATGTTTATTCAGGCAAAGAGTACAAACGTGATCCAAAACGATTAGGCAAATGATCAGAGTTGACACTTCACTGGACAGAAGGGATAAAAAGCCAGCCACCTTGCAAGTCACACTGCCAGTCCAGGAGTGTTCAGCTTGGATGTACATTCCATGATACACTGCATCTGCCACCACAGTGATGCTGACGTGAGTTCCCATACACATATTAGCAAAGTGAAGATGAGTAATGGCGGCCACAACGTTGTTTGCAAACATATTTTGAGTGCGAAATGAGATTATAAATGGAAGTAAATTTCCTAAAATAGCGCATAGACTGGTCAACCAAAAGAACACTAAATAGAGTTGTGTTGGTATCAGTGTTGTACATGAAGGAAGTATAGTACTAGGTGCAAAACACTTGAACCTGTCTGACTCTATGGGGTGTATGTTTTCACAGCAAAATCTATAGTTTGATGAAAACATTCTGTTTAAATGTGTTGATTTAGAATATAAATCAGAAGGAAAGTTTACAACTGGACTGCCTCGTATGTCGAATTCAGTCAGAAGTGGAATGTTCTTGAAACCGATGAATCCAATGTTTTGGATGGCAGACAAAGAGACATTCAAATGCTTTGCACGAGGAAGATATACCCATAAAACGTTGTTTACTGTCTTTACATGTGTTTCAGAAATATCGACCCATTTCAAGGCATAGTGAACAGTTTTATGAAGTTTAATTGCTATTTCACGCAGGGGATTCTTTTTTAATCGTAAACTCTGCAAATTAGGTAACTGAAGGAAGACACTTAGGTCGACACTTTCCAACCTATTGTTGGCAAGATCTATAAACTGCAAATTGGCAAGTTCAATGTGTGAAATGTTACCAAGAGAACAATAAGACAAATGCAGACGAATCAGGTATGTATTATGAGTAAAATCGTTCAGTGACATCAGCGAACTTGTGGCGTCAACGTATCGAAGATGAAGAAAACGGTCAACAGGAAACGATGACTGCACATGAAGGAGTGACCTTGGCACAGACAGCCTGGAGGACAGGTCCTGTCACACATCAGTTCATCATCCCGCTGTGGACACTGACCCCACCCATCACACAGATTGTCTCCATGCACACACACTCTGGAAGCTCGACAGTGATAGAATCCAGGACATGTCAATCGCTCACACCCTTGTTCATCCTCTCCATAAGTACAGTCTGAATATCCATTGCATCGAGTGTAGAGAGGAAGACAGTTCAACAGCTCATCAGTACAACGGTAATGGCTGTCAGGACAAGATTCGTCAGTTTTCATCAGCTCCTGAGTGAAATATCCAGTGCCATCCAGGTTGATATAAAATTGTCCTGTCTTGTCTCCATCAGTGGCCTTACTGCAGTAGGGACATGGGTTGTTCTTATCTTCAGCACAGTTTATCTCATCTGAATCGTCCCAACAGTCTGAAAAGTCGTTGCAGCGTTCGTTCAGTAAAACATACTGACCATTAGAACACAGAAACCCCTGACGTGGAGGATGTTCACAAAATGACTCATCACTGTTATCTGGACAGTCCTGATGGAAGTCACACACCAGTGTGTACTGTACTGTTGTTACGTCATCATTACACCTAAACATGGCGTACGTGGAGAATGTGTGTCTCTCAGGAAGACCTGTCTTTGACTTCTGCCGCTCAGTTACGTTCAAGACAGTGCAAAACTTGGAATACTGCTTCCTACAGTGGCTGTCAGGATCGCATGACAAGAACGCATGTGTAGTGTGATTATGTCGACAGATATATAAATATTGCAACGTATTTGATAGTCTATTTTGGTATGACCTGACGTGGGTGTGTATTACATTTAAATCAGACGCAATGGATGAATGCAACGTTATCTCACACAGAACACCATAATGTAATTGAGATGGAGTGCGTTCTGGTAAAGTAATAATGGACCAAAATGTTAAGTGTTGAAAGATTCTTGGTGGAGACGATGTCAGTCTTATCTGAAAGTGGTTTGCATTGTATATCAAAGTGTTATCCGACCATGTGCGAAACCTGCTGTATATGAAATGTTGTTCTAACCAACCTTCCATGTAACCAAAAACTAAACTCTTCGTTATATACAGCTTTTGAACAATATGAAGGGCGTCTCTTTGTTCTTGCCTTGTTTTCAGTGTAGCCAATGCTCCACCAATTGCCTGACACTCATAAACAAGTATTAAAAAAGGCGTTGGTCTCTTCATTGGGATTAATTTGAAACATTTGTTACGTGAAGCCACCATGCCCTTACATCCAGGACTGCTGAAGGGACAGTGTTCTGTTTCATCACGTCCGTCCTCACACTCTGGTTTTTGATTACAGTACAGGTGGTTGCGAAACTTTGAATAATGATTTACTGAGCAGTTAAACAGACCACTTGGAAGCTTTTCCGGCTGATCATTTGCAGACAACATTCCAAAATATAATTTTAGACCAGCTTGAAAAATAAATGGATAGTGAAATGCTGTTTTAATGCATGATGCTACTAAAACAGATGCTGGTATAAAGCAGTCCATACATATACGTGCAATGTGCGGTTGAGACATATTTGGTTTTTTGTAAATCAGTTTCAGTTGTGAAGACGAATCAGAGCAATGAAAAATTTTTGTTACCTGTTGAATACTAAGAATGACGAGATTTTTAGGAAGTATTCTTAAGTCACTTTCATACTTTTCCAATCGACTGAGCACCAATGGTACTAAAACATACCCAGTATACTCAGAAGAATAATTGAAAATAACACTAAGGATTTTCGCCGGTTTGATATCAATATAAAGAAAAGATTTGTTCATGGTGACGACTTGCAGACAACGTGTGTTTGAATAGACAAAAATATTCCCCATTAAAAATTCACCACAGCGGAAAGGCCAGTCATTCCACATATGTTTTGAATGTGTTTGCTGTACTGTATCGCACGCAGATAAATGTGTAGACATCTCACCGGACTCACACCAAGGTGAAAGTGACTGGACATGAGCAAGTGCATGCATACCCACTGGGACTTTCACCTGCACCTGGCAGAAAGTGGTGTAGTCATCACACATCCCATGCACCACAATCTGGTCAGTTGAAAATGGCTTGGCATTGAAACTTCTTCCTAGTCTATGACAGCCTGTTTTGTTCAGCTCCATAATCGTGAGATTTGTGTGTGTTTGGCTCATGAGGTGTGTTGCACCTGGACAAGTGTCACTAATATTCCTAGCGCTAGCAGCTGCAAGAGTGTCAAGTATGATATTCTTGTTCTTCTGATCTAACATTCCAATGACAATGTAAGACGATGCGCCCGCGCGCGCGCGCGCGCGCGCACACACACACACACACCACACACACACACACACACACACACACACACACTCACTCACACACACACACACACACACACACACACACACACACACACACACACACACACACACACCAGCACTCTCCGCTCCACCCAGCCTTCCACTACTCACAACTATTTCAGCTTAAGGCCCATCCCATCGCCTCGCGTCATACGTTGTCACTTCCCACTATTGCAAGGATGTCAAGGCTGAACCGTGCCTTGTTTGGCTTGGAATGTGCCATCCTCAGTGCCTGACACTCCATGTAATGGCGGTAAAGTTGGTGCCTGCCACCTGAAAAGGTGTACCTCCTCTTTCGCCACTCTTCAGTTCCTAGTCAACAGATGCAGATTAAGCACGAAACGCTATAAAGGGTGGTACAAAAGTAGGTTGACAATCGTATCGTCTACAGTATATTTTTTTAATAGTATGGTAATGTATAATGGCTGGCAACCTGACAGACGACGTTAGAAATCAGACCCTAAACAAGAACTGGAAACATGAATATGCAGAAAGGATGTGTCAGAAGTGGACAGAAACCTTTCACACTGACCCACCATCACTGCAGTCGATTTACCGGATGAGAGACAAAGTCGATGTGAGAGGTTCAGTGAAGAACTGTCTCCCAAATCTGGAGGTCCACAAACTGTTACCACTGTGGACAATGAGATGCAGGTAGGATTGACTTTCAGCCCTCAGAGGTCATCCAGACGGAGGTCCACCAACTGTTACCACTGTGGTCAATGAGATGCAGGTAGAACTGACTTTTGTTAATAGCCCTCGAAAGTAATCCAGACGAGCGTCGGCTGAGTTGGGTATCTCAAGAAGGGTCCTAGGGTCGTTCATGAAAACCCTGAACTTAAAGCTGTAGCGACCCGGATTCCTGGAGCATCCAACACAGGATGATCCAGATTGTCGCTTGCAGATCACAGAGATCATGCTGAATAACATTCGAAAAACCCACAATTCCTTGACATGATTGTTTGGTCGGATGATTAATGGTAAATGGTAACGGCAACTGTCAATCTACTTTTGCAGCACCCTATCTATTATTTTTACATTTAAAACTACATGTAAGACTGGCTCTTATTAAAGAAAAATCAGCTGCACTGTTCCGCTCCTAAAGAATATTATAGTTGGTTTTGAAACCAGTGCGATTATTTGTTTGCTTTATGTGCGAGCACAGTCATTGTGAGCCCCCAATGTTTCTGTCATCAGAAAGGTTCAGGATCACAAATCCCTTTGCTCCAACAATAGCATAGGAACACAAGGTGTTCACAATTCATGCGTACACCCAGCACTGAATCACTTTATTATCTCCCAAATCCAGGGACATTATTTTTTCACATACAAAAATATTTTCACAGAAACAGGCTATTTCTGTCTATGTAAACAGGCCCACTGAACACTGATCTTCAGATAGCTCATGACGTCCCCCTAGCAAGCTGTGTGCTACATTGGCAAGTTTAGTCTCATCAAGGTGTCACTACAAGCAGACTAGTCCATATGATCAGTACCAGATCTGCTTAGCCATGAGACCAAAATACAAAGGATACAGTAAAAGAAGGAAATGAGTTCACGCATAAATGAGAAAAACAACGGTGTCTGGTCGAATACTTTAAGGAGATGCCTGTGCAGTAAGTCAACATGTTGGTAGTTCTGATGATGCCTAAAAGACAGCAACATTGGATAACTAACGAACAAATTCTAGAAAAATAGGAATGGTAAAGTAAACGATTGTATCAACAAAACAAGATATGGTTGCCAGCAAAACTTTTCCGCTCTTAGAGTTTCCAAACGACCTGAGGTAGATGTTGTAATGATCATCATAGACCTAAACTTTTGTTGTTTGCTGGGTTTCAAGTGTTTCTGTTTCTGGAGCAAGGTATATGGCAACAAACATGCTATATTCTTTGGAACGCCGTTCTACGGATGGGACAGGAAGCAACACAATCCACTGTACTCAAAATGCAAAGATTTTTCAATCAGGTTTAAGGATTTAGATTCACGGTATCATGATCAGCAGGCACACGGAAGACAGACGAACACACTTAATGATGTTTTGCGATCCAATATAATCTGACTAGAAGTGGAACAAAGTAAACCGCCATGCCGAGCGTCGGTCTCCTTGCGCATGCGCGTCTTACAACCGAATTCTATCACATCTCCCCCCTTTTAATGGACAAACAGGTGCACCGAGTTGCACAGAAACTTATGAATTTAGAGTCTGTTTGGGATAACCGAGGGAGAGATGAGTCTTTGACAAATTTCAAAACAATCCGAAAAAACCAGGCTGGTGCGTTAGACCACAGGGTGTAGAGGATGGTATTAGTCCCTGTATCGTGCTGGAACGACAACAGCTCGTCCACAGCGGGTTGTCTGAACGGGAAGAGGTGATGCTGTAGATGGACCGGTCTGGATGGGCTGCTGTGGAAGGCAGGGCGCTGGTGTCCCGGGAGGGTTTGGCTGGTGGCACTGGATACCAGCCTGAGGTGGTCCTGGTGACTGGGGATCAGCCAAAGGATATACTTTTGGCTGAGGGTCAGAACAGGGGACCCTGGGTTCAGTTGGGAGTTGTGGGCAGGTGGCACTCTGAGCAAAGGCACCCTGAGGGATGGAATGGGATAGGTGGAGATGTCTGTGGTTCCGCCTATACCACATACCTTGGGAGTTCTCTACCAGGTAAGATCTGGGCGCGATCTGGTCGAGGACTCTGGCAGGTTTGGGCCACTGGGGATCATGATCCAGTTTCTGCAGGACATAGTCTCCTGGGAGGAGCTCAGGTAGGGATCGAACTCCATGATGCCTATTTCTTGTTGTTGTCTGTGGCTTTACCATCCCTTTGAGCTATGGTCTCTCTATCATATTCCCGCGGTTTCAGGTTGACAGGAAGTGTTGGAACTGTAGTTCTCAATCTTCTTCCCATGGCGAGTTCGGCTGGACTCACTCCTGTAGATGCCGTGGAGTTACTCTGTACGCAAGTAGAGCAAGAAAAGGGTCCTTCTGTTGCAAGATTCGCTTGGCGATCTGCACTCCTCTCTCTGCTTCTCCGTTGCTCTGTGGGAAGTAAGGACTACTGGTAGCATGTGTGAAATGCCAAGTGTCAGAGAAGGTCTTGAATTCCGATGAGGAAAACTGTCGTCCGTTGTCTGTGACTACAACATTCGGGATCCCATGATGGGCAAAAATGTTCTTCAGTTTTCCGATCACACAGGCAGATGTCACGGTTGGCAGGTGAGCAATTTCCAAATATCTGGAGAAGTAGTCGATGACGACAAGGTACTGAGAACCTTTGACTTCACACAGGTCGGCACCAACCATTTGGAAAGGCCCTTCGGGTAGAGGTGTAGGCTTGAGAGACTCTGATCTCTGGGATGGCTTCTTTTCATCACAGAGGGCGCAAGAGCGTACCTTCTGGGCAATTTCTTTGGAGATTCTGGGCCCCCAAACAGCATTGTTGGCGCGCTCGCGACACTTGGTGATTCCTTGGTGTCTGGCATGGATGGATTCCAAGATTTCCTCTTGCATAGAGACTGGGATGACAATGCGATTTCCTTTGATGAGTAGCCCTTCGTGAACACTGAGCTCGTTTCGGACTGCATAGAGCTCCTGGAGTTCAAGGCTGACGTCACTCTTGTAGATGGGCCATCCTTTTGCCGTGTAGTCGAGCGCTGCGCTGAGGGTGGTGTCGTTCCTTGTTTCTTCTGCAATTCTTCGGAGCTGCTTGTCTGACACTGGCCAGGTTGACCGGACAAGATCGATATGAGTCACAACGTCATCCATCAACTGGCGTTCTTGTGGGCTTTCCGACTCTGTCTGGGGGCTTCTTGACAGTGTGTCGGCGATGATGAGGTTCTTGCCAGGAGTGAAGACGGCTATCAGGTTGAACCGCATCATGCGCATAAGAAGCCGCTGGCAGTGAAGGGACATGTCCTGAAGATCCTTAGTGTTGATAAGTGGTATGAGGGGCTTATGATCTGTCTCCAGTTTGAAGTCTTCTAGTCCCACGAGGTATCTGGGGAATTTTTCGCAGGACCATACTGCTGCTAGGCATTCCTTTTCTATCTGAGCATAGGCGCGCTCAGCAGGTGTGAGGTGCGTGAACAGTACACAACAGGTTTCTTGACCCCATTATGTTCTTGGAGAAGGACGCCACCAAGTCCATAGCTGCTGGTGTCACTGCTCACTGTTGTAAGTTTGGCAAGGTCAAAGAAGGCTAGAGTCAGAGCCGTTGACAACATGGTTTTGACAGCACTAAGACTCACTTGCTGAGGCTTTCCCCACGTCCACTCCTTGTCCTTTTCCAGTAGCTCTGTCATGGGATGCAGGGTGCTGGACAGATGTGGAATGAAGCGTCCAAGAAAGTTGACCATTCCCAGGATCCTTTTCAGGTCAGTGATGTTCTGTGGCTCTGGCATGTTGATCATTGCTTCGACTTTTTCGTTGCTTGGACGAATACCTTCTCCACTGATGCGATGACCCAGGAAATCAATGCTGCTTTTCCGGAATTCTGACTTCTCCTGGTTGAGTTTGAGACCGACCTCTGTGAGTCTCTGCATAACTGCCTCAAGGTGTCTCTCGTGCTCTTGTGCGTTCTGGCTGTGGATCAAAATGTCATCAAAGTAGCAAATGGCATTGCTGACTCCGTGGAGAATCTCTTCCATCTTCCTCTGGAAGATCTCTGGGGCTGAGCTAATGCCAAATAGTAGTCTTTTGTAGTAGAATCTTCCAAAGGGTGTCATAAAAGTTGTCAACTTTGCTGTCTGTAGGTCCAGAGGGATCTGCCAAAATCCTGACGTGGCATCTAGTTTTGTAAACACTGTTGACCCCTTCAGCTTGTGAAGAACGTCATCGATCGTTGGTATCATATACCTTTCTCTCTTCACCGCTAAATTCAGCTTCTTGAAGTCCGTGCAGATCTGGACTGCTCCAGATTTTTTCATAACAGCGACCATTGGTGCGCACCAATCTGTCGGTTCGGTAATGGCCTCGATGACATTGGCTGCTGACATTCTCTCTAGTTCTGCTTTCACTTTCTCATGCAGTGGAATTGGTACCCTCCTTGCCGTCGAGATGCTGTAGGGTTGAGCGTCGTCTTTGAGTTGAATTTTCACGGGAGTGCAGCTGACAGGCTTATCATCAAGCTCCCCAAAGACATGAGAGGAAAGCTCGTCAATGCGCTGGATAAGGTGAAGTTGGCACGCTGCTGTTCATCCCAAAAGATTGTCAGTAGTGGTTGAGTCAACAACGAAAAACTGCAAACAGTGAGGTCCATTTTCCGTTTCGACAGTTGCAGTGAACTGTCCTCTGCAGAGCAAGGGAACAGATGGGCTACAGAGTGCTACCTTTCTTTGCTGTAAGAGAGGAGGGCAGGGGAATTGGTTGTATTGGGATGAAGAGATGATAGACACATCAGCGCCCATGTCTATCTTGAAGCGGACTGGGGTGTTGCAGACGTCCAAATATGTGAACCATGGTGGCTCACTGGCTGGAGTGGAGATGGATCCCAGGTAGTATGTCTCCACTTCGTTGACCTCTGGCCGCCGGTTCTGTCTGCAGACATTGATAAAGTGTCCGTATTTCCCGCACTTGCGACAAATTTTGCCGCGAGCAGGACACTCGTTTCTGCTGTAGTGTGGTTCCCGACCACAGTTGCCGCACGTTCCACCTCCTCGATGATGATCCGTACCGCCCTGTTGTCCTCTGGCGTGTTGACCTCTGGTGTATTGACCTCTGGCGTGTTGACCTCTGGGTTGATGGCCTCTGGCGTGTTGACCTCTGTTACCCCTCTGCGGTGAGTTGAAGTGGTAGGAAGAATGCCCTCCGTGGCCACCACCACGGTGCAGTCCCCGTTGTGCACCTCGAAAACTATTGGAGTGCACTGCATCAAGGCTGGCGCTCATGTCACGTTGTTTCTTCATCTGCTGCTTGACAAGTTCGTGCTTCCTTGCTATCTGGATAGCATCTTTGAGAGTCAGGTTTGGTTGGAGCTGCAGTTTATCTGAGAGGTCCCTGTCACAGAGACCTACCACCAGTCGATCCCTAATGGTGGTGTCCTTGCAACTGAAGTCTGCGCTCTCGGCCAGTTCATACAGGGCACGAATGTAGGTCTCTACGTTTTCACCTCGTACCTGGTTGTGCAGGTTCAATTTTGTGCGCTCATGAATAATGTTTTTCTTTGGAGTGAAATGTTCATTAAACATCTTAATGACATCATCAAAATTTGTACCTGGTGGATCTTTGTCTGCCTGGTGACCAATGGTGATGGTGAAAGTGGAATATATCCTTTCAGCATCAGGCCCCATGCTGTAAATCAGACTAGACACTTGAACTTCAAAGTCCTTCTTAGTGAGCTCACTACAAGTGCGATATCGAAGAAATCTTTGACGCCATGAGGGCCACTGTTCTGGTTGTGAGAAGTCAAAGGCATCTGGTGGTTTAAATGCTATGACTCGTAATAACTGACCAAATGTTAAAACTAATTAGCTTTGAAAAGAAATTCACAGGTCCCGAATTTTCCGACGAAATGAAAAAAACAACAAAAAACGTAACTGTAATACTGAACAAAGTAGGTAATGTGAAGCACAGCTGAGCGTCTATCATTAAATTTTGAAGTAATTTACACTTATCTGACCAATGTCGCTGGCACTTTCTGCACGCTGTCCGTTGACTTCGTAGGTTAGGTCGTTGAAACAGCACAAAGAGTCGTTTCGAAGTAAAGGGGCAAAACGTCACTGAGAGGCACTGTCACTTATAGGAGACGTGGCACTTCAGGACCGCTGCCACCATAACATGATCAGCAGGCACACGGAAGACAGACGAACACACTTAATGATGTTTTGCGATCCAATATAATCTGACTAGAAGTGGAACAAAGTAAACCGCCATGCCGAGCGTCGGTCTCCTTGCGCATGCGCGTCTTACAACCGAATTCTATCACACACAGTTCACTTAACTTTTATACATTGAAGTAACCTTCCAATAGTGCGACCTTTGATTAAATAATTGAACTGGCAGTGCTCTTTTTTGCACGGTTAAAGTCGTTGAAAAGCAGTAGAGGCAAATTTTGAGATGATATTTTTTCATGCATAGATTTTAAATCAGAGTAGATATTGTAACAGTAAATCAACAGGATGAGTTTTTTAGCCCACCGTGGCATTCTATTGTTTCCGATCGTTGTAATCCAAGAATTGCTCCTATATTCAGCAGTTAAATATAAACGTCATTGAGATGCCCGGAAAGAAATATAGGTCATTTTCAAAAGCTGGTCCTAAGACGTATGAAATAGCTGAATTTGAAAAAAAAAATGACAAGCTGAAAACAAATTTTGCAAGTTACACGGGTGCGTGTCATACAACACATGCTTGATGCATTCATAAGCAATAACAGATATTTTAAAGCTTACTGTCATTAATCTTCCACGAATGAATACTGCTTTTTTTCGAGAACGCAAACTATTTAGGTCAGATATCTTGGTATGACCGACAAACCAACATTGCAACAGTTGGGAAACAAAATCTGAACATAAATCAGTTCAGCTGTTATAATGCGCAATGTGATGTAACTAATTCTGTAATTTTTTTTTTTTTTGCTTGGTTCTCCTGAGGAATGTACGTATCTGCAATGAGTTGTTTTTTTGTTTGTTTGTTTGTTGTTGTTGTTGTTTTTTTTGGGGGGTACCTTAAAAATGGAAGCAACATTTTTTTAATTGCCTGCATAATCATGGAGCATGAAGAAATAACATACCTGGGTGGTGCATGAATCCTGTTTCGTTTCATTTAACTTCAAATGTTTTAGCTCTGCCGTACAATCTCAAGTGTTATCTTTCTAATAGTAAGTCCATTTGACACATCGAAGCGTCACTATTTAAAAAAAAATACTAGATAACCTTCAGTTATTTATTGCGATAACGCATACTAGAGCATTGATAGAGTTGATTTTCTCTACTCTATACTTATAGAGTCAGTGTGACCATACTGTTGACTATCAGATTCCAGTTAAAGCTGTTGCCAGCAAAGCAGAATTTGCTTTGATCAGCGAATGATCTCTCAATAACTAAATTCATCATTCCGATTTTCGGCCCTAGCGTGGGTTTTACTATGCTGTGTAGATCTGCACTCTGTCATTTTGAACGTACATGCCTACGGCTGCTTAATGACACGGCGTGAGAGAGAGGGGTAAAAAAAAAAGTTGGGAGAGGGGAGGGGGGTCTGTTCCTACGACGTAAAACTGTATTCGCATTGTAGCAACATGTCTTGACAGTATTTAGTCGGGTTAGCCAAAGGCGTTTGCTTATTTTATTGTTTACTGGTTTAAAGCGCATTTCTTTTGTCCACGTCCCTGTAGCCGTATAACCCCAACAATGACCCACCCCCACCCCCACCCCCCACCCCCACCCAACTGCTTTGCACAGCCACATCCTGGCGTGTACCATTACAGACCCAGCATCAGCAGTCCACATGGAGCAAAAAATGTCAAGCTGTTATGAAGGAAACGCTGCACTGCTGCCGAGTCTCTTCAATGGGTTCTCGGTGCCAATTCTAATCCTACATAATTATGTAAGGTATTACCGACAACCCTCTACCGACGACAGTGACTGTTTAGTCGTCGATCCAGCGTGATTGAGAGTTACCGTCTATAGTGTATCCCACCACGTCTATCTGACAACAGTCCCTATGAATTGTCCAACGTGACTTTGACCTTTGCATGGACGAGGAGAGGGAAGGGAAATTGAAATCATCACAAAAACATGTCATTTAAAGCCACAGACTTTAACACTTGATTTTGAAGGGCAGTGACAATGTGGGTGACGAAAAAAAAATCCTGTTGAGATTCATTCCAGTCACAATTTACATGACTGGGCTGTATTCTATGATTCCTTTCACAATTTGTCCCTGTGTTCACAAGGCCCAAGATATACAGATACCATTGTTCAGGAAATCTGAGCCACAGACGAGACACTTTCACTTACTGCATGAAACTCAACTGCTTCATTCCAGACTTTCCTTTGAGCCAACAGCCGTGGGACTCCCATCATCTGAAATGCCTTAATGCCGGGAGAAGGGGTCACGGCCAGGGAGACTCATCGTGACATCGACACCCAGATCAAGATAGACAAACGATGCTTCAAAGCCAAAGTAGTTCTTTGGACGCCCAGAGTCGCAGCTGTCCCATCTCATTTTATGCTCTCTGAGACCAGAGAAGGCTTTGCTTTACATATCTTGTGGACTAAAAGTTTGGTGTCACCTTTCAACATTGGCTGTCAGACTAAAACTGGTAAGAAGTCAGTGCCCCCTAACAGTAACGGACAATAGGGAGCCCAGACAGATAACCCGTGACAGCCAGTTTTGCCATGGGTTATTAACACTGTGAGCAAGACTGCGTAGCACCAAAGTGCGCAGAAATCACGACTGTCGGCTGACTAGGTGCGTCAAGGATGGACAGACACATCAAAGTGAAGCCGCTGAGCATTGTATGAACTGAAGTGCAGTTCGTTTCAAACGATCTACCATATTGTATATTATGGTTTTATGTGTCAATGATGGCAAAATGCAGGGCTGTGTCATAGGGCTCAAAAGAAAAGTGTAATAGAGATCGTCAACCATTGACTTTATCATTGTATTCGTGCCATGCCCGTGCTCACTTTACCTGAATCTACTGGGTATTTCATGTAATCAAGACAGTTTTTTTTTTTCATCAGTGTCTTTACTTCATTCCTTACATATTATTAAGAGTATGCGGTACGATCTCACACCTTTTGATGCAGAAATGAGCGAGATTATATGACGAATACTAAAAACGAAATCTCTTTCTCTCTCTCTCTCTCTCTCTCTCTCTCTATATATATATATATATATATATATATACATATATAGTCGTGGGGGAGACATGATGGACGTCTTGCGGGAGCGCCCGGGCCAGAGAGCGCCCGCCAGGTCTGTCTTCTGCCGCTCTGATCAGGGAGGGCTGTCCATTCGGGTCCACTCTTTGATGTTATCCATCCAGTTCTTTGCTGGTCGTCCGCGTCTGCGGCCACCTTCCAATGTTCCTTGCAGCACTGTCTTGGGTAGGCTGCTGTGGCGAGTGACGTGACCAAACCATGTCAACTTCCTCCTTTTCACAAGCGCTAGGAGGGGTTCCTGCGGGCCTGCCCGTGATGTTATTTGGGCACGAACGAAGTCGTTGGTCTTGTGGTCTTTCCAGGAGATCCCTAGCATGCGTCTGTAGCACTTGGTCTCAAACGTTTGGACTCTTCTGGTCGTCTCAGCTGTCATGGTCCAGCTCTCGCAGCCATAGAGAAGGATGGACAGAACCAGGGCTTTGTATAGTGTGATCTTTGTTGGGAAGCTGATGACTTTGCTGCTCCAGATCTGATCAAATTTTGCCATGGTGGATGTTGCGATGGCGAGCCTGGTCTTGATTTCGATGGTGGAGCGTCCGTCCTTGGTGAGTGTGGTGCCGAGGTATTTAAAAGCGTCCACCTCTTCGAGCTGTTGGCCGTTCATGGTGATCGGTGCAGCGGTGTTGTTTGCGCTGTTGACCATGACTTTGTTCTTTTCACAGCTGACCTCCATGCCATATGCCTTTGATGTGTCTGCCAGTCTGTTGGTGAGACCTTGCAGTTGGTTGTTGCTGCCCCCCATCAGGTCGATGTCATCAGCGAAACGTAGGTCGTTGATCGTTCGCCCACCGATGGAGATTGTGGACTCAAAATCATTCATTCTATACACACAAATAGATAGACTGGACTCAAAAGGACTGGACTTTTGAGTCCAGTCTATCTATTTGTGTGTATATAATGAACATATAGAAAGACAGGCAAAGAGACTGACAGATAGATACACATGCAGGTATATATCTATAAAAGTAAGTGTGTACACACACACACACACACACACACACACACACACACACACACACACACACACACACTCGCGCACACACACACACACACACACACACACACACACACACACACACACACACACACACACACAGAGAGAGAGAGAGAGAGAGAGAGGGATATATATTTGCCTTAAATACGGGGTCTAAAGGGTCTGAGTTGATGTCCCCCTGCGCACTTCCAGATCCAGCCACTTACATGATGGTCGGCCCCGTTGTTTGTCGGGCCGCATGGGGTAGAATGTCAGTTTGAGGTTTGAAGACAATTATGGCAGCCCAGCAAAACCGGATATGACATCATTTGGATTAGACGCTTCTAATGGTTCCATTGTGACTCGGGCGTGGCGATGGCCACAAAGGGAGTTTCTGGAAAGATCTCCTTGAAAGAGACTGGGAGGCCTACATACTCCCATTGTCCTGACTCTAAAGCCATTTCTTCACTGAGCAGAGTGTGGTGAAGGCTGTGACGCTGATTCCGTGAATATAAAGGGCTGAAAAGCAACAGCCGCGCCCTATTGGGTCGGTGTGTAACTGGTGAAACGTGAGAAGCTGTAGCGTGTAGCACGCACTGTCATGAGATGGGTGTGTCTACGGAGAAAGAAAACTAGATTTAGCTGACTGGTAGATGTGCAAGGTGTGTCCTGTTTGAATTTGGTCAAATATGTGGACACTACGGCAGATGCCTGGTGGTTTCCAAACAGTTTTCTGACTATTTATTCCATACAATTGTGTAAATGTTGTACGGCCCAAGTGATGCCTTGCTATTGAAAATTGGATGTTCATTAAGTTCATTCATTGTTCATAACGCTGCCGTTTGCAACAGGGAGTCCCTTTTTGTGTGTTATTGTATGTTGATTGATGACTCTGTTATCCACTATACCTTTATGATTCATGCCTTTGACTGTTGTTAATTCATGCCGTTTGCAAAGGGGAGTCCATTTGCTAATATGATTATGATATAACTGTGTTGTTGGTTAGCAAAGACATGCTTTTACTTCCTACTGTTGGCAACAGGGAGGCCCTTCTATGTATTTTTGTTGTAAATCCTTGCACCTTAATTTTGATTATGTCTATGTGCTGCAGGGTTGGTTTGAGGGAGTCGAGAGTTTGGTGCTGGGTTTGAAGACTGCCAGGGAATGGACGCAGTTCGCTGGGCAGGGAGGCGGCCTCGCCCGCTTGGCACAGAGTTGGGTTTTTTTCATCCGAAGACCGGGAGGGAACAATCCCAGGGAGGGCAACGGTCAAGTTACCCGGGGAGTCAGTTTGGAGTTATTTCTTCTGTAGGACTGGCAGTGGACGGACAAAGTACACTGTGCACGAAAAGAGGCCTCGTCCGCTCTGCGCCACTGAGGTTGGTTTTTTTTTTTTTCACGACTGGGAAGGACAGTCCCAGGGGACGAGCAACGGTAAAGTCGCCCTAGAAGTAATTATTCTTTGTTTTCAACTCTTCCCCTCTGCAACCCCAAGACCAACGACTCCTCTTCGTTAGAAGATAGAACTACAGAGATTGCAGATGAAGAAGTGAAGAGGCTAGCCTGAGAAGGTCGCGACCCCTGCCTTTGACCCAGAGGCCGGCACGGAACTGAACAGTCTCTCTGAGGGTCTGGAAGGAACTGAATCTATGGGCGTTCCTTCGTTGTGTGTGTGTGTGTGTGTGTGTGTGTGTGTGTGTGTGTGTGTGTGTGTGTGTGTGTGTGTGTGTTCTCGTTCTGCCACCAGCAGCGTTGTTGCACCCAAGCACGGCACAGGAGTGCAGTGTGACCACCGTGTCCCCGAGGTCGGAACTCCTTCTACAGGCAATACGGACGTGCTGGTTGGGCTGGGCGTTTTGGTCGCACTCGACGCTGACGACATCGGCGGGGGGTAGCCCCCTGTATGCTGAGGACCGAGCATGAACCCCACTGCTGAGTACTCTGTGAGGGAGGGTGGGGAAGTGTTAGAGAGTGTTCGGGGATTTGCCTTTCTCCAGACTATTTTAGGAGGGAAATCCTACGGTTATGCCCATGGAGAACAGAGATGAACGGCCAGATTCCAGGATTCAGAATTTCAATTTGATGATGTGTTAGTGTTTAGTTGTTGTTGTTGTTGTTTTTCTTTTCTTTTCATTGGCCCTTTGCCCCCGACCCAGTTTCCTCAGATGAGACG
Source organism: Conus canariensis (assembly GCA_033310375.1). NCBI lineage: Eukaryota > Metazoa > Mollusca > Gastropoda > Neogastropoda > Conidae > Conus > Conus canariensis. The sequence goes on along the minus strand of CM065737.1, from coordinate 36,323,347 downwards.
GTAGGATAGGGTATAGGAGGGAGGGGTTCGTAGTTCTCTCTGGAAGGCGGGTTGTCATCACCAGGGTTGCCCTCTTTTCTCTCTCGTTTAAATAGGCCCGCTCGTGTCCCTTTTCCCCATCTTCAATCATCTTTGTGTGAATGTAAATGTATGAATAAATGTGATTGTCTTGTGAATGTTTTCTCTGCCTGTACTTGTGTGCAAGTTGGTCTGGTGGTGATCCTTGGCTAGTCCCATAGAATCGTGAGCAGTCATTCAGGCTCTGTCTTTGGAAATTGTCCGGGTGGCATCACACTGTTACATATGCCTAGACGTTTTGAGACTTGGCATAGTTTTAGAGAGCAAGGCGTCGGACGTGACAACAAAGACGACATCTAAACAACCTCAACCAACGTAAACTTTGGAAAAGCACTTTAGTTTGAGCCTGAGTCTCTAGCATCAAAAGACACCACGGTAAATTGGCGTTAATTCTCTTAAATGAATTTACATTGGTAATGCTAGAGACATAGGCCCAAAGTTTCCCATCTATCAGCTGTTTAGCTAACAGCTAGCTAAACTACGCTTACATTCATAACTGAGGGACACTATTCACACTAAACTTGATGAACAACCTTTCGAATGCATTAGAACCCTTCAAGCCAACAGGTTCTACCCTCCCAATGTCAACATTCCTGGTACAAAAATCGTAGAAGGAGCAAAAAAAAACCCTACCCCTTTAACACATCTACTACATGTCCCACGGGAAGAAAATGTTTAAACATGTATTAGGTCAGTGATGCTAACACTCACACCTCATCCACCAGCCGACACAAAATACTGACACCTTAAAAACAAATACCTCTTCTGACAAATGTTTGTGGCAATCCGTCTGTATGTGGCACTCTATCCATGAGCATTAGGCACTGAACAGATCATCTGAGGGAAAAGCGCCATAAAACAATTGTGCGTTTCTTAGCTTCACTGGCTGGTCATCAGCCGAATGTGCTGCAAACCCGCATCAACTTGTGTACCACTGACCAAGTGTCATTCTTCGAATAGGTAAGTGAGCACATCTCGTTGATATCCATTAAAAGCATACTACGCCAGATAGTTCAAAACTCAGCTGTCTGTTGCCACAGTTTGAAGAGATTATTATCCACTCATTGTCTTTTGTAGCCACGGGCATAATACTGTACATCACTCAGTGTTTTCAGGACCAAAGGCTTTAGAAGTTCTCAGAAGACTGAAGTTCAAATCAAGTCATCGGCGGCTTTCCTGCGGACATTATTAACTCCAACAGGAAATTGGGAGTCACCATCGATAGAAAGCAACTCTGTGTGTGTGTGTGTGTGTGTGTGTGTGTGTGTGTGTGTGTGTGTGTGTGTGTGTGTGTGTGTGTGTGCGTGCTTGTGCACACTGTGTGTGGGCATGTTCCTTCTTGTGTATCCGTGTGTGGGGGTGGGAGGGGGGTGGGGGTGGGGCCGTGCGCGCACATTACGTGTACTTGTATTACATATCTGAGTTGAGTCCTATATCCAAAATGTAGTTTGACTGCATTTTGTGCTTCTTCTGTGTCTGTCTGAAAGGCTAACTGTGGGGGAGGTAAATGACATCAGATGGGAGAATCAAGAGCGGAACGATGTGGATTGGGAAGAGGGATGCAGTGCATGCATAAATGCTGTGATTGTAATTCCCCTTATAATCACAGTTTACCTATGTTTATAGCTAACTAAACTGAAATAACCTTGGATTCAATTATGATGTTTTATGCATGTTGCAGAGTAGTGTCAATGCAGATAAATGCTTTTAGCCACTTTTTTAAACTGACAGGACGAAAAACACTTTATATTTGTACATAATGACAAACCTGAATGCTTGACTTGACTGAATAGAATGAAGTATACTTGCATGCACATGCATTTATGTACAAGCAAACACACCACCACACTAAACGTGCAGGCAAACACACACACACACACACACACACACACACACACACACACACACACACACACACACACACACACACACACACATTGCAGAGGACAGAGGGAAGGTGGGGAGTTTCAAACAGAGATTGAAGAGGTTACAAATCATTTGCCACACAAACCAAGTGACAAAAAACATAACAAAACATAACACATGTGGCAAAGGCAGCCAAAAAGTGACATTTGTTATCTCCATTAAGAGAAAACTCAGTTTGATAATCACGGTGAGAGAGAGAGGGAGTGAGTAAGAGATAGAGAGAGAGGGGGAGGGAGGGGAAGAGGGAGGGAGGGGGTCAAGAACTTTGTATTATGTGGACAGCACTCACACAGTGAACTTGTGTGCAGGCGCTGCTTGAATGGTGCCCATATATCCTGACAACTGACAATTTTCATGATGTTTGCTATTCTCAAACCCAAAGGACACGTCCTCCCTCTTGGCTCCATTCAACAGCCTTTGTGCGTGAATATCGGATACATTAAGATGAAAACTACACAACTTTCTAATCACTTTGACTGATCATAAAGGTTAGTACCGAACATTAAAGCAATTTGACTGGTCTCCATGAACAGTGATTTCGTCCAATCTTTGTCACATTTAAACTGTAAATCGTTTTCAGTTAGAAAAAATATTGTATAGCAATGTAAAACCGAGTGTTGATTGTGTGATGGCATCATACAATTCCAGTGACACTACAACACGGCATAAACATCACAATAAATATAAGAGAAAAAACGTTCCCTGCGATGTCTCTCTGTCAGCAGCAGTAAGAGGGGGATAGTAAGGGGTGCATGACTTAGGAAAATTGCGAGTGGAAGGTTAGGATGGTAGTGAGTTGCAGCATTCTAAATTTCTCACAGCGTTTACTGTGGCAGAACCTTCATCATGGAATGCTGTCAGACTGAGGGTACTTGGTTGATTGATCCTTTTTTTTTTTTTTCCTCCTGACTCACACTCACCATACAATGTCTGTATGTTTTCCAACGGATGGACATTCGCTTGCTGAAGTTAGTGTTCTGTCGTTTAATACATGGCGTCTGGCTTTATTCATGTTCTGGTGTATGGTGCACTGACTGATTCAAACTCTTATATCAATTATACATGTATAACCTGACAGAGAAAAAGACACGCATCCTAACATTGCTATCCCACCTTACCCACCCACCCGATCACCACATTCTCACCTTGCCCCTCCCACTCTCTCACCCTCCCCTCTTTATCACCGTCACTTCCTTGTGTATAACACACAAAGATTACCGAGCGTTACCGCACATCCATCAGTATAATCTACACAATCCGTAAATTCTGCAAAGGAGACCATCTCTACATAAAAAACCAAACAAATGAATGAACAAACGAAAGAAGAAGTAAAAGAAAGAATAAACACATGAGCGAATAGATGAATGCGAGTGTGTGTGAGTGCGAGTGCGTGCATCTGTGTGTGTGTGTGTGTGTGTGTGTGTGTGTGTGTGTGTGTGTGTGTGTGTGTGTGTGTGTGTGTGTGTGCAGGCGAGTATGCGTGCATCTAAGTGTGCATGGTGCTGTCGAAATGTGTTGTTCTCATATATTGCAAATTATTGTCTGCTCTTTCCCATGAAAAATATATTTAGGTAAACAAGATATTCAGAAATGATTAAGAGGTCAGATATCCTGCATATTAAGGTAAACAAGATATTCAGAAATGATTAAGAGGTCAGATATCCTATACATTTAGGTAAACAAGATATTCAGAAATGATTAAGAGGTCAGATATCCTATATATTAAGGTAAACAAGATATTCAGAAATGATTAAGAGGTCAGATATCCTCTATATTTAGGTAAACAAGATATTCAGAAATGATTAAGAGGTCAGATATCCTCTATATTTAGGTAAACAAGATATTCAGAAATGATTAAGAGGTCAGATATCCTCTATATTTAGGTAAACAAGATATTCAGAAATGATTAAGAGGTCAGATATCCTATATATTAAGGTAAACAAGATATTCAGAAATGATTAAGAGGTCAGATATCCTATATATTTAGGTAAACAAGATATTCCGAAATGATTAAGAGGTCAGATATCCTATATATATTAGGCAAACAAGATATTCCGAAATGATTAAGAGGTGAGATATCCTATATATTTAGGCAAACAAGATATTCCGAAATGATTAAGAGGTCAGATATCCTATATATTTAGGTAAACAAGATATTCCGAAATGATTAAGAGGTCAGATATCCTATATATTTAGGTAAACAAGATATTCCGAAATAATTAAGAGCTCAGATATCCTATATTTTTAGGTAAACAAGATATTCCGAAATGATTAAGAGCTCAGATATCCTGTGAGCAGGTGCGGGAAAAATATATTTTTCCTAAAATTCATTTCTTGGTTAAAATGATTTGGAGCAAAGGCAGTGCCTTTGTTTTCCGGCATATACTTACGCACATCTTACCTAAAAAGATGATGTGATTAACAAAAATGGAATCTGTTTGCTTAAGCTCTTTCCTGAACACACCAAATAGGACATCCCTAACGGACAGTTTTACTTGCTTTCCATTTTTATGGAGTAAAAAAAAACCTTCTGTATCTATCCAAACTGGTTCACAATTGGGCAGTTGAAAAAGAAATGTCCTTTGAAATCAATTTCATCAGTATAATAGTCACATTTATTGGTATCCGTTACTTTCATGTTTTTTTTTTTTTGTTTGTTTGTTTTGTTTTGTTTTGGAGAATAATGTTTGTGGGGGTAAATGTTATGATCAATTTTCCATTGTAGGTCGTGCAGACGCACTTCTTTTGAAACACCTCTTGGCAATATGCAAGAGTCTTTATTAAAATCAATGTTAAATTTTCTTTGCCAAAACTTACATATATGAGGCTCTGAAACTGATTCACTATTTAAAATGGATAATAGTTTCTTTATTTCTTTTGGTTTTGTATTGAACGCGCTAACACCACAACAAACTGAGTCAGTATTTTCACGACCTAGCTTGCCTTGCAGCCAAGTTCTTGGGACTCTGTAGGGCATTATATTCAAAAACAATGTTTGGTTTGTTCTTGTTCAATAGTACAGAGAGTTCGTCTAAACTGAGGATTTGGTTTTCAGTTCTGTGAACTATGTCTTTCACGAACGCAATCTCCTTATCTAACCAAGTGTGGAAAAACAAGGTTTGACCCTTGTATTCGATTAACGTATTATGGAACAGCATTTGATTATGAAAATCATTAGTATTTACGTCTTCCATTTTTATTTCTGATTATGGCCTAGATAAGTTATCATAATTTCTTGCCAAAATCATTTTCTATTTTGTATAATTGTGGAGGTTGTTTTGATCTGCTGTTCATCATAAACATGTTCTGTACACTTGCAATTTTAGTCAAACGCCATTCTGGTATAATTGTCCATTTGTCCCCTGTCGAGCCAAAGAGTGTTCCAGCCCCTTGCAGATACAAACATCTTTGTAATTCTACAATATTGACTATTTTCAGTCCTCCTCTATTATAATCGCTCTCCATCGTTTTTCTTTTAACTTTTTCAAAAGCTTTCCGATTGCTATGTTTTCTCTGCCATACAAACCTATACAACATTGTATTTATCTGAAGAAGGACTCTTTCTGGTATACCGATACTTTGCATTATAAAAGTTAATTGACTGACCAGAAAAGTTTTAATCACCACAATTTTACCATGAATACTACTAAAGTCTCTTTTGCTCCATTCTTTTATTAGGTTTTGCATCTTGCTGATCTTAGCTTTCCAGTCATCTTCAATATTTCTTGCCATCTGATCTGCTTGGAAAAAAGATGCTTTGTATTCTTAATTTTTCGACTAATGGAAAACGCACGTTGCAATCTTCTGCACCCCTACCTAACTTTACAGCTTTCGTTTTATGCTGGTTTAGTTTAAGCCCGGAGAATGCTTCAATTGAGTTTAATATATTTAGAGTCAGTGTCACATCATTATTTTTAAGAAATAATGTAGTGCCATCCGCAAACTGTTTCATTTTTATGCTGATGTCACAGTTATGTTTTGGCACTTCAATACACAAAAAAGGCTGCTTCTAATCTTTATAGCCAAGATATCTACCGCTAAAATGAAGGCCAGGGGAGAGAGCGGACATCCTTGTCTGATTCCACAACTAACATCAAAGGGTTCAGATAACCAACCACCATGGCTAATACAACTCTGACAACTATTTGTTAACACTGATGCCCATTTCTGAAAGTCATGTCCAAATCCGAAAAGGTCAAAGTATGTAAATTGAACTCTTTAGATATTGAATCAAATGCCTTAGAGAACTCTAGTGCTATCAGAAAACCTTCTTTACTGGTTTTATTTCAATGAATCATTACATCATCTATTATTCTTATCACTGATGCTAAATTTCTGCCTTTAATATAATCCACTTGATCCTCATTAACCTGACTTTCTATTACCTTACCTAATCTTAGTGCTATGCTTTTTCCTAAGATTTTATGGTCGGTATTCGTTCAAGTGATAGGTCTCCAGTTGTTCAGCTTGTCTTTATCTAAGTCTTTCCCCTTGTGAAGTAATGTAATGATGCCTTGTTTTTGTGTGAATGCCATTTCACAAGTATTAAAGGAATCGTTAAATGAATCAGTTACAGTACTGTCTATTTTGTTCCAGAATTTTTTTTTCATAAAATTCTGGCGTGATTCTGTCACTGCCTAGAGCGGATCCATTCTTCAATATTTGGAGCGCATCAGTTGTTTCTTTTAGAGTGACATTTCCTTCGCATAAAGATGCCGACTTTACCGACTCACTAACAAGCCTGTTAACTGTATTTCTCTTACCTCGAGATTTTTCTCAACAACAAAAAAATCCTAACAACTCACGAACTTTTTCTAAAAAAAATCCTAACAACTCAATCAACACTCTCCAAGTGACATACCTTCCGTCTTTCCTTTGCCTTCTTCTTTCTCTTCCACCTTTACAAGCTTGTCTAGAGCTGGGTGCTCGGTGTTTTCACTGGATTGGAATGTATCTAACTCACCTCTAAGATACATCCCAATGCAGTGAACACGCCACACACACACACACACACACACACACACACACACACACACACACACACACACACCACACACACATACACACACACCACCCATTTACTCACTAAGTCCTATCCACACAAACATTTTTACTGACTCATGCGCATGGAACAAGTCCTTTATCTCGGGGAAGGTGCAAAAAGGAAATTCTGTAACTGTATCACCCTGGCCTTAAACAGCGAAGGCAACAAGACTTCTCCTTGTTGAGCAGACAGGACAGCCCAACACAGTACAGTAGACTAGACGTGTCTGCTATGTTTGCAGTCAGCTTATTGATGTAATCTTTTGAATTTTTGAAAGAGATTAACATTATTCATCTGATCTGAGATTTTACAGTGGAGAGATTTTTAACAACATTTCGGGTGTGTTTTAGAAAATGTGTTTTAAAGGGTTGTGTGAATGAATGACTTGTGAGTTGACTTCAACGCGATGGCAGCCCTGATATGGTCCTTTGCGGTCGGCTGGGCTACAAGCAACATTACCTTACCTTACCTTACCTACCTCTGTCGGCAAAGTGTAGAATACGACTGGTGTTTGTTATGAGAAAAAGTCGTATTTTATCTGTTGCTAATCTTCAGTGGGACCATGAGGTATGTGTGCTGTATGCCTAAACGCCAACTGTTTAGTAATGGGTCTGTGCCCTTGGAAGAAGAACAGTGCTTCGTTAGCTTGTTTAGGATACTTTTCTGTGCAAAAGGAGAAGATAACCTGAGAGATTGCTGGTTTCTGACAGAAACACAGTGACACAGTTGAGGATAGATTTTCGTCATACACACATCTAACACATATGTGCAAAAGAAATTGACATAGAGCGTCTCTCTCTCTCTCTCTCTCTCTCTCTCTCTCTCTCTCTCTCTCTCTCTCTCTCTCTCTCACACCACACACACACACACACACACACACACACACACACACACACACACACACACACACACACACACACACACTCACACGCGTGATACGCGCGCACGCGCGCGCGCGAGGGAACTGGACCAAGAAAACCTAATAAAGTGCAGTTGCATGCACATGCATCGTTTTATATGCCGCCTTACTGTCCCTGTGGCTCAGTGGTTAAAGCGCGAGTCATTAAGTGGAAAATGAGCATGTCCAGAAGGTCATGGGTTCGAATCCCAGCCATGGCTCGTCCCAAGATGGGAAAAAAAAAGGGGCAGCAGAGGGACATCCGGAGTCATGAACCGGGTGTGGCCCAACCCCCCTAGAGTGTCAGGAGATAAGGGCCGAAACACTTGCTTGAAGGGGGCTTCTCTTCTGAGGACTCTCTGCTGCCACGCTCTCCACGAGTTTCTTTCTACTGATGCATGGGTAAACCATTGACTTCCGGGAATAGGCCGGAGGACGTCCGGGAAAGACCGGAGGACACTGGGAAAGACCAGAACCAAGGGCTCTGTGGGCTGGCTCCCCACTTTGCCTTAAACATGTGGCTACTAAGAATAAAAGGAAAAGATGCTCCCAGGATTCACCGAAAGGGGGAGAGAATGATGAATCCATCGGTGCTCAACCAATCATGACTGCCAATCCCAAACGGACTATGAACATGGACCAAATGGAATATCCATGTGTCTGTGGAAAGCGTTTCGCTACCACCCGTGGCATGAAGATCCACAGAACAAAATGGGATGTGTGAAGACTCATCTGAATGAGCAGCAGCGCACTGCATCAGCAGATAAGACGTCGGAAGACCAAGGCCAGGATTTAAACCACAGTGCCAAGGACATCCACGCTGTTCGTTCGGATGAGGAATTTGCACAGGCCCTCGATGCCAGGCGCCTGAAACTCAACCTGCCACGAGCAAACGAAACTGAAGATTGGGAGAAACTGGATGCAAAAATCGTCCAAAGACTCGATGCACTGATAGGGAAAAGCACCCTGGAACACAAACTAGCCACATATGGGGACATTGTGTATGCCACATGTAGAGACGCCTATGGAGCAAAACTACCCAAAGAGAAAACACCTCCAAAGAAATCCAGACGCCAAGAAAAGATGGACAAGATCAGGGTCCAAAAGAAAAACCTCAAGATGCAAATGAAGACCGCACTGCCAGCTGAAAAACAAGGCTTGGAAAAACTGTGGAAAGACCTGAAAGAAAAACACAGCGCCCTCAGCAAAGCGGAATCTGCGAGGAAGAGGAAGAGCAAAAAGAAGAAGACACAAGAGCGCTTCTTCAGAGACCCCTTCCAGTTTGCCAGAACACTGTTTGAGCAGCCAAAATCTGGGACCCTAAGTGTGGACAAAGGAGTTCTTGAGCAGCATCTGAGGAAAACATACTCTGACGCACAGAGCAAAGCACCACTCGACATTCAAGGTCTGGTGTGGCCAACCAACCCTGAGGAACAGTTCAATGGCAAGCCTCCAACGTTGGCGGAAATCAAGAAGGTGGTCGACAAAGCCAGAGCCAAATCATCACCAGGGCCAAACGGAATACCTTACCAGCTTTACAAGAAATGTCCCAAGGTGCTGGAGTGGCTCCACAGGCTGCTGCGATCGGCTTGGAGAAACCAGAAGATCAGCGGCCAGTGGATGACGGCAGATGGTGTGTACATCCCCAAAGAGCAAAACTCAAGTGACATCAGCCAGTTCAGGCCAATATCACTACTGAACGTCGAAGGGAAAATCTTCTTCTCTGTCATGGCAGCAAGGTTGACCAAGTACCTGATGGAAAACAAGTACATGGATGTGTCAGTCCAGAAAGGTGGCATCCCAGGCGTGGCTGGCTGTGTAGAACACGCCACAATGATCTGGGACGCAATCCAAAAAGCAAAAACAAAAAAGAGAGACCTGGACGTAGTGTGGCTTGATCTGGCAAACGCATATGGATCTGTGCCCCATGAGATGATACAGTTGGCTCTTGAGATGTACCATGTGCCAAAGAACATCCGCGACATGCTCAAGAAGTACTTCAATGGCTTCTCAATGCGGTTCTCTACCAAGGAGTACACAACAGACTGGATCAACTTGGAAGTGGGTATTGCAATGGGCTGTGCAATTTCCCCAATACTGTTCGTGCTGGCAATGGAACTCATCTTGAAAGCAGCAACAAACAACGCGAGACAAACAGACCTTGGCGATGGATACAAGATGCCTCCTCTCAAGGCCTTCATGGATGACACTACAGTGATTTCATCCAGAGAAGACGAGACACGTCATGTGCTGGAGAGGCTGGACGACATAGTTGCCTCATCCAGAATGAAGTTCAAGCCAAAGAAATCACGGAGTCTCTCACTGAGGAAAGGAAAAGTGGCCGGATCTGTGGTCTTCAGTGTTGCCAACCAGGCCATTCCAACAGTCACAGAAGAACCAGTCAAGAGCCTTGGAAGATGGTATGATGATACGCTGAAAGACACACAAAGAGCAAAAGAAACCAAGCAGATGGCGGAGGAAGGCTTGGAGACCATTGACCAGTGTGGGCTCCCTGGCAAATACAAAGCCTGGTGTCTGCAGTTCATGCTGATACCAAAGATCCTATGGCCTCTGATGATATACGACATCTGCACCAGCATAGTGGAGGCAATGGAAGCCAAAATCAACAAGTTCACAAGGAAATGGCTTGGTGTCCCACCCTGTCTGACTGACATAGCGCTGTACTGTCGCCAAGCAAAGCTGAAACTACCACTGAAATCCATCCTGGAGGAATACAAAGCAGGGAAGATCAGACTTCAAAGCATGCTGGAGGACTCAGGAGACAAGGTGGTAGAAGCAATCAAGCCCCAGCTGAAGACGGGCAGAAAATGGAAAGTTCAAGAGGCGATGGATTCTGCAAAAGAAAGTCTCAAGATCAGAGAAATAACAGGACACACACAGACCAACAGACAAGGACTGGGGGTGACCAAAACTGAATGGTGGTCAAAGGCCAAAGGAAAAGCCAAAAGAGACATGATGATTCAGGAGATGAGAAAAGAAGAAGACCAAAAAAGACTCCAAAAAGCAGTCCAGCAGAGCCAGCAAGGGCAATGGACAACGTGGGAGAATGCACTCCAAAGAAGTCTCACTTGGAATGACATTTGGCACATGGCCCCTCTCAGGATCAGCTTCATTCTCAGATCTGCATATGACCTTCTGCCCTCAAATGCAAACTTGGTGAAGTGGGGGAAAACAGATGATCCTGCATGCCCCCTCTGCCATGAAAAACAAACAGTGGAGCATGTCCTAAGCTCATGTAAAGTAGCCCTGGCTCAAGGAAGGTACACATGGAGGCACAACCAAGTGCTCAAAGAGATTGTACAAGTAGTCTGGGCTAGTACCAACACCACAAAAGGGAAAATCAGGACTCCAAAAGCACCCGCAACATTCTTCACGGCAGGAGGCAGCAAATCATGGCCAAGAACAACAGTGCCACTCGAAACATGCAGGCAGAATCTGCTGGACGGGGCAGATGACTGGGAGTGCACTGCAGACCTCCCAGAATGGAAGAGTCACCCAGAGATCATCAGCAAGAGTGGCATGAGACCAGACATAGTAGTCCACTCTAAGTCAACCAAGCAGCTGATCATGATCGAGCTCACAGTGCCATATGAGAACAGAATGGAGGCAGCTCAAATCTACAAGACTGAAAAGTATGCTGATCTGGCAAACAGCCTGAGGAGAGAAGGCTATCAGGTCAAAGTCCTCACTGCAGAAATTGGAGCTAGGGGGTTTGTAGGAACGTCTGCATACAGCCTCATGAAACAGCTCTCAGTTGCAGGGAGGGAAAAAACCAGAGCCCTGAAAGCAATGGCAGAAGCGGCAGAGAGGTGTTCAAGCTGGATCTGGTCAAGGAGAAACAAAAGTGAACTTCATAAGGCTTAATTTCCCTACAAATATCAGGTGTCCCTGTGGCTCAGTGGTTAAAGCGCGAGTCATTAAGTGGAAAATGAGCATGTCCAGAAGGTCATGGGTTCGAATCCCAGCCATGGCTCGTCCCAAGATGGGAAAAAAAAGGGGCAGCAGAGGGACATCCGGAGTCATGAACCGGGTGTGGCCCAACCCCCCTAGAGTGTCAGGAGATAAGGGCCGAAACACTTGCTTGAAGGGGGCTTCTCTTCTGAGGACTCTCTGCTGCCACGCTCTCCACGAGTTTCTTTCTACTAGAAAGATACTTTTTTGTAGCAAAGCTCAAGTCATTGATTCCTACTCGCTGCTCACTCTGGAGAAGTCATTGTTTTTGTCTTTTATGAAATGTGGCTCTCTACACTGACAGACGATGATATTGCGTTTCATTCCCCCTCTCTTTAACATTAAGCGGTCAAACCACTGCGCTGAACTCAGGAGTGAATCCGTGTAAATGGTCACTTTTTTTTCTTTCATTTTTTTCCTTTATCAGGTCTGAAACTAAAACAATTGAAAAAGCTTCTCTGGGGTGATCCTCAGAATTGTAAATTTCTGAAAGAAACTGAAACAATGGCAACGAAATAAAACACTGTTTTTCCCTTTGGATTCAACGACACATGGTCCATCAGGTAGATAGGTGGTTTCACAATGCGTGCAAACTGGGTATGTCTTTTCAGCTATTCATGAGTTGTGTAAACTAGGGTGTTTTCATAACTTTTCAATTCCATTTCTTGATCGTTTTGTCCGTGCACACTTGAGTCAGCAGTCAACTTTTGTCACTTTTGATGGGATGCTCTACATCCATATGAAGCATCGTTGAGCATGTCACCAATTCGCCTTGTTGTCTACAGTCTAATGTCTTATGGGTAAGCCAGAAATACAGTGAAATTTGTCAAGATAACTTTTAGTGTCCTTGCAATTGTCAAAATGACTATTCAGCTATAATGAGGCTCCACCGAAATTGCTGAACAGATCTCCAGCACAGAGGCCATTGGACAGGAGAAGTGGGACACACGAGCTCACTGCCAGATCTCTATTGGAACCTTCGGGGCTTCAAGCTGGAGAGCTGGTTTTTGCTACAGGAAGCGACATTGTCGCAGGATATCACGAAATAATTTTCAGTCGTCATGTTTTTCATGCAAGTCTAACAAAAATGGGTTTTTGCTATCTTGATGGCTTCACCATTGTCCTTGGTTGTAAGAGTATTTACTCTTTTTTTTTCAAAATGAGTAATGAACAATTTCTAATTTTTTTTTTCAAAATGAGTAATGATGAACAATTTCTAAAAAAAAAATTTTCAAAATGAGTAATGATGAACAATTTCTTTTTCTTTTTTTTTTCAAAATGAGTAATGATGAACAATTTCTTTTTTTTTTTCAAAATGAGTAATGATGAACAATTTCTAAATATTGTCAGAGTGACTCAGATATTTCACTGCTAATGAGTAGTTCTGTAATTGATTCTGACTGACTTCTTGACATATCTGGCAATCCTCGATGCAGATCTAAATGTCAAAGCTCATTCTCCATCAAAACCATGAACTCCAGCGTTTTGTCTCTGTTGCTTTGGCACAGTTCCTTTGTGTATCTAAAGTCTCTAGTCTCTGTTCAGTTCAGCTTTCTCTTTATTACACTTTATTCTGTTTTCTCCATACATCCATAGCAACACATTCAACTGTTCATCATGTTCCTTTCTTTTTCTTCATTTGAGATAGAAGAGAATAACATTATCACGGACAGCTTCTGAGAGTGCTTCATTAGATACTCATCCTAATTCCTAAGTCAAGGATGAAATATTTAGATTCTTCAGTTTAGGCAAAATATCTTCCCATGTTGGTGTTGGATAACTGTAATCTTTTGAGCGCTTTGTTGAAAGGTAAGGGTCAATACACAGTCTGATTTTCCCATTGGGCCCATTTTCCCTTTTTTTTTCCATTTCATCTTTGTTCCAGTTTGCTGGAGTATCCGCACAGATGACAACTCTCAGTTTCTCAATCTTTTCAACTCCAAGATTTCCTTTACTGAGAGTAGCCATTTCTGCAGCACATCTTCACTGGACTGGATTCTGTATCCTCGTATATCCAAATTGGGTAGCTTATCCATCGAAAAACGCCTTTCTACTTTTTAAGAATACAATCTTCGTTCTCTTTTAACGATACTGCAAATTGTCCGGGTTTAACGGTGAACAATTCCATATTTTGTGCTGCTCTCAAGCCCCATCTTGGCCTGTCAGAGATTTTAGTGATGATATACATCGCTTCGTTATTCGTGGCAAGTCAAACACGTAAACATTTTGTTGTTTTTTTAGTGTGAAGACTACTTTGCTGGAGCAAAGATCACGCAGGCAGAGGAATTCATAGTATGGTTTGCTGTGTTGTGTGAATGGCTTGAGGGAAGATGTGAAGTCCAGGTATGAATACGCATTCTAGGGTTTATGGAAAACTGAAGTTTTGATCAGAACATCTTTGAGCGAGATGTCCAGGAAGTTGACTGATTAGGAAATAATGTATGTACATTTGTTGGATGGACAGAGGTTCTGAACAAAGTTGAGGAGGCTGCGGCGGTCTTGTTCTAGCATGTAGGTGGCTGTTCATGTACAGTTAGCAGGTAGTAGGGATTGGCTTTGTTGCAGTTGCGTATTTCTCCCCAGCGACTTGCTATGTCGCCTGGCCCTACGGATGACTTTGTCTCTCTGAAAAGTTGTAGTCCTATCCTCCTAGGCTTGGTTGATCTCTTTCTTGCAAGATCTCATCGCCATCTATAGCAGTGAATGGGTATTGCTGCCGGGTAACTGTGAGATGAAGACCAAACAAAGGTCTCTGAGGTCCTCCTCCTTTGAAACTTGAAGGGCTCGCAGGACAGACGGTGATCAGTAAAAAGAAACAAAAAATGTTATCGTTGGTTTCCTAGCTACGTTCGACGTGGTTTGCATCCACCCTGGAGACCTGAACATCTGCCTTGAAGTTGGTGGAATATTGACCTGCAGCATGTGAAAACCTGTTTTGTTGTCTGTTCGGGTATGTGATGAAGATTCTAGCTCTAATATTTGTAATGTATCATCGAGAGGGTCATCTGTGGAAATGTGTTGTTGTTATCTGGTGGATAGCTTCCTTGAATTCGTTTCAGGAATGTAAGCCTTTTTCTCAGCATTACATAGTAATGTGTCCTTCCCGACACCTGGGATTTCAAACTGAATCAGATGACTGTTATCTTCACTCTAGGAATGTCCATTGGCTTCTGGGCTAGGATGTGCTGCTGGTTCCTTTTGAGAATCGTGTAATGCTGGGTAAGACTGCTCCTCTTCAATCTTTCTTTCGTTGGCAGGAACATGGGGTGCTTCATGGAGTGGCCGAGGAGTCTTCTGAGCTTAATTGCCTGTGTAAGGAGTGTGCGGATCCGCCTGTCATTCAGTGGTTCAAGACCTGTTGTGGTTTCCAGTTCCTGGATAATTACAGACCTCAGTATGACAGCCTGATTCTGGATCATGCTTACTTAAGCTGGACCTCTGCCCTCTACAGTCCCCCCACATTCAATGCTTGAAAGAGATGAAAATTAGAGGCAAAAAGATGCAATAGGGAAGATGGCTTCAGCGGTATGCCCCTGTCATATATATCCAACGACAGTGGAACACCTCCACCAGAACCTTGGAGACAACAGCATGTGCCGATGGCCCCTTTTTCATCTGGATATTTCTCGGAAGTACTGCAGTGCTTTTCAAGGCCTCCAGATTCACTCAGAGCACATGATGAAGATGTAACGGACAAAGCAGGGTCAGGTGTCCTCAACTGAAGAAAGGACATTCACAGGCAAACTAGACTTCATGTCATGTGACATAGCCTCACATGGCGACATGTGACGTTCCATCGCGTACGCCCTTATTTGATATAAAGCATTTCCCTAGGTAGGGAAAAGGAAAGGTAAAAGAAAGGACAATTTACGTGGCCTGACCAGGGTGATCGGTGTCGCTGGTGGCTATGAAAATCGCTCAGTAAGATAGACGTAGGGTGATTATTGGTTGAATCACTCAGGAAAATGGACGGACATTGTCCTTTGGTCAAGTAATCAAGGATGGTAATGCGTAGAGTTAGATGAGTACTCACTGAATATGTACTCAGGAAGAGCGCAGGAAGGAAAAATAAAGTATAGGAAGGAGATGGCTTGGGGACACTGACCAGACAGGTTGTTTGGAACTGCAGAACGAAATTCACCTGTAATCTACCATTACCAGGTGAGGTATAGACAGATGGGTAGAGGAAAGAGAGAGAGTTAAGAAAAGGAAAGAAAGGGAAAAGAATTTATCATTATTCAGTTTTGAAACAGATTACTTACACGGACTTCCTTCGTGTTTCAGCCCTTCCCGGTGCTGTGGCAACACCAGTAATGGGATAGGCGACTGTGGCAGACGCACAACAAGTATTTGGGCTCCAGTGCTGTGGCAGCACCTACTTGTCTCTAGAGTTGGAGAACCTAGTAGAAGAGGACAACGACTGCGGCAGTCGTGATAGAACTTTGAAAGCGTTTGTCATGTTGACCTACTATGATTTTTGATTGCCCACCTGGGTCGGAACTCAGATATTGATCCTGTATTTTAAGTCATCTTTGATTCTTCTTTGGAAAGTGTATAAATTGTTTCTCCATTGAGGAGGAGAAACTGGTAAAAGATGTGCTTGTAAATTACTATGAATAATGAGATGAAATTTGGTCCCAGCTAGTGGATCTGTGGAATGTTTGTACCTCCACTGGAGAGGAGGAATGGAAGATAATTCTTGGAAAACAAACCTGTAGTATATGCTGGAAAAGTTGATTATCGTTTAGTAAAATATTCCCCAGAGAGGAGAGGGAGGAGAAGAGTTATTGCAGTGCGCCTTCTGGTTGTTTGGAGCGACTGAGTGTGCACGGAGTGAATGCTGAGCTGAGTGCGTGCATGCATTTGTGCTCAGTGTGACAGTGGTGACCCCGACTTAGGACTAGGGTTTTTTTATACCCCCTCCAAAAAAAATTATGATTTGCATTTGTACTTTTGTGCAAAGAAAAGTTTTGCATTATTTATTTTTTGTGACTACTGTTTGTAGTTTTTATTTTTCATTTGTTTTTGTATGTGTGTTTTCGGGTGTTTGAGATTTCTGTAGGTTGCTCTACTCTGTTAAGGTTTCTTTTTTTTTTTGGTAGGATTTCTTTTTGACCCTTTCCCCCACTCAGGACCGATAGCCTCATCCTCCTCTTGCTCGTACCTGGCAGCAAGGGGGCAGGGCGTTGAGGAGTGTGAGTCGCTGTCCTTCCCCTAGAGTATTAGAATTTGTTTTGTCCCCTTCCCCAGGACTGATAGCCCCAACCTCTTCCTGCTCTGATTTAGCAGGGGGGGCATGGCGTTGGGGAGTCGATATTTCCTCCCCCTCTCATTAATATCTATTTGTTTCTCTTTCCTATTGTTTCATTTAGATTTTTCCCCTTACCCCTCTGAGCGTGGGATCGACTTCACCTCCATCACTCAACTAGTGTAGGTGGTGGAGTTGATTACCGCTCAGCCCAAATAAACATCTTTTTCTTCATTATCTTTTGGGTTTTTGTTTGTTTGTTTATTGCATTGTATTGTTAGTATATTGTGTGTATTATTATTTGAATACTTCCCCATCTCCAGCTTTACGGGAGACAGTTGCCATTAGGGTGCTGTCTGAGGGCCTCTTTCGCTTTTTCTGATTTCCTCTATCTATACCGGACCTGTCTATTCTTTCATTTCCTTTTCACCCCTTTACAAAAACTCTCCAAACCTTCTCTTCAATAGGCGCATATCTAGCTTCTTTTCATCATTGTCATCTTTTAGGTAGGATTTCCGTTAGTGTACGTTTTCTCACCCTCTTTTTAATTGTTCGTTGATTCATTTGTTTTGTAACTTTATATTCACTTATTGTTTAGGGCGATTCATTTGTTTTGTGAACTCATCTATTTTGCTTTACCAAGAAACTAAGTAAGAAAGTAACAACTACAATAAGAACAGTTAAGAACATAAACATTATAAAGAATTTATTTCCGGGAAAGAAACTTTATATTTTGTCTCTTTTCTTTTCATTGGGAAAAAAGAGTTATTAGTATTGGATTTCTTTTTTTTTAGCTGTCTTTTTCCCTTTAGGAAAGAATGTTGGTGAAAATCTCTTTTGAAAGATCACATTGTCAATTCTTATTGGTGGTTTTCTTTTATAAGCCTTTATGACTTTCCTGTTTATACCGGCATATAAATTCTTTATTTGTACATACTGTAACAAAGTTTGTTTGTTTTTTTTTTGGAAGTGTATATAACATCACATATCGCCTTATTTTAATCATATTTAGTCATTGTTTCTTGTTTGTTTGTGGTAACTATTCATGATGGAAAATGTTGATGAATATGTACGGCAGGCCGAGCGTTTAGGCTTTGAAGGTGATAAATTAGCAAACTATGTCCAACAATGAATGGACAGGGCAGACAGAGAGAGAGAGAGAGAGAGAGAGAGAGAGAGAGAGAGAGAGGAGAGAGAGAGAGAGAGAGAGAGAGAAGAGAGAGAGAGAGACAGGAAAAAGAGAAGCAACTAGAAGAAAAGATAAAGAACGACAAGAAAATCTACAAAAAATTAGAATTTGAAGAAAATATCTACAGAAAGAGATGGAACAAAATCAAAGAAAACTAGGGATAGAGGATAAGGATAAAAAACGGCAATTACATTGAGACAACTTGAATTAGAGACTGATGCGGAAACTTAAAAATTACAGGCAACGAGAGAACCTCCATCACTCCACCGGTCGGTTCCGCGAGTACATTTCATCCGAGGTCAACATACATCCCGAAGTTGCCGCCGTTCGAAGAAAAAACCGACGACATTGACAGTTTTCTTTTTCGGTTCGAGAACCACGCTACATCTTGTGGTTGGCCGAAGGAAAAATGGACATTGTTTATCGCGTCGCTGTTTAAGGGAAGCGCTTTGGCACTATACCACACACTCGCGGCAAAAGAAGGGTTGACTTGGGACCAGTTAAAAGAAGAACTCTTAAAGAAGTTTCTGTGTTGAGCTGACCGTTTTCGTGAGCGCTTCCGATCGGTTCGTCCTGACAAGGGAGAATCATTTCCGTCTTTTTCATAAGAATGAGTCACTGTTTAGACAGATGGATAGAGTTAACAAAGATGAATAAGACTTTCGAATCACTGCGAGACTTGCTACTTCGAGAGCAACTTTTTCAGACCGTCAGCAAAGATTTGGCCACTTTTCTTAAAGAAAGACAGTACGATAACGTTGACGAAATGTGTCAGATGGCGGATCAGTACTGTATTGCTCATCCAGATAAAGGTGTTGCCCGCAAGGGGGATTCGTCCCTTTTTGAGTCTCACGCGGCATTTCAAATACATTCTGGACAAGGAAACTACAGAAGAGGAAATCGCGCTTCATTCCAAGGTCCTCACGGTTACATGTCTTTTGGCAACAGACAAAGACCTTTCCGCGGTCAGGGCCATGTCTGAAAACCTGGAAGGGTTGATAACTAAAGAAGAAGCATCTGAAGCATTAAAAAGCATGCAGAATGATAAAAGCCCAGGCACAGATGGAATGACAGTGAATTTCTTTAAGTTTTTCTGGAGACAATTAGGTGACTTCGTGGTTCGGTCTTTAAACGAGGGATTTATTAAGGGAGAAATGTCAATAACTCAAAAGGAGGGAATAATAATTTGCATACCTAAAAATGAAAAACCTAGGGAATATTTAAGAAATTGGAGACCAATCTCACTCCTGAACATTACATATAAAATTGGATCAACGTTTATAGCAAACAGGATGAAAATGGTTATATCTAAATTAATCCATGAAGATCAAACTGGATTTATATCAGGAAGATACATTGGAGATAACATTCGAATTTTGTATGACTTAATACATTATTTAGAAAATAAAAACGTGCCAGGTCTATTGATTTCTATTGATTTCGAAAAAGCTTTTGACTCAATTAACTGGAACTATATGGAAAAGGTTTTGAATGCATTTGGCTATGGTAAAGATATAATTAAATGGATACATACCTTCTATACTAATATCAAGTCCTATGTGATCGTGAATGGAAAAATTTCAAAAAGCTTTGCAGTAGCCAGAGGATGCCGGCAAGGAGACCCAATATCGCCATATTTGTTTGTTATGTGTGCTGAGATATTAGCATGCAAAATCCGTGAAGATAAAGAAATTAAAGGAATTCAGATATCAGATACAGAATTTAAGGTAAGCCAGTTTGCTGACGACACCTCATTTACGTTAGAGGGAGATCAAAAGTCATACGAAAGACTGTTCAATACTCTGGAGGAATTTGAAGAATTCTCAGGCCTAAAGTTGAATTTTGAAAAAACTATCAACGTATGGTTAGGTAAAAATAAGAAATCAGATATTAGATACTTAGCTGATAAGCGCATGATATGGAATCCCCCCAAATTTAAAATACTTGGGCTCTGGTTTACTACCGACCTATCGCATTTAACAGAAATCAATACAGCAAGCAAATTTGTTGAAGTACAAACCTTGTTTAAAATCTGGTCTAGAAGGAGCTGTACACCACTGGGAAGAGTAGCCATCTTAAAATCGCTTATATTATCAAAATTAGTATACTTATGGATATTATTGCCAAATCCACCAGATGATTATATTAAACAATTACAGAAAATGTGTTTTGATTTTGTGTGGGATAAAAAACCAGATAAAATAAAACGAATTTATTCAGTTCATAATGTCGAAAATGGAGGCATTGGAATTCCAAATATACAAGCTTTTATTCAGGGTCTGAAATTGTCTTGGATAAGAAAACTGATTATAGGCAATTCAAAATGGAAGAAATTAATGAAAATCTCATATCCAGAAAGTGATCAGTTAAACTGCTATGGTTCTAGGAGATTTACAAATAATAAATATAATCAGTTTTGGAAAGACGTATTTAATGCTTATGATAAATTCAACACTCACGTTGAATTAGATAACAACAAAGAGATGACTGCTGAACCCATATTTTTCAACAACAAATTCAAAATAAATAACAGTCATTTCTTTTTTAAAACTTGGAACCTAAAAAATGTATACCTTGTGAAAGATGTTTTGAAAGAAAATGGAGAGTTTTTAAAACATGATGAATTTTCAGAAAAGTGGGGTCTAACAGTAAATTATCTTAACTACTTTGGTTGCATTTAAGCAATCAAAGAATATGCCAGAAAAAGAAATATAATCTTCGAAAATAACTGTAGTAACGAAAATAATAAATCAGTACAAATAATATCTGGAGTACATAAAGGATCAAAGATTTTTTACAATTTACTCTTAGAGGAACATGTAATATTCGACATAAAAGCCTTTATGAAGTGGGAAACTCGATTAGCCATGTATATTGATTGGGAGACTGTTTTAAAAAAGATTAATAAAATAAAAGAAATAAAGCTTAAATGGTTTCAGCTGAAACTGTGTCATGGAATTTTAGTGTCAAATATCCTATTACAAAAAATTGGAGTAACTGATAATGATAAATGCAACTTTTGTTGCAATGAAAGAGATACTGTGCAACATTATTTATGGTACTGCCCATTCTCACAGATGTTTTGGAAAGATTTTGAAAAAAAAAATAAGAGAGAAGTGGAGTAACTGTGAAAGATTATCATTTAATGTTGAATTAATTTTATTTGGCACAGACGATAAAACACTAACTGAAGATACTTTTGATCTAATTATTCTATGGGCAAAATTCTTTGTTTATAAGTGCAGGATAACTCGCATTAAACCAAAACTGGAAATATTTTTGACTGAGTTAAGCCGTAGGTATACGTTGGAAAAATATGTGCATGTATTAAATATGTGTTACTATGATTTTAAAAAAAGTGGCTACCATACTCAGGATTATTGTTGGAGGGATAGCAATCAATATGGATGATCCCTCAACACACTGTATAGATGCTGTGTTTAAGAGAGAAAAAAAGGGAGGGGGGGGGGTTCCATACATATTGAATAGTACTGACATATGCTATGAACAAAGAATTCAAAACATAATTTTGTGTTGCTGTATGAGGACCTTGTAGAAAACACCCTTTGCATTAACATTATAATTTTTGTATTTGTACATATATGGTATTTATGAAAAAAAAAGTACTCTTTTTGTTCTGTGGAACACTGTAATGTTATTACTGAATATTTATTTTGGAAAGAAAAGAACCTTCATTGCAAGGGAAAAAAAAAAAAAAAAAAAAAAAAAGACCTTTCCGCGGTCCGGGCCATGTCGGTTCTGGCGATTTCCGTCAGTACCAATACTCACCACCGGAAAGACCTATTCCTTTCCGAGGGCGTGGTGAACAACAACCGCGCAGACCCTTTGGTCCAGTTCGTGGACATGGTCGAGGTTCACAGACTAACGGTAACCAGTTGTCCACCGATCAAACCATGCATTGCCATTTTTGTGAGGGCAAATTCCATTTAAAACGGGATTGTCCTTTCAAAGGAAGTGGAACAAAGACTGGGTTTGTTTCCACTAGATGTGAAGAAGGTCTTGTTTTGGCGCCATATCAGTCCATTGATGGTCTTCTTTTGGAGGATTGTGCCATTAATGGTTTACAAGGTTCTGTTTTGCGAGATACAGGTTGCACCACAGCTGGTGTAAACAAATCTTTTGTTCTACCGGACCAATATCTTGACAGTGTTCAGAGATGCAGATCGTTTGGTGGAAAAATTGAAACTTTTTCACTTGCAAAAATTTCCGTCGATACACCATACTACTCCGGGTCGCTTACCGCCTGTGTTATTGAGAATCCAGTTTCCGATTTGATTTTGGGATATCTACCAGGTGTCGCGACAGTACATGGTGGTGCTGGAGGATCTTTGGTTCCTTGTCTCATCAGTACAAGATCAAAAGTTTTAGAGCAGGGAAAACCAACAAAACCGCTCAAGGTTTCAAAACTGGATGAACTAAAAGTTACGCCAGACGTTTTGAAGACTATGCAGAGAAGCGACGAGACACTGACGACTATACTTTCTACTGCAAAGCAGACTGTCTTTGATATAACAACGGACAAGCCGACGTACATACTGGACTCTGACATTCTCTACAGGCATGAACCTGGACAAGACAACAAACAGATTGTGGTTCCCAAACCACTGAGGGAAACAGTATGACATACGGCCCATGATGCATTGTTCGCAGGTCATTGCGGTATCAAAAGAACGTTAAAAAGAGTTCTGGATTCATTTGTTTTGGCCAGGAGTCACAAAAGAAGTTACACAGTATTGTCGTTCTTGTGACATTTGCCAAAAAACAACTCAAAAAGGTCCTTTTGATGTCATTGGGAAACTTTCTGGGGTGAACTACAAAGTGAAAATGGCAAATGCTGAAAAGGTATTCCATGTAAACATGCTAAAAAAAAAGTATGTTGAGCGTACAAATGTTGCCATTAACGAGTCAATTGAATGGATATGTCCAGTGTCTGGAACAGATGTGGCTGTTACAGAAATCATTGGTTCTGATTTTGTACCTGATGTCATATACAGAGACAGAGCAAAGACTGTGCAAACAACAAATATGAGATGGTTAACATCTACCAGTATAGATGATACTGTATCTCTGCCCACTCTTTCTGTCAAGAGAGAAACTTGACATGGTGTTGTTTTGTGTGATGATTTATCTTTGATTAAGAAAGAACGACTGGAAGGTATTTTGAAGGATTTTCAGGATGTCCTGACTGATACCCCAGGGACAGTGACAACAATTGAACCCCGTACTATTCAGTTGAGTACAGAAAACCCAGTCCGAGTCAAACCATACCCCCTCCCATTTGCATAAAAACAGGTTGTCGAAAGAGAGGGTCAAGTTATGCTCGGGTTGAAGGTTATAGAACCGTCCTCGTCACCATGCAGCTCACCAGTTGTATTGGTGGACAAACCTGATGGCTCGCTGTGGTTTTGCATCGATTATAGGGAGTTAAACAAAATCACTATGTTTGATGCCGAACCTATCCCAGACATTGAGGAACTTCTTTGTCAACTGTCGGAAGGAAAGTATTTTGTCAAAATAGATTTAACTAAAGGGTATTGGCAAATCCCGATGGCTGAAGCAGACAAGGAAAAAAACAGCTTTTCAGACACCTTTTGGACTGTTTCAATGGGTGAAAATGCCATTTGGATTACAAAACGCCCCAACACATATGATCAGTTGTAGAACAGTTTTCTTGTAATCAGAAAAAAAAGAAAAAAAAGTACACGCTCCACAAGGAAGTAACAAACTATTGATGATTTTTTTTTCAATGTGGAAATGTGTTTCAGGACCACGTCTTGCTTGCTTACAATTATTTCAACACCATAGTCATTGAATTTCAGGCGTTAATGGACACAAAACTGCTAATCCAAATTCTCGATTCTAAAGCACCAGAGGACACAAAGTTCTCTATACACAGACCCTAGTTTCAAAGCACGATTTGATATAGTGTTACTACTTCACAGTGCCGGACTTTTTTTTTGCTCTATATCCTTGTTCTTTGGTTCACGGACACTCTGCTATCAACCTGAGGCTGTTGACACAGAGAAACACATGATGCCAGATTTGTCATGTTCACCATCATCATAAATACGTCGCAATGTCTAACAGTTCAACATTTAGTTTACAAACACCTACTTCCAATTTTATCTTCACGCTTTCATTTTACTCACGTTACATGCAAACCAAAGTCCGCCTTCCAGTACTTCAAAACGCTACGCTGGCAAGAAGGTCGGCCCCAGATTGTACTTGGGCTACCCTTTAGTTCCTCATCTTCAACCGAAGAATGCATGTGTCAGACCAAAGCTGAAATAGTGAGGCTCAGACGTTGTTCCACCTGTGGTCCAACCAGGTTGATTACCGTATCCTTGTCCCCAGACGTGGGCACATCGTACTTTGTGGAATGTTTCTGCCTCGACCGGCTCCTACCTGGACCTGCGTTTGCTAAGGGCTTCGTCAGAAAACGTGGAACCGCACAGTCGAGATTCATCCACCTAACGGATGCGTCTCTTAAAATGTTACTCAAAGTTCATAACTAATACTGTAAGTGTCTGAATCTCTGAGGCGTGGTTGACATTGGGACATATTATGAAACTGTGTGTGTGCGCGCGTGTGTGTGTGTGTGTGGAGAGACAGAGAGACAGACAGACAGACAGACAGAGCGAGAGAGAGTTTTACGTGTACATATGTGATGTGGGAAGAGGAGAGATTATTTGAAAACATTTATTTTGAATGGACGACGGTGGGACAGACCCAGGAAAGAAAGACTGACAATGAGAGAAGGAGGAACAAACGTCCACATGCTCAGAAATGCATATCCCGAGGTAGCTTTTTGACACTCAAAAAAAATTGAACATGTAACTAAAGTCCTTCACTCTCTTCACTGGTCCCCTATCTCTGACAGAAAAGATAATAAACACCGCTTTCACGTTTTCTGTCGTATCTGAAACAGCACCTCACTGAACCTCTACTTCGTTCCTCCGACAAAAGACTCTTGAACATTCCCTCTTGCAGAACTAGGCCCTACGGTAAAAGATGTTTAACTTACCGAGCTCCAGCACTCTGGAACAAAATGCCTTTCACTCTCAGGCACTCGGAGTCTTTCTCTTCCTCCGAGTCTTAATGTAAAACTGATCATTTTAAGAGAATTTGACTACATTTCTGTCAACACTTTTTCTATTGTTGCTCACCGAATTGTTATGTGTGTGTGTGTGTGTGTGTGTGTGTGTGTGTGTGTGTGGTTTGATGCCACATGCAGGGAACATAGAAAAAAGTATTTTACAGCCAAACATAGGACAAAATTAAATGATTCTAGTCCCAACCGTAGAGTGGTTGAAATTAGCAGTAAAGAATACAAAAAAGTTCTCAGAAAATCGTATAGAGTTTACACAAAACACTTGCATAAGAAGATTCGTAATCTAAAAGCTAATAGACCAAGAGAATATTGGGAAAACATTAAAATCAAAAAGAGAAATGAATGCCCTGTTAGTATGGATGATCTTTTCTTACATTTTAAATCATTGAATGTACAACCAGATAGTGTTGAGAATGAAAGTGATATTGACTGTGACTTGCAATATGATCTTGAATTTCTAAATGCACCAATAAGTGACGAAGACGTTGAAAAAGCTGTACAGCAACTTAAGAATGGAAAGGCTTGTGGGATAGATAGAATACGAAATGAATATATAAAACAAAGCATCCCAGTTCTCAAAACAAGTTATTGTAAACTTTTCAATAAAGTTCTTGATACAGGGACCATACCAGAAGAATGGTTGACTGGACTTATTCTGCCAATATACAAAGGAAAAGGTAGTAAATTGGACTGTAACAATTATAGAGGTATAACACTTTTGAGTTGTGTTGGAAAACTGTTCACAACAATTTTGAATAACCGTTTGACAAATTTTATCGAGAATAACAACACACTTTCGGAAAATCAAGCTGGTTTTCGACGAAGTCATTCTACGACAGATCATATATTTGTTTTAAAAAGTTTAATTGATATTTTCAATAGTCGTAAAAAGCAATTATTTTGTGTTTTTGTTGATTTCACAAAAGCGTTCGATTCAGTTTGGAGGCAGGGATTATGGCAAAAGCTTATCAAAGAAGGTGTAAATGGAAAGATTTTGCAAGTAATCACGAATATGTATCAGCAGATAAAATCTTGTATATTTATAAATGGAAGTCAATCTGAATATTTTGGCAGTTTTAGAGGTGTTCGTCAAGGTGAAAATCTTTCACCTTTGCTATTTTCTTTGTATTTGAATGATCTTGAACTATATCTCACAGATCGTAACTGTGCTTTCTTAAATATTGATTTAAATCTTCCTGACTCAGATTTACTAAGTTACATTAGTTTACTCTTACTTTTGTATGCTGATGATATTGTTATTATTGCAGATTCTTTTTGCGGTTTGCAGCATGCTCTTGATGTATTAAGCGAGTATTGTAGTACATGGAAGCTTTATGTTAATGTAGCAAAAACAAAGGGTGTAGTCTTTAATGGACGCAATAGCCCAAGAAAAAAACTAAAATTCAAAAACCAGTGTATAGAAATAGTACACACTTTCAAATATTTAGGTATAATCTTTAGCAGAACAGGAAATTTTTATAAATGTAAGAAGTATTTGTATGACCAAGCGCAATGTGCAATGTTTTCTTTATTAAAGATGGCAAGATTTCAAGATTTGCCTATAAACATTGTACTGGACTTATACCAGTCAATGGTACTGCCTGTGCTTTTATATGGCTGTGAAATTTGGGGATATAGTGATTTAAAGCTAATGGAAAGTTTTCAGCTTAAATTCTTTAAGCATCTTTTTCATTTAAATCGTTCTACCAAAACAGAATTGATATATGGAGAACTAGGAATGTATCCTGTGTCAGTTCAAGTACATGCACGAATGATAAAATTCTGGTCATCCTTACTTTCTCCACAAACAAACAAATATTCATCTAGATTGTATCAGGTATTATATGATTTATACAGAAATCAGGGTTTTACATCCAGGTGGTTGATGTGTATACGGGATATCCTAATAGAAACAGGATTCGACTGTGTGTGGGAGACACAAAAGTTTTCGTCTGTTCACAGTCTCTGTAGAAATGTTCGTAATTCATTAGAAGACATTTACAAACGTGCATGGAATGATGCTTTAGAATCTAGTAATAAGTGTTTATTTTACAGAAATTTTAAAACAGAGTTTCGCCGTGAAAAATATATTAAGATGTTACCTGATGTTTATATATACCCACTGATTCGGTTTCGCTGTGGCAATCATAAACTCATGATAGAAATTGGCAGACGATTTGGAATACCTCACGATGAACGATTCTGTCGGGACTGTGACCAGAATGACCTTGGTGATGAATTTCATTTTGTAATGAAATGTAACAAATATAACGACATTAGAAATCAGTTTATACCTAGAAAATTTACATATACAAAGTCCGTATTTAACTATTGTCGTTTGCTTTGTGGTAGTAAGAAAGTGTTGCTAAACTTAGCGAAGTTTTTGAAACTTAGTAAAGTTGTGTAACATTACATTCAGTATGTTAATTATAGGGAAAATTTTGATGTTTGATTTGTTTCATTTCTATTTGTTTGATTTGTTTCAAGTCCTCCATGCCCCAAAAGGGGTCGCAGGATTAAAATCTTTGAATCTTTGAATCTTTGTGTGTGTGTGTGTGTGTGTGTGTGTGTGTGTGTGTGTGTGTGTGTGTGTGTGTGTGTGTGTGTGCATACATGCGTTCGTACGTGTGTGTGTGTGTGTTGTGTGTGTGTGTGTGTGTGTGTGTGTGTGTGTGTGTGTGTGAGCGTGTATGTATGTATGTGAGGAGTGGGAAAATGTAATACCTGAAGTGCTTCTGAGTTTAGTTGCGATTTTGTTTCAGTTGTGTTTTTATTTGTTTGCATATTTGTACTGGTATAGTGGAATGATTGTCCCTGCTTTGTTTATTTATACATTTTCAATAGGTGGTTTGTATAAGTTTCAATGATATCCTCAGGAGCAGACTCCTGGATGTACACGCAGAAAATATTCATTCTTCTCCTTCTTCGTTTCACTTATCATCATCTTCATCATCATCATCATCATTATTATTAAAAATATTCATTATTGTTATTACTACTATTATTATTATTATTATTATTATTATTATTATTATTATCATCATCATCATCATTATTACTGTCATCATTATCATCATTTCACCGAGGAAAGGGAAAATTATAAATGTAATATATCAAGCAACAAACGATGTCTTCGTTTTTTCTTTGTTTTTTATTTTTTCTTTGTCGATCGTCCGTGACAGTTGCAGAAGGCCGATATGGAGCAGACGCAGACACATTTCTCCTTTTCACATCCACTGGTCTGCAATGAAGCATTGTTCAATGTCATCCCACTGTTTCAGTCTGTCCTTTTGAACACGTTTCTTCTTTCTCATCCGCAGAATTATAATTTCAGTTCACACTGGGACATGGACGTAATCACGGCCCCCATACACACTCTGCAGCTGAACAGATTGTTCTGAAATGGAGATTGTGTTGACCACATTATATCGCATACATTGTTAAGCGGAGAGCATATCATCAGCTTACGCTGTGGTGTTTCTTTTTCGACCACAGAATGGCAAAGGTGACTGCTTTGTATGATAACTTATCTTCATATGCGACGCCATATTCCCGCTACTCTTTATACAATACGTAAATTTCATACTGACGATTATAGAAGAACACACAGTGAAAAGTAGGAAAAAATAAAATAAAATGCGTTGCACAGTGTGGCTATGTGCTGTCATGGGAAACAAGAATTCAGCTTCCATTGATTAAAAAAAATGGTCCTGACTTCGAAGTGGCACGCAACAAAAGAACGTGGCAAACGAACCGCTGCTGTTAACATGTTCACAGTCTTACCACCATCGATTTCAAAACACAGTTTCAGCAGTCAATACTTGAACAGCAGGCATCGCACAGGATCTTAGCAATAAATCAGGCAAGTCCCATGCTTATCAAAACGCGCGTTAGACAGCTTGAATAAACATAAATCAATTGGTATTTCGCATCCACATTCAAATGATTCATTGCTCTTTCAAATAAGATATCATTAGAACAACACGTGTGTGTATCAGCGTGTGAAACTTGCAAAGACTGTCGGCGACACTTGCGCACGCGCGAGTTTGTCTGGTACACACACAGACACACACAGACACACACAGACACACACACACACACACACACACACACACACACACACACACACACATGTTATATATATATATATATATATGTGTGTGTGTGTGTGTGTGTGGTGCGTGCGGCGTGCGTGCGTTGCGTGCGTGCGTGCGTGTGCGTGTGTGTGTGTGTGTAGATGTGCACACATATGTGTGTGCGTTTCTACTCGAAGACCGAGTGTTTTGAAGAATGAGTCAGAGGGAGTATGAAATAAAATGAAAAAAACATTCTGTGTAAGTCACAACTCATTCTGATATTGGAGGGTGGAAATGACGGTGGGAAGTGGGAGTTGGTTTAGTGGAAAGAAGATGGAGGTGGTGTAGAGCTGACAAAGATAGATATAGAATAAGACAATTCAATGCAAGAACACGCCAAACCAAAGCTAAGTGCTATAACTTATCCCATCAAATCAGCTTACTGTGTTGTGTAATTCTCTAACGTTCCTCACGCTATAGAGCATAATATACATCACAGAAAATTCCATTCTGCTCCAACCTCCACAAAATTTCGTGTGCTTCAAATGGCCATTTGCTTTTCTTTATTGGTATATTTTAGGCCAGTATCTAATATATTTCATAGTGTTTATAAACTAGGTGGCGCCCTATCTCTCCATCTAGGACCGAGCAGTGGGTTCCTCGCATCGGGTGCTTACCTCCTTGTACTTCCTTTCTTGACAGGAGTGGGACGGCATAGTTTTGAGTGGGCGTCAGCGTGTGGTCAATTCGAGGTGAGGCAAACTCTCACATTGATAGAGTCTGTTGATGTAGTTTTCGAACAAACTTATGAAACAAAACTGCACTTAAAAATGTGCCTCTATACTTGACATTTTTTGTGATAAGTTTCAGATGACAGGAATTACCATATTTCACCTTTGTGAACTGTAATATAAAAGGCAACACATTCACCTACAGCAGTTGAGTCCTCAAGAAGACAAGTAAGTATGTCAGGCGCGATTCTGATGAAAACATGAAATTGTACAAAAATCTTCTGAACCTCACTGTATTTGCCAGGTAGTCGTATTGATCCTCATTCACCAATGTGATAAACTGTGTAAACTGCATTATTCCTCTGGAACACCACAATTCAGTGTTAGGTACTTGAAACATGAAGCTGATGAAAAAGGTGTATAAGTCTTCTCAGACATTTACTATTATTTCAGCTCCTATACTTAGAATACTATACCCGAATTTAATAAAATCCAACAATTTCATATGATTCTTCGAAAACTTTACTGTGGTATTTGAATACGAAATATACCAGTCTAATGAAATATAGGTAGTTACATGATTCTTCTGAAACTTGAGATGGGTTTACGTTAAGGTTCCGTATCACTATGGTGGATTAGAGGTAAAAAAAAATCGTTCAACAGTTTCTAGTGTCTATCCATGGACCGCTGTATCATTATTGTTTGTAGTGTTGTCGCTCCTATCAGCATAGTCTCCTCAGCCCTGATTTTCAAGACATATATTGTAGGTGTTTAATCCAGCCTTTTAACCAGTTTGGCCATTTCTTGTTTACTGCCCTCCAAGCCATCAATGTCATCTGCAAAGAAAATTCATACAGCTGGCCTCGTTATTGAAAACAAGGTGAAATACAAATAAACACGAAATAAGGTGTGACGTAACGCTGATTTAATATAAATGCGGTGCAGACAAGTAAATTTTTGACAAGTGTATTATCTTCAGACATTACGACAACAAAATTTAATAGATTCACAAACAATATTCCCCAATACATTGTCATATTGTGCCGACTATTAGATGGATAAAACTGCTTTGCGCGAGTTTTTTTTTTTTTTCGTGTCTATTGTTCTTCTTTACACCTTGTTTGTGTGGTAGTCAGCAAAGCGGAGTTTCGAGATGAGTTTTCCTTCATTACTGAACGTACTTGCATAATCTTCAAGTGCAACAGTAATGATGCGTTCTAGAAGGGTATTGAAAAGTGGGAGAAACTGTGGGCAGCCCTGACAAACTCCAACTGAAGTATAGAAAGTATAACACCCTCCATAACCACTGCTTCAGTCGCTTTTGTTTCATGGTGTTGATAGGCTTTTGTCAAATATTCAATTTCGTCATTGTAGCTCATAGCACCTCCCGTCAGACTCCGTCGAATGCCATCTTGAAACTTATGGAGACTTGGTAGAACGCTGTCTGGTGTTGGGAGATGCTTTTCACAAAGGGTACTCAAGTTAAAGATCTGTCTGAAGTTACTTCTGCCTTTGTTGAATCTAACCCTTTCTTGAGCTGTAAAGGTATTTGCTTGCCACTGTAATATGTTCAGAACGATGCTGATCATTCGTTTGCTGGCATGGTCCTTTAAATAATCGTGCACTAGTTGGGGCAGCGTTGGAGATTTTCTTCTCTGAGAGGGTTGACGAAACGTGGTTCAGTCCATGGCCTAGGCCACTCCCAAGTGCGCCAGATTTGGTTGCTGATGATAGTTGTGTTTAGCATTTTTTTTTATCTTAAATTGTGTACAAGACATATATTTCCCACCTCCCTACCCTCTTCCCGCTTCCTAGTTATATCACTATACAAACAGAAGTATTTCCCCCTTGTCACTTCCAATCCCATACATTTACAAGGTCCTAATGTTTGAAATATGTTTTTCCCTTCAGGTTGGTCCTTCCTCACGAATGTTTGATGATATGCCATATTCTCTCAAGCATGTGCTGACGACACCTTGGCAGAGAGTCAATGTGAAGATAAATGGCAGCTAATTCAGCCAGAGGTGAGTTCACTCAGGAAGTTACCGACAGTCACGATGTTCGTGCTTTGCTAGAGAAGACTAACATCATTTTGGTGTCACGGAGATGTGTGTGTGTGTGTGTGTGTGTGTGTGTGTGTGTGTGTGTGTGTGTGTGTGTGTGTGTGTGTGTGTGACGGACCGTTTTTCGTCCGGTCACAAATTTTCATGTGCGACCGTGCTTACCGGAAGGTAGTTGTCCGGAAGCCGGTTGCAAAAGTTAGCTGACTGCTACTCACCGGTGCATTACTATAAGCTGCGTGAGTTGCACCGGTTAGGCAGTCTCTGCAGTGATTCCGGCAATACAAGTCACAGAAGGCCGAAGAGGGACTCAGCCGTTTGCTAGTAGCAGTCAGGTATTTATCATTGAATGTTTATTTATTAACAAACTAAAACTGTATTCCCGTTTAGGAGCGACTGAAACATCCTCAGCGCTCTTGTGAAGGTTTTATTTTTTTTTTTAATATTGTTGTTCTGTTATCCTATGACTTGATAGGGTAACAAAACGAAATTGTTTCGGAAAATGTGAATAGATGAAGTGAGTGTTATAAGAAGTGGTCCTCAGAAAAAAAGAAAAAAGATTTTGTTTATTTTGTAACTTAACTGGCTATGAGCTTCCTGATGAAGAAAAAGTGTCTATTCTAATATGGTTTGCAAGAAGATGGAGAGTTTTGATGCTATGGATAATAAGCTCCCAGAGTGAGCGACATAGACTTTTGTTTTTCATTCTGATGTGTGATGTGTTTACATGGGTATCAATATATGTGCTGTCAAACAAAAGTGTGGTGGAAATCTTTCCCTCGCATATAATGAAGCTGTTGAACTGAAGTGAGCATTCTTGTATTACAAGAAAAGAAATGAACATTTTGTGAATTGACGAAAGACATTTATAGTTTGAAAAAATAATCATCAATTGTGTGTAATGAATTGTATTCATGGTTTATTGAAGAGAATCCAGATGGAAATCCCTTTCCCTAATTTGGAAGACTAGATTATGAAAGGTTTATGTGGAAATCCTTTCCCCAATTTGGAAAACTAGAGTCTGAAAGGTTTATATGGAAATCCTTTCCTGTGCAATGTTATGATTCCGGAAAAGGGAATGTTGTAGTGTAATGATTCCGGAAAAGGGAATGTTGTAGTGTAATGATTCCGGAAAAGGGAATGTTGTAATGATTCCGGAAAAAAAAAGAATATTGTAATGATGAACGAATATGCTGATGTATGGCTCAAGTTCTAGTGAAATATGATGTGGCTAATGAATGTGAACGAATATGCTGATATGTGGCTCAAGTTCTAGTGAAATATAATGTGGCTAATGAATATGAAGATAGTTGTGATTGCAATGAATAGTGGCCATGATAATCAAGGTAGTTAATCAGTTGCCCCCAGGTTGATAGTGTTCCCTGGACTGACGGGGACTGGCTGCTACCGGGTTAGGGCCGGGGCCATAGCTGTGTTGACGCCCCGTTCTCCACCTGTTTGCTGCTGGTGTTGAGAGGCCGGCCTGAGCGCCGACAATTGCCCTACCTGCCACTGCGCCCGTGACCGACCACTGTTGGGCCAGTGGGTTGGAGACGTCGCTGCTGGTGAGCCAGGACGTCACCCCTTCTTTTGTGCCAGCGACCTGCGTCCGAGGCCGTCGCTGTGTGTGTGGTGTGTGTGCCACAGCTCTTGGTTGGTGTTGAGCCACAGGTGGTGTGTGTGCCACAGCTCTTGGTTGGTGTTGAGCCACAGCTCTTAGGTGTTTGAGCCACAGCTCGTAGTTGAGACTGTCACCGTGTTGCTGACAGAGACGCCACGAACGTGTTAGTTTTTCTTTCCCTCCTTCATTGAGAACCACAGCTTGGAAGAGACTCTGTGTCAGACTTGCCTCGTCGCTGCCGTCGTCGTCATCAGCGCTGGACCCGGCAGTTGATAATTAAAATTGTATTAATTTGTTGTATATGTACTCCTAATGGTGGGTGTACCAACCTATGTTTAATTGTGTGTTTTGTTTGATGGCTCGGGTGGCATAAAAAAAAGAGTTATTTTGTTGCCTGGCTGTCCTTGTTCGGATGAGTGGGTGTGTGTATGTGAATTAGAAAAAGTCGTGCATGCATCCATAATTCTGAGTGAGTCAGACTTCCACACACACGCATTTCCATCCGTAACAGTGTGTGTGTGTGTGTGTGTGTGTGTGTGTGTGTGTGTGTGTGTGTGTGTGCGTGCGTGCGTGCGTGCGTGCGTGCGCGCGCGCGCGTGTGTGTGTGTGTGGGGGGGGGGGCGGCATGTCAGCCTAATCCTCGCCCTGAACAGTCTCTACGATGCGAACAGTAGATTGCCGTGAGCAAACCACACTGTGAGGAGCTGTTGACTCTGCTTTGTCTCCTTTGATGTGTTTGTTTCTGCTCTTCCAGCTGTCTATGCTCATAGTCTATCAATTCAGAGCTGTTCACGATACGCCAGGCGAGCCATGTTTGTGTCGTTCCTTGTTAGGTCTTGGAATTTTGCTGCAGCGCTTCAGTGAGGCGTTCAGTCAGTCTCTGTGGCGTCTTCTTTTACCCTCCTGGAAGCGCTTGTCGTCTTTCTGCTCAAGACAGTACTTATAAAGCAAAGGTCTTTCTCATGTAGTTCTTGAGGCCTTGCCACATGGCCTGTGTGAGGTTTAGATCTGGACTGTATGTTTCTAGTCCTCTGTCTGAGCTACCTGTGAATGGAGGCATCATCTTCTTTGAGGTATCAACGTGTGGAAGGGTAGTGGCTAGCAACAAAAAGCAGACAGGTGCCTTCAAATGATGAAATTTATTTTCGAACTCCAGGAGAAAAAAAAACTCTAGGAGCTTGACAGTAGATGGCCTCCAGAGAAGACAATCACCCCCATCCCAGCCCCCCTCTCCGGCAAGTGTTTATGCAGGCAGCCTTGTTCTTTACAGAGAAGACAATCACCCCCATCCCAACTCCCCTCTCCGGCAAGTGTTTATGCAGGCAGCCCTGTTCTTTACAGAGAAGACAATCACCCCCCACCCCAACCCCCCTCTCCGGCAAGTGTTTATGCAGGCAGCCCTGTTCTTTACAGAGAAGACAATCACCCCCATCCCAACCCTCCTCTCCAGCAAGTGTTTATGCAGGCAGCCCTGTTCTTTACAGAGAAGACAATCACCCCCATCCCAACCCTCCTCTCCGGCAAGTGTTTATGCAGGCAGCCCTGTTCTTTGCACTCTCAGGGAGCTGGGAGCTGGGCCGCATCCGGGTCATGGCTTCTAGATGCTCCTCCACTGTGAAGTTTTTTTTTCCTTGGCGCTGCCGGGTTTCTGATATACAAACTTTGTAAATGTGGGCATCTTGAGGCATGCCCCACCCCCACTCCACTTCAATTTAAGAAACGGGTATTGCTGTAGGACACTAGGTTAGAGATTCAAGCGTCATGAAGTTCACTTTTGTTCCAAGTCCATGCACATTTTGTTCCACCTCGACCAGATCCAGCTGGAACTCCTTTCAGCTGCCTTTGCCATTGTCTTCTGGGTTCTGATCCTCTTCTCACCAATAATCTCCAGCTGTTTCATGAGATCATAGGCTGATGAGCCTATAAATCCCAATGATTCAACCTCAATGGCGAGAACTGGCTAGGAAGCCTCATTCCCTCAAGCTGCAATATAGACTACCATACTTTTTCTGTCTTGCAGATGTGAGTTTGCTCCATTCTGCAGTGTTAGTGGAATCAGAATCTATTGTTTGGCTTGTCTCCTCATTTTTACTCTCACATTCAGCTTGATAACAATTGCCTTTTAATCACTGGTTGTTCACATCCTTGAAAGGTGGCCTCTGCAGTGCTGTGCTACTTCTTTCTGTACACCTGATGAACGAGTTTAAGCTTCATTGAGTAATGTTTTGAATACCCAAGTCCATGCACATTTCTATTACTGGTCTTGCCACTTACTCCAGCAGAGATGGAAGCACGAAATTCCCACGAAATTTGAGAAACCTTTGCCATCCTGTCTCGTTTGACAATCCATGAAAACACAGACACACATCTGTCCATGAGCACTTTTGGCCTACCATTTCTACCAATTTTCTTTCACAGCATCGTTTTTTACACCATTCACTCCCAGCAATTTCCATCTTGCATCCCCAAAATAATGTAACCAAGTAAAGATGTTATCTATTTTTCGTTCCCTTTGTAAGCTGTCTCTGTGCTGATGTCATCCTATATGTGAATAGAGTTTGCTATGACCAGACAACCAGCTAATTTTTCTACACCAAACAAAGGGCTAAATGCCTAAATTGTCGTCACTTCTTATGGGCGACCAACACTCTAAAGCCGAATCTGAAGTACCTCTTCGACTATGTAGTGCAGACAACCATCGCTATTTTGGGGAAAGACTTTTGTCCCTTTACCTGAACTGGCCTACATATTTTTGAATTGAAAAATTGAGGTTAGTGGATTGCAGTTGAATGTATGTGTTTATACCGTTGTTTAATGAGAGTTGCTGTCTCCAGTTTACCGGAACTGATTCTCATTAGGATGCAAGTTAAGGATTCCCTTGTGCTCCTGTCTTCATTCTCTAGCAGATCCAGTCGAGTACCACGAATGAGATGAAACAAAGTTCTAATGTGGTGATGCATTCCTTCTCAGACTATCGGAGACCCGTCTCCATGCAAACCGTATTTCTGAACGCAGCCATCTACAATTCGATCTCCGAAGCACTGCTAGACATATTCTGGGTTCATTGAGGACAGAGTGAACCTGGACTCGTTAGTGAAGAGTACCCCTACCCACTGCTTCCTTGCCCAGCCTTGATCAGGCCTGTACCACTGTGTACGAGCAAGGTGATGTGTCTGTGTAAGTCGGGGAAAAGACGGCAGTATATCTGTTGCACAGATTTTGCTGCTGTAGGTGGTCGCGATCAGTCTGTCAGACGAACGTGACGATTGTTGCATTCTCATATCTGTTCTGAGACGTTATGCCATAATGTCTATGTTGCACAAGGATGGAACCAGTTGTTGTGGTGTCTGATGATTGTGGGCCTGTCGCCCATCATCTGAAATCATAGTAACATTTTCTATGTTACCATACAATGTGTGTTAGCAACATTCTATTACAAAGACTTTTGAATTAGTGTGGCTACGTAATAATTTTGGGATTTAGCTGTAGCATGATCTCCAATCAATGGACAGCAAGGTCAGAATAATTTCAAGCTTTGTCACTTTGAACAATATGCTGAGCTATCAGTATCACCAACACATAAATGTGCATAAACAGCTTCTACATGATAGGTGTCAAGTGCAAGTCCGATTCAAGATTTGTGACTATCATTGCTGGAAGAAGAAGTAAAATACAAGCATTAAACTCTGACCAGGCCGGGAGAAATATGAGGACCTGTATAGCATTATACAGTGGGGATGGATCACTAAAGGAGATGAAGTGTATACTGCTCTCCTTACCTGACAGACGAGGTCACATCAAATAATTAAATATAAGATCTTAATAGGTTGAACTAGATAAGGAGTTAAAGACTTGGTTTTCTTCACTTCAAATCTTATATTGAATAGATGTCCATCCAATGGTTGAGCTTTCAAAGACTGTTGTGTTAAAAATAATCAATAATCTTTCATTAGTGCTAACGACGTATGTATACGTCGAGAACAGTGTGACCATATTTGCCAAAGACGTATATGTACGTCCGCGTCATTTGAGAATGTTTTCTGTTTCGATTTTTAAGTTCTGGGATTCTGATAGGCACCAATAAGAAAGCTCAACATATCTAAATTAATTATTCATGAAGGACAAGACCCAATCAGACTTCATTGGGTTATTGCAGGGTGTTATTCACAGCACCCCTCAGAGAGTTGGAGAGAAAGTTTTCAAAATAGAGGATGTCAAACTCCAGCTTGGTCCAAGTAGTGTAAAAAGACGGCATGTAGCGACGGATCATAGCGGATTTGTCACTCAGGACGTTGAAGAAGTTCTAAACATCAGCCAGGACGAAGATTTTAACTAGAGTGCTAGGTGTGGAAAAGCTAAGTCAGAAGATTCACTCAAGGAAGATGACAAAGGGGAGACTGACCATTTGCAGAAGGGCAGTGGTGATGTTGTAGAGCTAGCTATCTCGTATTGTGAGAGAGCAACAACCAGAGAGGAGAGAGGGCATGGCAAGAGGCTGAATGTAGCTCAGTGGCCAACCCAGAGTTTGACCCCAGCCATAGTCATTCCCTGATTCAGCCACCATGGAGCGGAGTGAGGAGGAAGTGGAACAACCACAAGAAGTGGTGAGGGGGCCAGCGTGTTCCTGTGCACAGGGTCTGTCTCACCCTGCCCTCTGTCCAGACCCATGCTTCAGAGTGCACCATGCCACCAACCACTTACTAACACTGCAGTGCAAGTAAAAAAAAAAAAAAAAGCAGCATACTTCAGTTTTGTATCTAACATTTTTTTTTTTTTTTGGTGCTTCATATTATTTTTATCTCACCACTTTTTTCTTTCAGGTCAGAGTTTGTTTTCTTTTCAGAATCTAAAGTGAAAGTAACGCTGTGCTGGCTACAATGCAAAAAAAAATGCCTGTGTGAATTCTAGACTAAATGTGTGTACAATCCTGACATTTTGGATTACAATTCAGGACTGTTGTTTCCATAAAGGTAGGGAAACATGTATGCTGATTTCCTGTTCATTTTCTGATTCTATTCTTCTGTTTTCACTAACCCTTTATAACATAATTATGTTCCAACATTTTGTGAAATTTATTCCTCTCACATACATGGTAAACTTATTGCTAACCAGCATGTTACACAAACTTAAAACTATCATAAATAAATAGTCTGTTCATTTACCTTTGAGAAAAACGTGGGTTATGTACACATTCTGCCATGATTTCCATGTTAGAACTGTTTGTTAATTATTACCATCTGCAGCCAAAAAGAACATGGCAAACAGGATGCAACTACCAAAACAAAACTTGGCATTGAAGGGGCTTACTGAAATGAAACAGTACACAAATGGTACCTAATGCACAAATCAAGAGAAGTAATTATAGGAAGTTTTGTCTTCATGAATTCCAGCAAATAGTGGACTCAGTAACGAGACAGTGTGGCGAATTATGAAGTCAAATACATATATACAAAGAGCAAAAGAACTTGTCAGGAAGGCATTACAGTGTATTTGTTTGATTATGCGTTTTTTCTTCTTTTTTTTTTCTTTTCTTTATTTCTGGTTGTTGTTGTTTTGTTGTTTGTTTTTTTGTTTTTTGTTTTTTTTTCTGGGGTGGTGGTGGTGGTGGTGGAAATGATATAGCCTTGGTCGATGTTGATTTTGCTAAGGATTGACGTAAGAAAATTAATTTGTTTTGCAACTGTAGTTTATTTCATTCTCGAATACATATCGCAAGTTAAATAATGCACCCGAAAACATACTAATTTATCAGTTTAGAAGAAAGCCTAAGTCTGCCTCATGCTAACAAAATGTGATAATTTAAGCATAGCCAGAATTGTTTCACAACCGTGGGGGTTGTTTTTGTTTGTTTTCGCAAAAACATCAATAACGCAAGAGCGCATCTCATCGTCAAAATCTGAGTGGCACTCTCCTGAATGATGGAATGAATGGATGACATCAATGGTTGAGATACTGCAAACAGAAATACCGAGGATATGAGCTGAGAAGCATCACCTGGGGAGGCCTGTTTCGATCAAGGTTAACCATGGATGATGCATCCTAAGTCTTGTCTTGGCCGGCTGCGCAACAAGAGATGCATGACTTCTTACTATGCAGATCATAGTGAGAGTGGTAGTGCCTGACGCAAAATTAGGTCTGTATGCGCTGCGTGGTATTGTATGACTGTTCGCGCTCCTTTCTGCATGATCACTTATCTTCTGCTGCACTCAACAGCTTCTCCTTCTCCTTCTAGATCTGTTGGTTCGGGGTACCTCTCCGTCTCCTGCGCTCAGCTGCAATTCTCTCAGTTTTAAAGGCTCTCTCAATTTCAACAGCGAAAGCTGTCATGTCTGTCTTGCACATAGCTTTGAATCACAGCTGAAGGTGACCAGTGGTTTGCCCCTCGAACTGCCAGCACCTCCAAAAGGAATTTATTTCTCCACGAGTTATTACCCTGCATTCGGTGGATATGGCCCGGGCAGAGGAGGCTGAGCTATGGTGGTAGGATGCTCATACTGTGGAGGCCAGCACGGGACAGGACCTTAGCATTGGAGACCCTGTCTTGCCAGGATATGCCTGGAACATGGTTGATTTATTTCTTTCCAGTAGAAGACATTGAGTATGATGAGGCATGTCTTGTCTATGCCTCACTGCCTTACAATGGTAAGCTACAGAAGACAGGCATTGTACACTACCATCATTGTCTTTATTGCCCGTTTGAAGTCTGCCCTCCCCCCCCCCTTCCCCCTACCCCTACCACTGGACTGTTGAGTTGGGCAGATTAATCTCTGAAGACCTGCTGTCAAGCTATACCTAGGGTTTCTTCCTACTTAATTTATCCATCCATGGAGTAGTCCACATATGCAGTGCCATCTCCTCAGTGAAACTGAAACTTCGACTGATCACTATGTGATCAGCTGCGCTGCTTTGACTAAGACGTAAACTTGAACCTTGTCACAGCTGAAAATTATTATCCAGCATCACCGCGTACCGTCTGCGAGTTCCTGTCATTCCAGCCATGCTGGGGATCTGAAGATTCTACTGGAATGAGCACACGTTACTCATCACCCTTGTCCGTTTACTGAAGGATTCTCATTCTGGTGTTGGTAGTCTCCAAACGTTGTCCCATGTTTTGCATGAGGTCGTACAGTTCTAGTGACCACAATCGTTTTTGGTGGATTTAGGCCTTTTTGACGTTTGGCAACATGAACAATACAGGTGCTGTTGCATTCTTTCTCTGAAGTAAATTATGCAGATTTGAATGAGTTAGATTTTCCTGCAATGTGACATAAGGGAATTTATTCTAAAGCTATTGTGGTTCTTCTTTGAATACACATCGCAAGTGTAGTACAGAACAAACCTTTTCATATCACTTTGTCAGTTTAGGAGAAATCCTGACCCTGTCCCATGCCAGAAAACAGCAATATTCTAAGAACGGTAAGGTTGAAATGGCGTCAAAACCTATTCATTCAAAACGCAGTAATGTAAGAAGAATGCGTATTATTGCCGAATTCTCAGAGGCTCTCTCCAGAATTCTTGAACTACTGGACAAGACTGAAAATTGAGACGCTGCTATCAGAATAACCAGAGTTAAGACCACAGAAAAATAAGCGCGCGCGCGCATGCGCTCGCGCGCATACGCACGCCTTCAAAAACCGGAAAGACTGAAATATTCAATGAGTTGGGAAAGTTAGATAACAC
The DNA here is from genome assembly GCA_033310375.1 of Conus canariensis. NCBI lineage: Eukaryota > Metazoa > Mollusca > Gastropoda > Neogastropoda > Conidae > Conus > Conus canariensis. The sequence continues at coordinate 36,281,692 of CM065737.1, read as the reverse complement.
AGAAACGTTTTCAAACCTGTGAGGCAAAATGCTAAATTCAATCAATTGTACGGTATAGGTTCGAAGTACAGCCCCTCGCCTATCCGAGCTGGTCATCTATCCATACGAGCTCGGCATATTGGCCGTTTCCGATTATAACTGATTGTATTCCTTTCTGGCTAACACAAACATCATTGGCAACTAGAATGTTGCTACCTAAAATTAGACCTAGTCTCCCAACAAAAGAAAACACACTACTCACTCGTAGCTTTCGACAGCCATCCGGCCATCTTCCTCAGTGGTGCTGTTGCTGACTTAGTGAACTCGATTCAGATCACGTGACCATGGGGCATACCCAGGTCACGTGATCGAATCAGTGAAGCGTACACTGGGGGCAAGCGGCCCCGGTCCCTGTTGAGCGGGGGGTTGGTGGCTGCGATGTAGATGGTTTCCTTGACCCCTCGCTGGAACCACTTGTTTTCTCTGTCCAGGATGTTCACGTTGTCCGTGTCAAATTGGTGTTGCTCGGAGTGCAGGTGTGCTTCGACAGGTGAATAGTCCCTCTTGTGTTCTGTAAGTCTCTTTTGGAAGGGACGTTCTGTTTCTCCGACATAGTGTTGGTTACAGTCACGGCAGTCTATTCTGTAGATGACGCTGGATTTGTCGAGTTTGTTGGTTTTGTCCTTGGGGGCGACGAGTTGGCTGCGAATGGTGTCGGTGGGCTTGGGATGGACCGCGACCCCTAGTTTACTGATCTTCCTGGTCAGAGCTTCACTTACACCTCCAACGTAGGGAATGGTGATATGTCCCTTGCGCTCTCGTTGTTCTCTTGTTGTGGTTGGGGTGAGGTGGCCGATCTCTTGCTTCCCGGGCCGTTCCAGGCCCACTTCTGGTAGCCCGAGACTAGAATGTTTTAAGCCGGTCTTTTGATTGCCCTTTCCATGAAACACCCTGAAACGAAAAATTCTCGGAAATATGCGTAGAAGACTGATAAAACAGTAGACAGGAAGAGGAAGTAAGCAAACGTTTTTAAATAAAGTAATGTTTTGTTATTTGGTGATAACCTGGTTTTCGTATTGGGGATGGTTCAGTCGATTACTGGTGGGGGAGTGGAGTAGTAAACAAGTAATCGGCATGTTTATTCCATCGAGAAATTATCAGAGGTACGTACTTTTTGTCTATGCTGATCACGTTATTAAGTCTTTTTTTGCATATTATGTAGACAAGAAGTACACATAATAAACAAAAGACAATTCAGCTTGAAAGAGAAATCTCAAGGCTGTCATAAATACTCATCTTGAAAGACAAGTTCCAAGGTTGTCATATATTTTCATCTGACTCGTGTGTACAGCAACAACAATAAAAAAAAAATACAAACACAAATTGACATTTGTTCAATTCTTGTGGAGCCTTTTGATTTTGAACTTTAGCATACAAAACACACGAGAAAGGATGAACAAATAATTGTTGCCTTACTTTGGCTACTGGACAGCGGATCATGATTTCCACTTCGTCATGAGCGTCAGTTTTCTGTTCAAGAGCACAAGGAGTCAGCTGATCTGATGCTGATTATGACGTCGTCATCATCTGGATACATCACAGTAGGGCCAAACGCAAGTTTCTCTGACCAGCCTTTTCTGCAGAGAAATGTATCTGTCCCAGCACAAAATACAGTCGTAGTGAGCTTCAGAGAAACTTCGATGCATTTTGTAGATGTCACACTGTCCTGTCACTCCACAGATTATTTAACTGGCTATTTCAGAATGTCCACACATGTTGTCTGGAACAGAAAAGCGAACTATACGTCTGACTTCATGCAAATATTTCAGGCAACTAAACTATCCATTGGACTGCCAAAACACGATCATTGCATCAAATCAAACACAACTTGTTTTCAATTGTTTTTCTCTTTCTTTACCAAGTCCAAAGCCCCTCAGAAATTACCCAGTGGTTTGTGGAACTGTTCTGTGGATCACTATGCCAGCTTCCATCACCACGTGGCCTGTAACCATCAGACAGAGTGTGAAGATGGACGGGATGAAACAGAACACTGTCCCTTCAGCAGTCCTCAGTGTCAGGGGTTGGTGGCATTTTGTAACAGTTGCTACAAATTTGTAAAGGGCAAGATTCCGTCTGTTTCTAATAATTGTGATCAGATAGCGACAGGTAATGAATATTGTGCTTCACTGGGGGGTAAGATGCATTTTCCAAAGTGTGGGAAGAATTGGTTTCGTTCACTTACGACCTTGACAAAGATGCATCCGCTGAGGTTCGATAGACTCTGGGTTGGTTTATACTCTAATGATATGTCATCGCCTAATGTGTACAGACATGCGATTCTGCGAAAGTATTCTGTATTTTATCATTCTTTTGACGTCTATACCTGGTTCGTATACACGAACATGAGATTCGTTGATTACGATTTATTTGATTCTGGATATCGGTTGTGTTATTATTCGGAAGTTTTTGTGAATCGAATGGGTTTCGGAGGAAAACTGGATAGGACAGCCTGCATGCACCAGCAGCTTGTCTCCGGGTTGGTTTGTGAAGTTAGCTCTAACCAGTCTGATGCACACCCCCATCAATCAAAGCCACTGCTCATGACCAGCACACACGTTGGGTCCCTTGAACAACCCTGGATGATAAAGTGTCTTGACGCTCAGAGGACACACTCATTTATAGTGTGTGACTCTAACAGATACGAAGTATGCACAGAAGATCTCACATCGTGTAGGTTGTCAGATCGAATGTCACATATAAACAGAGCTCATTCCTGGAATGACTATGCCACGTTGTCACCCACATTTACATGTCAGGATGGAATAACAACACTGTCTCACACCTTGCTGTGTGACTTCCTACCTGACTGTCATGACCAGAGTGATGAGTCCCTCTGCAAATATCCACTGTGTGTCAATACATTTACCTGCACGAGTGGTCAGTGTGTGTCTTATAAGAGTGTTTGTGATCAAACATCCCATTGTCATGACGAATCAGACGAGAAGAATTGTAGAGTATTCAAAGACATACGTGTTAAATTTACTTTTACCCCATCTCCTGTTCTTATCAATTTTGATGGCATCAGAAAGTTCACATCAGTTTCAATGAATTCCACAGAGCCTTGTCCTGACAGCCACTATCGTTGTCTTGGTGAGTTCAACGACTGCCTGCCTGTCTACACACGATGCAATGGGATGTACGACTGTATTGACCATCAGGATGAAGAAGGATGTGAAGACCTGACATGTCCAGGATTTTTCAGGTGCAGAGTGTCAACAATCTGTGTTCACAGTAACAACCTGTGTGATGACTGGCCTCACTGTCCACTGCGTGATGATGAGATGTTGTGTAACTTAATCTGTCCTGTCGATTGTACGTGTCAAGGTCACACATTTTTGTGCAATACACCTTTCTCCACGACATTGTTCCCACAGCTCCGCTACCTGGACGCAACAGGTTCAGGTATGACACTGTCTGAAATAAATAGTCATGATCGCCTTTTTCATTTAATCCTGGCAAAATGCTTATTAACCCTATTACCTAACTTAAACATGTTGAATTTGAGAATTCTTGACCTCAATGGCAATAAATTCAGACACATCAATGTGACATGTTTCCTCGGCTTACAAAATCTTCAAAAATTAACTCTGTCTAATAACCCACTAACCTCACTCTCCAACGATCTCACAACTGATAGACTCCAACACACGCTTACAATGATTGATCTCTCACACACATTTCTTACAGTGTTAGATACAGTATGCTTTTCATCTTTTCCCGGACTGCAGCGACTGACTTTAAATTTTACGTCTATTCATACCATCAGTCCAAATGGCTTTCAGTTCACACAGCAGTTGACTGCACTGTTCATGGATGGCAGCCCTGTAAAATTGTTTCCCCTTGATATTTTCACAGACCTTTCTCATTTAGAACTGATAGTAACAGAGAATTTTAAGTTCTGCTGCAATGACATACTCCCCTACAACTTTGAAAAGTCATCATGCTACGCTCCAAACATGGAAATTTCATCATGTGATGATTTATTACAGTCATGGACATACCGTGTGTTTCTCTGGCTGATTGCTTGTTTGTCAGTGGCTGGTAATGTCTTTTCTTTCAGTGCACGCCTGTTTAAGAGGAGTCGGACTTCGTCTAGTGGCTTCAGCATGTTCGTCACTAATCTTGCCACAGCTGATTTTCTGATGGGTGTCTACATAGCTATCATTGGGGTAGCTGATCAGATCTTCCGTGGCAGATACCTTCATTACGATGACACATGGAAAAACAGTGTAGCCTGTAAGGTGGCTGGAGTTCTGTCTCTGTTGTCCAGTGAAGTGTCAGCTTTGACCATCTGGATTATCACTCTGGATCGTTTCATCGTCCTTCACTTTCCATTCAGCACAGTTCGATTTGAGAGAAAGTCAGCAGCAGTGGC
>CM065737.1:36244778-36269778 GCA_033310375.1 Conus canariensis | reverse complement strand
TGTGGGAGTGTCCCATCAAAGAAACGATAGGCAAAAACTGCGATTTTGAACTGCCATCGATATTTGATGGGAAGCCAGTGGAGTTCACGTAACAAAGGTGTAATATGCTCATTTTTACGCTTTTTGAGAACAAGCCGAGCTGCACTGTTTTGCACCCTTTGTAATCGTGCAAGCTGTTCTGAAGGAAGTCCTGCTAACACAGAGTTACAGTAGTCTAGTCGGGACATTACCATGGCGGTGATGAGTCTGATTGTTGCCTGTGTGGAGAGGTAAGACCGGATAGAAGCAATACGTCGCAATTCCAGGAAGCATGCACGACAAACATTAGATATTTGGTTCTGCATAGAGAGCGTTTGATCAATGCTAACACCTAAATATTTCACTGACTCTTTGAAAGGTAAAACAACACCATCAATTTCTGCCGACTCAGCTTTAACCATCTTGACACGAGAGGAGGTACCAACAGCCATGATTTCGGTTTTGTCACTATTCAGCTTGAGTTTGTTGCTGGTCATCCAGACTTTTACGTCCCTAAAATACTTTCGGGAGGTGTATTTTTCTCTAACATTTGAGTATTTGGGACAAACGCATACAAAAATGAAGTTCACTTTCTGGGACACTCTCACAAAATGGGCAGTTAGGGGAGACATTATTGAAATATCGGTGCCGGTGAGTATGTAATGCTGAAACTAATCTAATCTAATCTAAATCTGATTAAGGTCTTTTTTAATACATACTCTTTTAGGTCGAATAAGTATTGAGATGTACCAAAAGATAGTTTGAAAGATGCATAAAATGTAAACAGACTTTCAACTCTCAGTTGAGCCTCTCATCTTTGTATGAAACTCTCGATTAACCTTTACTTGAATTCTCTGAGAAAAACGTGAATATTTTGGACACCTTGGTGTTTCCACACATGTCCAAACCCATATTTGTACAAAGTAAAGCATACGGCAGAAACCCAATTGTTCTGATTTTTAAGATGGAGAGCTAGCGACATTTTATAAGATTTTAAAGGTAGACGATTATCAGACATTGTCTAAAACGTTTCAACAAATAATTAACCCATCTTGTATATGTATGAACATAAAGCGGATATCTACCACATTTACCATTGGTAGGATTTGACAATTTTTTCACCGAGGGACACAACAGTTTTAAGATACATGCAACTCCTCTCTTTGTTTTCACTGTTCTATCTTCCATAGTGAAGGAAAAGGAGAGGGAAGAAGAAGAAAAAAATGATTCCAAGGCATTTATACTGATTAACCACTTCTATGGGGTTTTTTATCATCATTTTTATTTCCTTCCAAGTTCTACAGACATATGACTAATAATCAATCTATCAAACAGTTATGAAGGTTTTTTTAATGCACATATATATATATAGATATATATATATATATATATATATATATATATATATATATATATAAAACCGTAGAGGAGAAAACCATTCAATAATTCCATACATTCAAACACAAAGACAGCACACTTTCATACACATTCAAGTATACCAAACAAACAATAAAACAAACATTGAGACAAACATTGAGACAAGCAAGCTGCAGTAGAGAGAAATTAATATATAAATAGATAAGAAATAAATGGAAAAAAAAAGTTCACTGCACAAACCTCCCCTGGTTGGTTCCTGCTCTTGTGCATACGAAAGCGAAAGTGCACAAGGGCTGAAGACAGAGGAGAAAAATGTGCCGTGAAGATAACCTTTACAGGTTAGGGCCTCTTCCTCAACCAAGAGAAAGAAGCAAACCTGCAGAGAGAGAGAGAGAGAGAGAGAGAGAGAGAGAGGAGAGAGAGAGAGAGAGAGAGAGAGAGAGTATGTAATTGTTTACAAGTAGCCATTCATATGTAATGACATGGGGGAATGCAAAAATTTCAAAATAAAACTTGGTATCCCCCACCAATGTTCACAGAATTGAGAATATGTACCGTCTAATGAATGCATAAATTTAAGGTCAGAATATCTGTTTTTCATAACACAAAGAAAGCCTTGCACACTGGGTACATCATTTGTCATGTAAGATTTAAATATATAGAATTTTGCAGTTAATAAAATGTAATTAAGCCCAAAATCTGTTATAACACCATCTTTATATCCAAACAAAATCAGTTCCTCTGATAGAGCTAAATTTTCACAGTGTTCACATTTTGTGGTCAGAACATGCATTAGATCAAGCCAGGAGCTCTGTACACTTGTACATTTCCATAACAGATGTTGGATGGTTTGAATATCTTCCTGGCAAAAATTACAAATTGGGTCTTCACCAAACTTGCAGTCATATAAATATTTTCTTGTTGGCAAAAGACGATGTAATATACGCAGCTGAAACCATTTCAGTTTTGTGTCGTGAAAAATTCTACGATGTTTAAAAATCTTGAACCAGTTCAGATTTTCAAAACTAAGGCTCCATTTTAGAACCGCTGCAGGCAACACATCCGATTTCAAAAGTAGTCCCTGTATGCTCTTGCTTCCTTCTTTTACAGCTTTCCAAATTTGCGTTTCTATGACCGGATATCTATCTACCAACTGAATGTTACATTTCCGTTTGTGCTCAGTGATAGCGTTAATAATACCAGTATACAAAAGAAAATTGGTTCTGTTAATGTTTGGATGAAGATCTTGGAATTCACGAAAGGTATAGAATCTGTTCTCAGTAACACTGTATAACTGGTGAATAAACAAGATGTTCTCATCAACCCATTCCTTGATAAAAACAACATGTCTGCCTCTTATTATGTGTTTGTTGTAGTGAATACATTCTACCAGGAACTATGCAGGGCACAGGGAAGGCATTTTGCATACAAGCGCTTGAAATGTTTTAGTACATCTGTCCAAAATAGGTTATTACAAGACCTCAAACCAACATGCACATATTCCTCGCCTAGTTTTGGCAGGTTCACAAAGTTGGGAAATAATGCATATATAAACCTTTGCAAGCTTCCCTCAAAATTAAGTCTTCTTAACCATGACAATTTCAATGAAGCAATATAAGCATGCAAATCAATCATTTGTAACCTGCCCTCAGTATATGGTTTACACACAATGCTTCGTTTTATCTTTGCAGGCTTATCACTCCATAAAAAAAAAAAGAATACAAAACAGCTTGTAGTTCGTTGACAAAATTTAGTGATGGATCTGGCAAGTTTAATAATAAGTATGTTAGTTTTGATACAACAAGAGTTTTCATAACTGTTATCTTACCCAGAGGAGAGAGATCTCTCTTGCTCCGCCTCCCTAATAGTCTTTTAATGTTAAGTAACTTCCCATGGAAATTTATTTCAATCATCCTATTGAGGTCTAGGCAAAATTGAATGCCCAAAATCTTAAAAATCCCGGGGTTCCAGCAAAAGTTCTCGTCACGCATATACCTTGTGGTTGAGTTTTTCTTACTTCCAAACCAAACTACTTTAGTTTTTCATTATTGATTTTTAGACCCGATATCTGTGCAAAGCTCTTCAACACATTGATAGCTGCTTGAAATGACTTTTCTGTGCCATCTAGACAGATACTTGTATCATCAGCGAATTGCCACAGGAGAACCCCCTGCTCCCTCACCTGAATTCCTTTTATATCATCATGCTGTCTAATTAAGACAGACAAGACCTCTGCACCAATTAAGTATAAATACGGTGAGCGTGGATCCCCTGCCGCACTCCACGTCTGATAGGGAACCAACTGGAGTATTGTCCATTAACAGACACACAGGTTGTTATGTTTTTATAAAAAGTAGAAGTCCATTTAATAATGTCAGGGCCAAAGTTGAAGAAGTTTAATGCCTTTTTCAAAAAGGACCAAGCGATAAAATCGAACGCTTCCTCAAAATCAGTGCTGAGAAGAAAACCAGGAATACGCTCCTCCTCAGAGTGCTGAGGTACATCATAGATTTTTCTTATATTTTTACCTATATAGCGCCCTGCCATAAAGCCTTTCTGATCTTCGTGAATAATTTTCGGTAAAACGCATTTTATGCGATTGGCTATTGAGGCAGAGGCAATTTTGTATGCTGTATTCAAGAGAGAAATAGGTCTCCAGTTCTTTAAGTATTGTTGTGACTTCTCATCTTTTGGTATGCAAATAATAATGCCCTGTCTCTGTGTGGATGACATACATTGCTTATCATATCCATCATTTAGAGACCTGACAAGAAATGAGCCAACATCAGCGAAGAAAAATTTATAGAACTCTACTGTGAAAGCATCAGATCCAGGGCTCTTGTTATTTTTCATGTTCTTTAGTGTTACCCCCACGTCACAGTAAGTTAGCGTGCCCTCTAACTGGAAGCTTTCTTCTTGATTTAATTTGTTTGTCTCCCTCAATGTGTGTCCAAGATCAACATTTTTCACTAATTGTTCTGAATACAACTGCTGATAGAATCTTTCGACTTCTTTAAGAACTGCATTTTGATCCGATATTATTTCACCATCATTATTCTCCAGATAACTCATTGAGCGATCAATAAAATTTCTGTTTTCCAGGCTACAAAAGTACTGACTAGGCTTCTCACCCTCCTGAATCCATTTTATCCTTGATCTAACTATCATGCCTTCTACTTTCTTTTCGCGTATTTCTTGTAGCTTCACTTTGGATTGCTCTAGTTCCTCCAGGTTATCTTCGTTAACATTTACACTTAGACTTTTAATTTTTGCTTCCAGTTCTTTTTCAAGTTCTGCTTCCATTTTCTTTTTGAAGCATGAGTATGATATAGTTTTTTCTCTAATTTTCAGAAGCAGCATTTAAAAAAATAACTGATCTGAAATAGAGAACTGAAGCATATCGTTTGGTATCTCATTAATATTTCAAGGTTATAAGACTGGTACAGCGTTTTCTTTTTTAAATTCTAGTATTGCATTTTTTTAGCTCACATACAAATTTCTTATCTTTTAAGAGTGAGTTATTAAATTTCCAAAACTGTCTATCCTTTTCTTCTGTCCTTCCTTCAGAATCAAGTTGATTAAGGCATGATCAGACCAGTAATTAGAACCTATGTTATAGCCACTAATATTTAGAAGTAAATTATTTGATATCAAAAAGAAGTCCAACCTACCTTGTTTAATACTATTAAATTTACGCCAGGTATATTTTCTTAAAGATGGATACAATGTTCTGAAAATGTCTATCAAGTCGAATTTCGTAATCATTTCCAGTATTGCTTTGCGAGTGCTAGGTCTATTTGATATACTAGTATAGTTTCTGGAATCTAACTTACAATCTAGCACTACAATCCAGTCTCCACCCAGAATCATACTTTCATTTCCAAACTGCTCAAGTTTAGCAGTTAAAGATTTTTTTTTAAATCAGGGTTATCCCCAGAGCTTGGGCCATATATATTGGCAAGAGTAAACCGTTTTTTAAGAAATTCTAGGTCCAGAAGAAGAAAATGTCCCTCAGGATCTCTGGCTATATTGTGCACTTTGTATTCAAAGTTATTCTTAAATAATATTGCCACTCCATTTTTATTAGTTTCACAACCGGCTAACCATAAAGAATACCCCCAGTTAGATCTGATGAAATTTTCTTGTTTAACAGGAGGATGAGTTTCCTGTGACATAATTATACTACTCTTTTGATTTCTAAGAAACTCAGAAACGTCTTTTCTTTTTTTAAGTCATTGAGACTATTACAGTTAAATGAAGATATTTCAAATCCCAATGATTTGGGGGTTTTTTTTGTTTGTTTGTTGTTGTTTTTTTTTGGGGGGGGTTGTTTTTGTTTTGTTTTTTTATATCTGCCATTGTTTACTATGAGAGGAGTTCCCAAAATATTCCACTGGAAAAAGAATCCCAAGCATGCGAGTGCAAAAAAAAAACCACGCAGGCTTTAACAGACTTAAAGTAGATGTACTAGATCTGCTTAGAAAGTAGAACAGTTGACATAAAACGCGAAACATATGACATGATAATAATAGAATATATACAGTCATTATACAAAATGTGCACATGCACAGTAGTACTTCACTCCGATTTTTTAACAAGCATACACAGTTTGCTTTCAGCCACATTGTCGTCACACAAAAGTGACAGTTTGCATTCAACCACCTTGTCATCGCACAAAAGTGGCAAAATGATAATCCAAGTTTGCAGATTTCTGGTTGACTCAAAAATACTACTGCAAAAAATACAACACAAAACAAAAAGTACAATACAATCCACACACAATCATACGGTAGATCCATCTTGGGGCAACTTGCTGACCCTCCACGCACAATAAACATTTCTTCTATAATACAGACATGAAAATTTTTATCACAATCATTCTTTCCACCTAGGCCTACCCATGAGGCTGAAAACTGGAAAGTTTAAAAGGTCACTGAGACTGAGAGGATCATCCCTTGTCTCTAAACAGAAGACCATTATTTTTATTTACTATTATCATTATTAAAGCTTTAACAACAAAAAGTGTGTTTACCTTGCCACAATAGTTAATGATAGATTACAAAAAGACAAAGAGACAAAAGTACCGTCACCATCTGATCAGAAAAAAGAGTAGAGAAGGAGCCTCCTCACAACGTGACATGCAAACGAAGGCTATCACATGGCAATATCAGAAGCAGTGACCACAAGCAGCACAAAGTCTGCTATGAAAAAGAAAGTAGGCTAATTGAATTTATCAAAAAGTAACAGCATCAATTTAACTTGCGTCAAAAAAATCTTAAATAAATGTTAGCGAACTGCCCAGAGAACGTGGACAAACGAGTCACAAGACGAAACACAACGCGTTTCGACCTCTTAGGTCTTCATCAGGTGAGACATAAACGAATAAAACAACGAAAATTCACTTAGCTTTGATCGCTTCAGATCACTTCACAGGGTTCAGCGCAAGGAAGAAGGCGTTGAATGAGAACGAGGCTGTTGGAAGGGAAATAGTGAGCGAGTCAAAGTCGTAATGAAGACAATAATATTACTGATAGGAATACTAATAATGGTCAAAATATTGAGGAAAAAAAAGGGGACAAGATTACTACCAATCTTAGTGTCAATAAGTATGGGTATGGGAGAAAGGAGAGTGGGTTAGAGGATTCTTAAACAGCAGGGTTGCCGTGGCAACAGTCCCAGAGGCAAAGGCGATGGTGATGTCAATGCCAGTGGTAGTATCAATACTAGCAATAGTGTTACTGAATGATACTGCTAACAACGATAGTGAAGGTTAAGGTAATGAAAGCATGATACAGAAATATATTTAGAAAATATATTTTTATAATAATCAAATAAATAAATAAATGAAACATTAATAATAATAATAATAAATCAAAAAATAAGTAAATAATAAAAAATAATAATAATAATGATAATAAATGCATAAATAAGATAGCTATAAGTTGTGTGTGAGGTGAATAGTGGGAGATAAGGTAGTATGTGTGTGTGTTGTGGGAGGATATTATGGGCTGAGATTGAAGTGGTGGGTTGGTACATGTTATTTTAAGGTGTTGATGCTATGAGGGTGGAGGGAAGAAGGGGATGGGTTTACGTACTAACTGGGGGAGGAGGAGGGGCAACATATCCACACCTATACACAATCTCTCTCTCTCTCTCTCTCTCTCTCTCTCTCTCTCTCTCTCTCTCCCCCCCCCCCCCCTTCACGACCAAAGAAGGGGGGGGGGGGGAAGAGAGAGAGAGAGAGAGAGGAGAGAGAGAGAGAGAGAGAGAGAGAGAGATTGTGTATAGGTGTGAATATGTTGCCCCTCCCCCTTCCCAGTTAGTACGTAAACCCATCCCCTTCTTCCCTCCACCCTCATAGCATCAACACCTTAAAGTAACATGTACCAACCCACCACTTCAATCTCAGCCCATAATATCCTCCCACAACACACACACATACTACCTTATCTCCCACTATTCACCTCACACACAACTTATAGCTATCTTATTTATGCATTTATTATTATTATTATTATTATTATTATTATTATTTTATTTACTTATTTTTTTAATTTATTATTATTATTTTTAATGTTTCATTTATTTATTTATTTGATTATTATAAAAATGTATTTTCTAAATATATTTCTGTATCATGCTTTCATTACCTTAACCTTCACTATCGTTGTTAGCAGTATCATTCAGTAACACTATTGCTAGTATTGATACTACCACTGGCATTGACATCACCATCGCCTTCGCCTCTGGGACTGTTGCCACGGCAACCCTGCTGTTTAAGAATCCTCTAACCCACTCTCCTTTCTCCCATACCCATACTTATTGACACTAAGATTGGTAGTAATCTTGTCCCTTTTTTTTCTCAATATTTTGACCATTATTAGTATTCCTATCAGTAATATTATTGTCTTCATTACGACTTTGACTCGCTCACTATTTCCCTTCCAACAGCCTCGTTCTCATTCAACGCCTTCTTCCTTGCGCTGAACCCTGTGAAGTGATCTGAAGCGATCAAAGCTAAGTGAATTTTCGTTGTTTTATTCGTTTATGTCTCACCTGATGAAGACCTAAGAGGTCGAAACGCGTTGTGTTTCGTCTTGTGACTCGTTTGTCCATGTTCTCTGGGCAGTTCGCTAACATTTATTTAAGATTTGTTTAGATTTCCGCCTGCAGTCCTCTCGCTTTGCAACTAGACTGCGTCAAAAAGTTAGATGACTTGAAAGCAATTAAATCAAACAAATATCAACAGAATATTTACAAGTTTACTGGCCTTTTTGTCCGGTATGCCACATCTGCACTTGCCTCTTGATCACAAGGCCTACTCACTGCCACTGGGCTGGCTGGCACTGGTGCTGGTAGAGGGTCTGGGGGATCTTGGATTCCTCGTACTCCTGACTACACTTCGTCAAGTCAGAAATCGAGTCCACCTGAACAATTTTCCCACCCAGAGTCTTCATGAAGACGTTCCCATTCTTGGACCAGGCCCTCTCACACACTTGCTTCTTGTCCCTGGTGACACACAGCAGAGAGCAGGCCCGCGGTGTGAGGTCCTCCACCATCAGTACTTTCGTACCGCGGAGTTTCCTTCTCGGGTACAGCACTTCATCGCGTACCCGTCTAGACACAGAGCGCACTATGATCGCTCTTGGCTTTTCAGCGCTATCGGAAGCACCCTTCTTGCGCACACCTACTCGATGCACTGCTTCCACATCCTTAGGATCAAGTCACCTTTAGCTTACCGCGGAAGAGCGACAACACCTTGCGTTCACACTCCGTGGCTGTTTCTTCATGCCCCTGCTGGCTGCCCTCTTCCCCCACACCGAAGATTCGCAGGTTGTTGCGGCAGATGTAGATGGACAGCTCTTCACTCCGGCGATCCGCCAGTTCTGCCGTGAACTTCACCTCCGCCAGCTGGGTCTTCAGCTCCTCCTCCTTGCCCCTCAGCTCTCTCACTTCTGCTCTCAGCTGGTCATTCTGGGTTTGAAGAGTGAACAGTGAAGACTTCACCTTCTTATCTCTCAGATCTCCTTAAAATCTACACCCTCTCTCGACAACTACGCTCCTGTGCTGACGACCGCCTTCTACGAATGACTCGCTTCAGGACTACTACTGGTGAAAGATCTTTCTCTTTTCAAGCTCCAGCGACGTGGAACAGACTGCCAGACTCGCTCAGATATTCAGATTCTATCTCTTCTTTCAAGTCTAAACTTAAAACCCATCTATTTTCTCATAATTAGTCAATGCTCTGTGAGTGTGTGTGTGTGTGTGTGTGTGTGTGTGTGTGTGTGTGTGTGTGTGTGTGTGAGGGGGGGAGGTACAACCTAACTCATAGCCGTCTGGGCCTTTTCAAATGTAGTGTATGTGTATGTTCTCTATTATATGTATTTGTTGTATGATTGAACGTTATAGGATTTAGTTTTTGTACTGATACTTGAAAAAATAAGTGAATGTCATATTTGTAGGATTAGAATTTGTTAGTTACTGTAGTAATAGTATTCGTAGTTGGGTGTAAGGTGCATTATTGTATATGAGAAGGGTGAATGTAGTATGATTTTGTAAAGCGCTTAGAGAAATTCGTTTGATTAAGCGCTATATAAGAAACCATTATTATTATTATCTACTGTCTCAGACAGCTTCTCCACAGCAGTCCCAATTGCACACAGCTTTCTCATTACATCGTCATAGCCATAAGTAGCAGCTGAACGTGACTCAGGGGGAAAAAATACTGTTAACATCACTCATTTTGTCATTATCGTACTTATCTCCCCTGATGGCACACACCTCATCAACCACACAATGTGAATGTTCCTGTGCTTCTGACGAATCCTTGAACTTCTTCAGATTGTTCTTGCGCTTTTGGGATGGAGTAGATGCAACCAGCGAGGTATCTGTTCCACTTGATCCTGATTGTGAGCTAGCAGACAACTGCTTTCTTCCTCGTTTTACCATAGATGTTATAACTACATAGGCAAAGAGCAGACGACAAGATCAAAACAACAATGGCGATGGCTACTTCTGGTAACTGACTGACTGCCAAACTTGAAAACTACAAGTTAGAATAATTTTAGGTGTTTAAATTGTACATAATACTTGCGATTACATCGCGTGGGGGTTCAGCTGTTGGTTGCACTGCTAGTAGAGATCCATGGAAGCGAATTAATTGGAGAAAATTACCTAAAACTGCTAGTTTTAACACAGCTCTCCGAAAACGCGTCCGATCCAAATCTTGAGCAGCGCTCACACCTATTAACCACTTCTAGCTTATTGCTACCAAAGACCCATTTTTCCCTCGCTGAATGTAACCTTTGTGAAAGACGACCACTTTTGTTTTAACTAAATCAACTGTCAAACTCATTTTATACGAGGCATCCCGCAAAATATTCAGCTGTCGTTGCAGACCAGTAACTGAGAAAGAAATCAAAAGAACATCATCAGCAAAAATCAGTATCAAAATTTCAATTAAATCTGTGGATAGCTTTACACCGTGTTTACTATTACGGGTTACGTCAATTGCAAGTTAATTAATAAACAGTGAGAATAAAACTGGAGTGCAAATTCTCCTTGTCTCAAGCCCCGACGACAGTAGAATGGTTCAGTGCACTGGTTGTTCACTACTACACTAGCTTTTACAATTTCATACATGCCTTTGACAGCTTTGTACATTTTACCCCTAATTCCTTTCTTCTTTGATATCATCCAAAGGTATGGCCTGTTAACTAACTCGAAGGCCTTTTTAAAATCAATAAACGCAATGTATAGCTTGCTCCAACTGAGTAACTGCTTTTGAAATAGTGCTAGAAGGGTAAAAATGTGATCAATTGTACTATGATTTCATGTAATTCAGCTTGAGATGAATCAATTAATTCATTATCTTCAACCCATCCGGTAAGTCTTTTATTAAGGATATAACGGTACAACTTGCCTCCAATATCTAGCAAGGAAATACCCATGTGATTGTCAGGACAATCAGGATCGCCCTTTTTATACACAGGTAGAATAACAGATTGAGACCAACTTTTTGGAAAACTGCCATAATCAAATAGTTTATTGAAGTACTGAGTCAAAAATAAATGACATCTTGGGATGAGTTTTTTTTTTTTTTTAAAATAAAATTCGCCACATAATCCTTCGGAACCGGATGCTTTCCCATATTTCAATGCTTTTATAGCATCCTCAGTTTCCCATTGCTCTATCGCTCTGTCTAGTGGAACACAGTCCAAGTTTATGTCTACAGGCAAGTTAGTTTGAAAAGTATCTTAAAAGTATGTTAAATCAGTATTGTTAGATAGATCACCATCAAAAACCGTCTTGAAATGATCCAACCATTCATCAGAAGTCATCGAATTTTGCTTGAATTCTTTAGGTGTAAGAACATATTTAATTTTGCCCCAAAACGTTTAGGATCACCACCACTATTCACAAACGTATCTAGAATTGAGTGTTTGTGTTCGGACCTCTTAGCGCTAAGCAGATTTTATACAGTCTCTTTAATATCACATATACATTTTTTTTCTACAGCCGTAAAAACAGCAATCTTTTTTTTTTTTTTTTACAATTGTACTCTCTTTTTTTTTAACTTTTAAAACATTTGTATTCAGTAACATGAAACACAAACATAAAAAGGAAAAACAAAAGGCATTGTCCATCAAAAGTCAAGAAATAATTGTTTTAACAGCCAGAGGTGAGAGAGAGAGAGAGAGAGAGAGAGAGAGAGAGGAGAGAGAGAGAGAGAGGGAGAGAGAGAGAGAGAGTGGTGGATGGATGTTATCAATGGCGTTTTCATTCAATGTTCTATCTAGAGAAACATCTTTAAAAGGCCTCGAATACATCAACAATATATATGTAACATTGGCACACAAGACTCTTAAAAATTCAACTTAGGACTGTGGCAAATCGCAATCGGATAAATCATACAAAAGTAAAGTACATTTAAGAACCCTCTATTAATGGTTTATATATCATCCATTTTACACAAAAATCTGAATATGTAGAGATAAGGAAGGCATTGTGGTTTTTCAATTTTGTATCGCCACTCTAGTTTCTTCAAAAATACAGTTGTTCGTGGATGGTTTCAGTTCAGTTTGCATGAATAAATATAATACTTTGCAAATAGTACAATGAAGTAAAGGGCATGTCCACAATAACGTTTTTATCAAATCCTAAAAGCACCAGCGATTCAGTCAGTCTTAAGTTCTCTACATTGGCACATTTTCCTCTAATCAAATCTGTAAGTACATTCCAAAAGAATTTGACATAACTGCATTTCCAAAACATATGGTCAATAGTATCTTTATTTGTACCACAAAAAACTGCATTTGTCATTGTTACGAACTCACATTTCTTTTAAAATAACATTTGTACCTAAACATCTGTGCAACAACTTCAGCTGAAACCATTTTAGTTTAATATCGTTTATTTTGCTGGTATATAGAAAGCATGATTTCCAGTCATGATGTACCATCAGTTTCAAATCCCATTTGTCGCAGCATTTTGGTCGAACATTATTTTCAATAAGTATATCATAATAAAGCTTTGAGCCTTTGTGAATAGCAAATACCTTCTTCAAACAGCAAGTTGTATCGGTATGTTTATTGTTCTTTACAGAAATACTACATTGTTTAATGTAGTCGATTATTGCAGATTTATACCCAGCAAATGTGACAAAATCGACATTAATATTATATTTCTCTTTGAAACGCATATAAGAAAGAAACTGACCTTTATCATAAAAAAAAGTCCGCAAGACAATGTACATTCTTGTTACCAAGTTTTCTAGAGATAACGTATGAGTTTCCAACTTGGATTCTATTATTATAGCAAATCGGTTCGGCTAAAATTTCAGCGGAATTTCCTGGCATGCATTTGTAGTAAAACATTTTTTTGGCTTCAATGACGTCTGACCAAAATGGGTTATATTTCGTAAACCTGGAAACAAATTCTGGACCATATTTATTAAAAAGCTAGTAGAATATGTTTCCACTTGTGGGTTGTTTTTTTCAGTTTTACGAAACCACGACAGTTTTAAAGAAGTAACAAATGTTTTTAATTCAGGGATACCGATGCCTCCAAGTTTTACACTCTTATGCGCCGTTTTCCGGTTAATTTTGTCTGGTTTCTTACCCTAGACAAATTCATAACACATCTTTTGTAATGTTCGAAAAAATACATCAGGTGGATTTGGCAGAAGTAACCAAAGGTGTATCAGTTTTTAAAGTATGACAGATTTAAAAATTGCTATTCTACCAAGAGGCGTTAGTTGACGTTTAACCCATACTTTGAACAGATGTTTTATATCTGCCAATTTGTCCGGATAATTTATGTTTACACAGTCTTTTAAATCATTAGTAAACCATATTCCTAATACACGAAATTTTAGTGGGTTCCACTCCATTCCTAAATGATTCATATATCTAACTTCAGAATTCTTCTTACTTCCTAACCAAATTGCACTTGTTTTGCTAGAATTTATGTGAAGACCTGAAACAGATCCAAACTTAAACAAAACATCTACGCAAATTTCAAAAGATTTTCTATCACCTGCCAGCAAAAATTCTGTGTCATCCGCATATTGTGAAAGTTTATGTTCAACATCATTCATCTTTATTCCCTGGATATATGTGTTTTCTCTTATCATTACAGCTAATATTTCTACACAGACTATGAATAGATATTGGGATCTAGGGTCTCCTTGTCTACAACCTCTTTTAATTTCAAACCAGTTTGAAACCTGACTATTTACAACAACACAAGATTTAATATTCTTATAGAATGTAACTATCCATCTGCAAATGTCTTTCTGAAAACCAAATTTTTTTAATACCTTCGACATAAAACCCCAATTAATCGAGTCAAAAGCTTTCTCAAAATCTGTATTTAATAACAATCCAGGTAAATTATTTTGATCTAAGTAAGCTATTGTGTCATATATCAATCTTAAGTTGTCACCAATGTATCTGTTCCTAATGAAACCCGTCTGGTCTTCATTAATAAGTCTTGGCAGTACATTTTTTATGTGATTTGCAACACATGATGATTCAATTTTATACACTACATTTAAAAGTGAAATTGGTCTCCAGTTTTTTTTTTATATATTGTCTTGGCTTGTCTCCTTTGGGAATACATATAATAATCCCTTCTTTTTGCACACTTGACAGTTCTCTTCTTTTAAAACTGGCATTCAATGCTCTAATAACAAATAATCCAATTTTTTCCAAAGAACTTTAAAGAATTCCGTTGAAAATCCATCAGAGCCTGGGCTTTTGTTATTTTTCATATTTTTAAGACATCAGTAGCTTCTTCAAAAGTAATTTCTCCCTCTAACTCGTTTGCTTCTGTTTCATTTAGACATGGTGTATCGTTTACTAAATCCATTATTTCACTATCTTCTACTTCGATTCTGCGTAAAGTAATTTATGAAAGTTCTGAACTTCTAGAAGAATGTCTTTCTGGGTTGTTAAAACATTATCTTGCTGATCCGTGATCCTAGCCATATTTTTACTTACAAAATGACGTTTCTCAAGATTACAAAAATAGTTGCTTACTTTCTCACCCTCAGCTATCCACCTAGCTCTTGATCGTAGCAAAACACCTTCCATTCGTTTTTCTCTAATACGTTTTAATTGTTCTTTTTTTGTTGCTATAGTTCTAATATCGTCCTCGCTTATTAACTTTGTTGTTTCTAATCTTCGAATGTCAGCTTCTAGTCGATTTTCCTCTCCCTGTATTTTCTTCCTTTTCATTATTGCAAATGAAATTGTCTTTGATCTTAACTTCATAAGAAGGAAATCTAGAAAAGTATCATCGGGAACAGAAAAACGTAGTTCTTCATCAGGTATATCATTAATATTTGCAATCATCGCATATTCATCTATAACAGATCTTATCTCAGAATTTATCTCATTTAGATATAAGTTGTCTTTTAAAAGAGATGAATTAGATTCCCAAAAAGTGTTATGTTTTAAGCTTTCACTGAATTTTAGTTTCAATAGTATACTCGAATGATCTGATCTATATCCACATTCAATGTCCACATAATCTACAAATGTTACTACTTTGTCTGAAATCAGAAAGAAATCTAATCTAGCCTGTTGGAAAGGACTTGTTCTTCTCCATGTATACCGCAAACACTCTGGATTTAGTTCTCGCCATATATCACTTAATTCCAAATTTTCAATCATGTTTTCGAGCTCTTCCCTTGCCTTAGTGTTGTTAATATGTTTATAGTTATGATAATCTTTTGCTGGATCAAGGACTATATTGAAATCTCCAGCTATTATAACATTCTCAATACCAAGCTCATTAATCTTTTGTTTCAGGTTGTTATAAAACTCCGGATCATCTCTGTTTGGTCCATAAGTATTTACAAAAAGAAAGTTATTTTCCAGAATTTCAGTAAGTAGCATGATATAATTTCCCGAGTTATCTTTGATGACATGTTTGACTTTGAACTAAAAATTGCTATTAATCAATATTCCCACCCCCCTTGAATTAGGCGTGTAATTTGAAAAATAACCCGTATATCCCCATTCAGCCAAACCGTATTTTTCAATCTTTTCTTCAAAATGTGTATCTTGTAGGAAATAGATGGAATATTTCTTGTTTCTCAAGTAATGGAATACATCACGCCTCTTTTTTGAATCATTGAGGCCTTGACAATTAACTGAAAGAATAGATAAGCTATTATTCATTTTCGTATTTATCAATCAAATAAATTCAAGAACATCCAACCAACCAAAATGAAGAAAGAGATGAAAAACATAATAAGCAAACAAATATAGGAGTACAAGTGTTATAGACACTTAAAAGAAAGACAAAAATACTTGATCTAGTTGACAATCGCTATCGGGAGCAAAGGACAGACAGCGTTTTCTTTACATGCTACTATACATATATATATATATATATATATATATATATATATATATATATATCATAAACAGTATTAAAACGTCCTTAAAAAATCTGAAAGGGCTCAACCCCTTGGGGAGCAACATTTGTTAAAAAATATTTTAAAAAATGGAGTGCTAAAATCAATCGACAAGCTTGTTTCAAGATATAAGATATATATCTCTCCTCAGGATGTCTTTTTTGTGGCACGCCAACGATCTTTTATGGCGTGCGAGACCTGATTTCATCTCAGTGTGTTCGTGCCGATCTCATTTGCTGCACGTGAGGCCTGTGGTTTTTGTTAGGGCCTGTTCAGGGGGAATGTGCCAGCAAAGATTTCCACTTGTGCCTGCAATTATTCACTATTTCTACTTTTGTGTTCAGAGTTGCTAAGTATGGTTTGCATAATATTAACCATTTTTCTGTGGAGCATAGATTGCATTTTTTTTTAAATATTGTTGTATGGTGTTGCTCTTTTTATGATTTTCCATGATATGCTGTAGTCTATTTTTTTTATCTTTGAGTTTCCAGATGTATTTACTCAGTTCTGTTTGATTTTTGTATTTTTCATTTTTGAATGATTGTTTATGGTTTGCGTATCTGGTTTTGAAAGTGTTTTCAGTAATCCCTATGTATGTTTCTTTTTCATTTTCTGATGTTACCGTAGCTTGGTACACAATATTGCTGTGAAGACATTTGTTGCTTAGGGGGCACTGTTCTTTTTTGGTGCAATTGCAAGATGTCCTTTCAGCACCCTTCTCTTTTGTGTTGCTTTTCATTTTGTTAGATGAGTCAATTATGTTTTTGAGGTTGGGCATACTTGAGTATGATAGTTTAATGGTGTTTTTGTTGAATATTTTGGACAGTTTGTGTTCTTTTGGAAATGATGTTGTCAAGATTTTAAAGAATTCTTTTCCTACGTTTGTTTTTACTTGTCCATCATATGGTGGGTTGTACCATATGATCTTCCTTTTTCTGTTTTTCTTATTTCTGTTCGTGTTATTGTCTGGGCTGTATTGTAGTTTGTAATTGTAACCACTTTTTTGTAATGCTTCTTGGTATTCTGTTGCTGCATCATTGAATGCATTTTCATTGCATGATAGGTTGGATAGTCTCTTGTTTATCCCATTGGGTATTTTTTTAGTATAGATGGTGGGTGGTTGCTTTTGATGTTTACATAGATTGGTGTGTCATTGGGTTTTTTGTATGGTTTGTACACATTGTCATTGAGGTCTAATGTTATATCTAGGTAATTCACTACTTTTTTATTTGCTTCTATTGTGATTTTTAAATTGTGGTTTTTGAAGATTTTACATAATTCTTTTTTCTTGTTTTCTATAGTTCTTGGATTATTGTTTAATGCAGCGAGGCCGTCATCTCTGTACAAACCGACCTGTTTTCCAAGTTGTTTTTGGATGTTGGATAGCAGGAATAGTCCGACTAGTTCACATGTTTCGGCACCATCATACGATCCCATGGTTACATCAAATGTGGAGTTTTTGTTCGTTTTTTTAATCCAAGTTTCATTTCTGCTGTGGAGTAAGGTTTTCTTGGTGTGGAAAATAATCTCCATTTCTGACTCTGTTATTTTTGTGTATTTGTTGGCAAATTTCAAAGCTTTGGTGAGTAGTTCTTCATCTATGGATGGGTAGAAATCTACTATGTCGAATGTGATAAACACTGTATTTCTCTGTTTTTTGAGTTCCTTAAACCATTGGATGACTTCATAGCTATTTTCCCAAAGGTTGTATTCAGTGTTTGATTTTACATCTTCTATAGCCTTTTCCAAAATTCTCTTGCTTATTTGGCCCAGTTCGGATTTAGATGGGTTTATTAGTCTACATGTTGGGTTGTTTTGGAAGTTGGGTTTGTGGTCTTTAAGTGTTATGAAGGCTTCTTTTATTGCTGTTGCCTCTACCCTGTCGCTTAACTCCATGCAGTGTGCAAGCTTTTTTTCTTTTTTGCGGATGTTGCTGTGTGTGGTTTTATCAGCTTTCTTGTAATTTTTCTGAATGTTTTTGTTTAGAAGTTGGGAGTATTCATTTAATTCCATTTTGTAAAAATTGCTAGTTTTATCAGCCTTTACGAATATCTTTTTATCATTTTGAATTTGTTTTATTTCATTTGCTAGTGATGTTTGGAAGTTGTTGTTTGATTTCTTAAATTTTATGTTGGCTATCAATCCCTTCATTTTGTCTTCAAAAGTTTTCATTTCATCTATTGTCGGAGGTGATCGCCATGATTTGAAGCCATATGTGTTTTTGTCTTCATTCTTTGTATTTGGATTTAGGAAGAAGAACGCCTTCCGTCTCATGTTGCGTACAAATTTCTCGGTTTGTTCTATCAGTGTTTTAGTGTAAGTATATATATATATATATATATATATATGTGTGTGTGTGTGTGTGTGTGTGTGTGTGTGTGTGTGTGTGTGTGTGTGTGATATGATATGATGCTGAATAATATGAATACTTTATTATCTCATAAAATGAGAAATTAAAATAGGTGCATAATAAACAGTATCACAAGATAACATACATAATACAAAAACTATCACATTCAAGTGGCCACTTACATAATTTACATGTACAGTCCAACATCCCCACCCTCCGACACACAGACACACACACAAAGACAGACAGACAGACAGACACACACACAACACACACACACACACACACACACACACACACACACACACACACACGCACGCGCGCGCGCGCCATAATCTTAGTTCGCGATATATATATATATATATATAGTTGTGTGTGTGTGTGTGTGTGTGTGTGTTGTGTGTGTGTGTGTGTGTGTGTCTGTAATATGTCAATTGTCGCTTTTTACTATCATTATCAACATCATTTTTGGCAATATTGTCGCAAGCTTTGTGAAATGTTCGTAAAGCTGTACGTAGTTCATGTCTTTTTTCTGCACATTCTCTGTCAAGCTTGGCTTTTGTCTGAAACTCTCTACCCTAAACGTCCTTAACATACTTTTTCCAGCCATCTTGAGACCACCAATGGATGAAGTTAATGGTGCATCAGTACCAAGATCTATTATATTACTTGCATCTTGAATTAGTTTCTTAACATCATTATCAGTAAACATTCACAGTGTTCATTTTTCTTTTCATTATTCCACACAAACTTAGTAACTTTACTTATCGTAGTATACATCGAGGTGGGTTTCAATTCAATGGCCTGTGGTACGTCAAGAAACATCTCTACAGGCATATATTTGATTCAGTTCTGGGAATAACTTTCAAATATGAACCCGCAGGAAACATACATTCGGTTACAATAAAGTAATCAATGACATTACATCCATTATAGGCAATGTAAGTGGAGTTGCCCCCCTCATCCTCAAAAAAGCCCATTCATTGTAAGTAGGTTATGTTGATCACATATTTGAAGTAAATATTTACCAAATTCATTTCTGACACCATCCTTTGACTCCCTACGATATCTACTACACAGCTTCAAATCCCCTGCATCTTCGCCAATAAAGTCGTCAATGGAGTAATCAGAAACATCACCATTGCCTGTTCTGGCATTCAAAACTCCAAAAACAATGATAGGTAGTTCGCCATTTTCTTCAAATAAATCAGCGATACAGTTGCCCCCAATCCATAAACCATTATCAATTTCAGTTTCAGCATAAAAGACACCAGTTGAAGGTGGGCTACACAGACCAATCAAAAAGCAGTCAGAAGAAAGACCCGTTAGTAGTTTTGATATCTTGAGAACCAATCAGTTGTCATATTCAATTGTGATATGTGTAATAAATCTAGTCAGCCTTTTCTTTACAAGAAGCGCAATTCCACCTGACAATCTAGCGGTAACGGAATCTGAAACGTGAACACCAGGTAAAATTTATACATTATGATAGGAAATAAGTGACTTGGGAAGGAATCTGAAAAAAATTCAACAAAAAGAATGAAACTATAAACAAATACAAAAGAGCGAACCTCATGATCATACACCATTGACAAACCTTCCACATTATAAGTCAAGAACCGTAATGCTTTAGCATATTTTGACATGCCATATTGTTGAGCCGTGGGGTGATTTGAAACACAGGCAGGGCCGAATTCTGGAGGGGGCAGGGGCTGCACGAAGAGTATGTCTAGGGCGTATGGGAGTGAATGTGTCTGTCAGGTGTGTTTTTGCGACATTTGCCTCTGCTTCGGGTTTGAGGTGGATGGCATGGTGATTTGACTGGCGTTTCGTTTTCGTATGAAACCTGAGGAATGATGTAAGAACAGTAGGGATGTCACTAACTAAGGAGACTGCTGAGACTGAAACAAGGGCTGAGAAAAGATTGACTTTCCACATCGTCGGAGTTCCACGTATCCACATGGTCTCGAACGGAGGAATGGTTGGCTGAGGCAATTCCACTGGACAGCAAACAATTCAATTTGTCCGTTGTCGTAGGCACAATATGGGCAAGTAAACCAGCATGAGTATACGCACTGGTTTGTGAACATGCACTGACGGTGAAGGAGTGCTGGTCACACTGGAAGCCGCGGTGGTGCAGGAGAATGAGGTGGCAGTTTTCTGGTAGAGGCACTGGCCTCTGGATCAGGCGCGAGGGTTTCTTGGCTAGCAAGATCCAGGTCATGTGGAGCAGCAGCACTGTCACCAGGGACGGAAGGATCGGGACTTGGTGAAGCTGTCTGACAGACACTGGACTTGTTTACTGGCTTTACTTGTTTACTTGTTTACATGTTTACTTGTTTGTTTGGGGATGACGAGGAAGGGCAGGGCGCAGGGCGGGACGTCGGGCAGAGTGCAGAGCAAGAGGGTCCGTCGCTCTGCTGAGCTGAGGCATGTAGACGTCTGAGGGCAGGAAAGGATTCCATATCAGAGGGAGGAAGTGGGCTGTGGGGCTGCCGCGGCTGGTTTTTAATTTCGGCGTGATGGCCTTGCAGAGAATGTTGTCTGTTAACACGGTATCCATGGCGCTGCTCTCTTCTGTTGTCATGAACATGCAGGTGTCCATTGCGAAAGAAGGCACGGCGACCATCTTCCTTCTCGCGTCTGAGGATATTTTGCTGTCTGTTTGTGAGATCGCCACACATACGAATGTTCAGTGTGTCAAGCCAAGTCCGTTCTGCTGTCTTTTTCACACAGAACTGACAGTTTATCACTCCATCTGTGTAGTTTGCAATGAGGGGTAGGGGTAGGCAGAGTGATCTCTTATCCGACCTACACGATGCGCCCATTAATCATCATCCAGTGACCAAGTCTTGCAGGTGTTAATCTGTTCAGAAGCTGAACCACCTTCCTGGCACAGTCAGAATAGCTCTCACTTTCTTCCTCGTAGACGTTGAAAAATCTCGCGTTGTTTTGTTTGGAAAATGCTTCAAGCTTATCAATGTCATCGTCCACATTCTGACATACTCCATGAATGTAAGCCATCCAGGCTACGACTTGTTCATATCTGCATTCAAGGAAAGCACAATTCTCAGTCAAGACATGCACGGCCTCGTTCATTAAAGTAATATGTTTTTTCCATTTGTATGAGAAGATCAGAATGTGTAGATCCTGGGTTTGCTTCTACGTCCATGCATTGCAGCAAGAAACGGGCGAGAAAAACAATCACAAAAGAAGCTGTCACACATCCGAATCTTGCCTCAGCACAGGGAAGAGCGTCACGAGAAAACCAGCAAAGCGAGAAAAACAGCGATACGCAGTCCGTGTGAATGTTGTGTTGACCTCTGCTGTGCATGTAAGTCACGAGGAAGAAGCTGTATACCTGTAACCTTTGACACACAGACATTGAGTCTCTTCAATGTCCGAAACAAAAGTCAATTGAAACACACTACAGCGAAACGGAACTCTGTGAAACTTGCCGGCATGATGGACGGTACCAAAAGCACTAATCTTCCAAATTTCTGAAACTTGAAACGTAACGGAACTCGAATAATTACCAGTTAATTACCGACACTCAACAAACTGCAACTGTCTCGAATATGAGCTTGAGCTCATGAGCATTCTTTTCAATCAGTGCTGATTTTTTTTTTAATTTCCAACAAAATCAGCTGACAGTGTTCTCTTAACAGATTAAAAATCTGTAGTGAAAATCATTTTCATTATTTCTGCAAAGAAAATTACACTGTACTTACGGCCAGAACTGAAAAATAAATCAAAACAGATGCAAACAGCAAAATGTACACAATACTTCACAGAATACTTGCTTCCTCTTTACATCTGAAAATGACTAAAACCTAATTAATTTACTCAGAATTTGGTATTAGGTCTTGTAGTTTGGTAGCTACCTCCTACCAAATTTCTTGCTTATCAAAAATACTTGCACTCTGTGTCACTGCAAATGTGAAATATAATTTTATAAGGCATACTATGCAGATTTGCAAATGTTCATAAAGTGGATTGCAGAACAAAAATTCTACATAAACAACACTTATGAAATGAAATCAAGTAACAACTACAACGAGAATAACAATTATAATCATATCTTAGTGATGATAACAATAGGAAGAAGAATAACAATAAAGTACAGCAATAAAAAAAAATGATCAGAAATGAGTCAAAACTTTTTCTTAAAACAAAAAAAAGACTTTGTTCCAAGTTCACTGTTTGGAAACTTTTTTTTCATTTCAATCACACACACACACACACACACACACACACACACACACACACACACACTCACTCACTCACACACACACATACACACACACACACACACACACACACACACACACACACACACACACACATACACACACACACACACACACACACACACATTCTGTTAAGTTTAACAGCACCCACCTTTCTCCATGTCAAGCACTAACAGCTGAAATGCAGTGATTTCTTCAGGTGAAAACTGCCTGATGCACCCTCTCCTGGTGTCAACCGGACAGGCTGGGTCTGCCACTTTGATCTGTATGCACCCATGTCCATTGGCCTTGCATGAGCGTACTCGTGCTCGTTGTAGCATGGCTGGCACTCCATTCTCCACATCCATGTCGCATTCAGCATCTCCATGGATTTCTTGAACGTGAACGAGCGGTTAGTCCATCTCATCTTCAGATGGATCAAGCTCCCTTTCATTCGAATCGACCGGTCGAGTACCCGCCGAAGTTTCATTTGAGTCTTCATCACAATCACTTAGTTCTTCATCTTCAAAATCAGGTGCGGAGAAGTACTCGGAGATAAGGGCGCCTAATTCTTCCTGATCTGCTGCAGGTAGAGAAGAATTTTCGCCAGAACTAAGTAAAAAAAAAAAAAGCCAACCGCTGTTTACTGATCGAAGTTTGCTTCTCCATGCTGTCTTGTTGTAAACACGCCGGTTATCTCCCTCCTGACCAATCACGATTCGCGTTCCCTGTTCGTTACTATGGCTTGCATGCGTCCTCAATTCTCATTGGTCAACATACTTGAAGTCATTCATGCTGTGTTTACGCCTAAACTATTTGAAACAGTGTTTCTGAATGGCTATATTTCACGCAGAGACTGCATGCACCGGAAAGTAGAGGTCACGACCTTTCCAATGGTGTACGACATGCTGGGGCCCTGAAAAGGGGTAAAACTCGGTTGACGATCGAAATTTGGGGTATTTTTACCGATGAAACTGCGCAATTGCTGAAGGGTATGTCGAGTAAAACGCAGAAAAAAAAAATTTTTTCGATCGAATCTAAGTCTGAAAACTATATGGATCGAAAATTTATTGAATAAAGATTCAGTTTTTGATGGAAAGTCAAAATCGACAGAAATGACCCTAGCCGTCCCCTTTCGGGCCTCTCTCAGTTACGCTGCTTGCTCGTTTTGTGCAGACGGGTCACATATAAAGAGAGAGACAGAGAGAGAGAGAGAGACATGCATAGATGGATAGATATACAGATAAATATGAATATATACGGAATGCATTCATCTTGCCATAAACAATATCATCTCTACTTTCACCTAATTACACCTGTAAAATTCTTTGAAACGAAAAGATGAATAGATTCACAATTAACAGCAGCGTTCTCTAATCCCCATAATTTCGATTTAAAGTCTTCCATTGGATGCATTTGACTATCAAACAACTTGCAAGCAAAACATTTTTGACCGTGCAAGCAAGATCATTGCAAGCGCTAACAAAAGACCGACGAGTAGAGAAAAATATATCCAAATACCTATATAACTTCACAACAGGCATGAAAACACTATCATAAAGCCACCGTTCTTTTTGCACCTAAATAACCACCGTTACAAAACATAAAGTTACTTTTACACAAATAAACGTTCTCTGCTGGAGAAATCTCGCTGAACATTAAGATCTATTCAGTTGTGTCCGTACACCGATACCTGTCTCTGTTATAACAACGTGTCATCACCGTATAGCAGTCTAATCAAATCAAATGCATTAAGAGTCAATAAATCCCTTTATTTCTTGTTGTTAATTACCTCAATTGCTAGCTCACTGATAAACAAGAAAAATGAATCTTAAGAACTTGATGAATCTGTAAACTTTACCCTTTATACAATTTTTCTCTCAATTGTCCTAATTTCTGTTAATCGAGTCCAAGCTTTTATTTCAAAATCAATGAAAGCTATAAACACATTTTGATTATAAGAAAACAGTATTTGAAAGAGAGCCAGCCAGAAAGCTACATACAATTTTTGGTTATAAGAAACCGTGCGCCTGCACGTGCAAAGCGTCGCTAGCTCCGCCAGGTGATTCACATACGGAACAGCGATTACATGTGACACTG
>CM065737.1:36196501-36239678 GCA_033310375.1 Conus canariensis | reverse complement strand
CACTCTTGATATACATACTGAATAATTATGTGTTGGTAAACAAGAGTGTTGTGGAAATCTTTCCCTTGCATATACTGAAGTAGATGAATCTTTTTGAAAAGAAACCTTTTCAAAATCTGGTGATTATATGAAATGAAATAAACATTCTAGTCGTGATACAAGAAAAGAAATGAACATTTTGTGAATTGACGAAAGACATTTATAGTTTGATGGAAAGTAATCATTAATTGTGTGTAATGAATTGTATTCATGGTTTATTGAAGAGGGTCTGGATGGAAATCCTGTCCCCAATTTGGAAAACTAGATTATGAAAGGTTTATATGGAAATCCTTTCCTGTGTAGTGTTGTGATTCCGGAAAAAGGGAATGTTGTAGTGTTATGATTTCGGAAAGGGAATGTTGTAGTGTTATGATTCCGGAAAAAAAGGAATGTTGTAATGTTGAGGAAAGAATATGCTGATGTTTAGGCCAAGTTGTAGTGGAATATGATGTGGCTAATGAATATAAATGTAGTTGTGATTGTAATGCATAGTAGCCATGATAATCAAGGTAGTTAATCAGTTTCCCCCAGGTAGAAGCGTTCCCTGGACTGAGGGAGACTGGCTGCCATTGTATGAGGGTCGGGGCCGTAGCCACGTACTGCCCCCTTGTTCTCCGTCTTTTGTCGGCGTGGAGAGGTCGGCCTGAGTGCCGATAACCACCCTACCTGCCACTGCACCTGGGACTGACTACCCGCTGAGCCAGTTGGGCTGGAGACGCCGCTGCTGCCAAGCCAGAGCGCCGCTCCCGAGTTGAACCAGCGACCTGTTGTCGAGGCCGTCGCTGCGTTGTGTGTGTGTGAGCCACAGCTCCTGTGTGAGACTGTCACCTCGTCGCCGGCAGAGACGTCGCGAGTGTGTTAGAGTTTTTTTTTAGCCACAGCTCTGAAGTTCTTTGAGTCCTGCATCAGACTTGACTTGACGTTGTAGTGGTCATCTTCATCGTCTTCACCCTCTTCGTCTTCGTCATCGTCGTCGTCTTCGTCGTCGTTGGAACCAGCAGCGCCAACGAACAGATACATATAGATATATTTTGTGTGTATGCTTGGGGTTGGCGTGCCGACTTATTAATGATTTTGCCTTTATATTATATGTGTTTGTCTGATGGCTCGGGCAGCATAAAGCAAAAAGAAGTGTTGTTCTGTTGCCTGGCTGTCAATGTTCGGGTGAGTGGGTGTGTGTATGCGAATTAGAAAAGTCGTGCATGCATCCATAATTTCTGTGTGAGTCGGACAGTCAGACACCTGCAGACACTACCCATACCATCCGTAACATCTGGTGACCCCGTAGAACTTTTCACGTTTATCTTCTAAATTGTGCTAGGGTTAGGATTTCTTTTGTAACCCCTTATAGTGTCCCTAGTTATTAAGTTAGGACACGTCTACAGACTTTCCTTTTGAGTGAATTGATTGTTTTGTATTGTTGAATGACTGTTTCAGGTTAATTTGTTTTCCTGTCTCCAGTGTAACGGGGTATCTCCTTTGTATAGTTTCTGGAGATATGAGGGCCTAGTTCTTTATCTTCTGTGGGCTTTAGTTTGATTGTCTTTTTGTTACCCTTATGATTGCTCTATTTCTATCTTTTCACTTGGGGATTGTGTTGCTCCTATAGCGTTCTTAGGATTCTTTCTCTTGAATGAATGTGTATGGTTGGCTGCCTGGGCCATTTAAAAAAAAATAATCCCCCCTTCCTCCCGAAGAAAAAAACCCATCAAGTTTGTATTGATTCATATATGCATATGTGTATTGTTCATCGATTGATTTCTGCATATGTTTGTTTGTTGTTGATTGATTTCTGCATTTGTTTACTCATTATTGCTGTTATTGATTGATGCATTTGGTTATTACCTATCATTGATTGTTAAGTGCGCTCCCCAGACCCGTAAACTTCTGTTATTACTGCCGTTTCGTTCCCTTTCAAAATTAGTCGTAGTTTTTTTTTTAAGTGTGATAGATATAAATGTTTGTGTAAAAAAAATAATAATAACCCCCTTTGAAATATATTTCAGTGGACATAGTGTCTAAATTTTTTTTGATTGTATTTGGTCCACTGATTTCGTGTTTCAATATGGCCTCTGAGGACGAAGATAAAGTTTTCACTAAGTACTTACAACGTGGTAAGGCATTTGGTCTTGGACAGCTTTTACTAGACTATGTTGATAAATGTATTAGGCAAGATTTAGAAAGAGAAGAAAGAATGAACATAAAGCGAATGTAGGAAGAACAGGAAACTAAAAGATTAGAACAAAAAGAGATAGGAGAAACTAAAAGAGCACAAGAGCTAGAAGAAACTAAAAGATTTCAACAAAAGAGATTGAAGAAACTAAAAGAATACAGTTGGAACTTTCTCGTCAAGGAGTAGTTTCAGGTGAGGACAGTCCTAGTCAAAGTGCTAGCGTACCCAGGACTAACGCCCTCGTCCTACCTTTCCCAAATTACCTCCCTTTAAAGAAAGAACCGATGACATTGACAGTTATCTGTTCAGGTTCGAAACCCATGCTCGCTCTCTAGGCTGGTCAGAAAGTCTATGGGTCACTTATCTCTCTGCATTACTTGAAGGTTCAGCTCTCACGCTTTATCACAGTTTGGCAGAAAATAATGTGGTTTCTTATGAGCTGTTGAAAGAAAGTTTGTTGAAGAAATTTCAGTGTACTCCAGATGGTTTTCGTAAGCGTTTTCGTGAGTCAAAGCCTAGTACAGATGAACCCTTTGAAACTTTTTCAGTGGAACTTAAACGCCTTCTTGATCGTTGGATTTCGTTGTCCAAGATTGAGAAATCTTTTCAGGGTATTGTTGATCTTATTCTGAGAGAGCAGTTTTTAGAATGTTTTTAAGGATTTGGCTACTTTTCTGTGTAAAAAAGATGAAAAAAACATTTGATGCTATGATCAAGTCTGCTGAATCATACAGGCGTGCCCATCCCACTAAGCTCCTTTCCAGAAAGGCTGATGTAAATATTTTTGCCTCTGTTTCCCATAATACTTCTGGACATTCATATGGATCCCCCTTCCATGGTCAGTTAGATAGAGGTCGCAGGTATTTTGCCCCTCATCCTGTTCAGAATCCCAGCACCCCAGCTAATCGAGGCGGTGGTAACCGTTACCGTGGTCGTGGAGCTCGTCAGTATTCAGTCAATAGAGGTTCATCAGGAAAGACATTTTCCCAGTCTCCCAGTGTTGTCTGTTTTCTCTGTAAAAGGACAGGGCATGTGGCTTCCAAATGTTCTTGGAAGTCAGGTAGAAACCCATGTAAGATTTGCAATCTTAGTCACCCGGACAAGTGCCCCTTTGTTGTTGGCAGTTCAACTGTCGTCGACAAGTCAGCTGACAAACATTCTACTGCTGCTTGTTCGATTATTCGCTCCCCATCCGCTTGTTTAGCTGCAGGTGAATTCACAGGGAAGTTGAACTTAGAATCTGGTTCTGTCAATGGCACTCTAAGTTCTGTATTGCGTGACACTGGTGCTACCATCTGTGGTGTTCGCAAGAGACTAGTTTCCGATAGCCAGATGCTAGGTACTACAGTGAGCTGTGTTTCTTTTGGAGGACGTGTGGATGAATTCCCACTAGCTACAGTTCCTGTCAGTTGTCCCTACTTTGAGGGTGACTTAACCTGCTGTGTCCTAGACAGTCCTATCGCAGATCTCATATAGGTAATGTCCCTTGTGTCTGTGAAGGCAGTGCTTCCAGTGATGTGAATGATGAACCCTTCTCTTTAGCTGCCATTACCAGGGCTAGAGCTAAACATGTGGTAGAGAAGAAACCTCTTTGTCAGATCCCTGATGATTTGAATATTTCTCGTTCTGATCTGATTCAGAAACAAAAGCAGGATAAGTCGTTGAAGACATGTTTTCAGTTAGCATCTTCTGGTGAAGTAAAGAAGTCAGGTACAGCTACCTTCTACTATTTGTCAGACAGTGTTCTGTGCAGGCGCTTAAAGAAAAATGACATTCCTTTTGATCAGGTTGTTGTTCCCTCTGACCTCCGACCTACAGCACCATGGTCAGAGATAGCACCTCTCAGTTCTGGCAAGAAAGATGTTTCTTTCAAGAGTTCTCCAGGAAGTGTTCCTTCGTCGAACCCTGCTCCAAATTCTCGTGATCCTGTAGTCGCGTACTCAGTCGGTGTTGTTCAAGACTGCGATGACGCACTACCAATACACACTTTACCTGTTCCCATGGCGTCTTCTATGCCAGATGAAGATATCGATTCAGCACAGTTTGATGGTACTTTGCCTGACAGCAATGCCAAGGAGTTACGAAGAGTCTTTGAGGATTTTCAGGATATTCTTACTCCGAAACCAGGCTCCTTTTCTGGCAACGTACTATTGGAGATTCCTCTAACAACAGATGTTCCAGTTAGAAAAAGGTGTTATGACATCCCTTTCTCTGCTAGAGAGGTTGTTGAGAGAGAAGTTGGCATCATGTTGGAACTCGGTATCATTGAACCTTCAAATAGTCCCTATGCCTCCCCAGTTGTACTAGTCAGGAAAAAAGATGGTACATGATGCTTTTGCATTGATTTCCGTTCTCTGAATAAGATTACCGTCTTCGATGCTGAGCCTATTCCTGACGTGGAAAGTTTGTTTGCGAGATTATCTGATGCACAGTTCTTTACAAAGATAGATCTTGCAAAGGGATATTGGCAGATAGTTGTTAAGCCCGAGGACCGTCCAAAGACAGCTTTTACAACGCATATGGGTCTTTTTCAGTTTGTAAGGATGCCTTTCGGTCTTGTGTCAGCACCTGCTGTTTTTGCACGCATGATGCGCATGCTAGCTTTGGATCAGTTCTCAGCTGTCAGTTTCTTTGATGATATTCTGGTTCATAGTGTTTCATGGGATGCACATATTCGTCATGTGAAAGGTGTTCTTTCATGTCTGAGGTCTTTCAGCCTCACAGCTCGTCCCTCGAAAATCGAGGCAGGTTTCCATTCTCTGGAATTTCTTGGGCATTTCGTTGGAGGTGGTACTATGCGTCCTGAACAGAAAAAGATAGATAAGATTCTGAGAATTCCCACCACTACTACCAGAAAGCAAGTCGGATCTTTGCTAAGTTTGCTTAGCTTTTACAGGAGATATGTTCCCAGTTTTTCCACTTTGAGTGCTCCACTCTCTGATTTAATCAAGGATGTTTGTCGATCTGGAAGATCTATTTCTTGGACCCCTGAATGTGCAGTAGCGTTCAGAAGATTTAGAGTATTTTGTCGTCAGCACCTGTATTACTGTTACCTCAGTTAGGTAAGCCCTTTGTTCTTAGAACTGATGCTAGTTCTGTTGGGCTAGGTGCTGTACTTCCCCACCGGGGTCTGCCCTGGGGGACCTGGGTGGGGTGTCTTATTTTTAGTTCTCAGGGTCACCCTCTTATGCCCCTTGAGGGTGGGACTTTGTTTTAAGTGGGCTTTCTTTTTCTCTGTTTTTTGTGTTTTTTCTGCCTACCCATGGTTCTTTCACCTGCATTTCTCTTTCAACATTCTCCTTATTAATCTGCAGTTTTCTGTTTTGTCTATCTTCTGCCTTTACGGATCTTTATCCTATTCTTTTCCTTTTTTCACAAGTCTTCTGTAGCACTTTCTATTTTCTCTGTGGCCTCTTGGTCCACCGTGTTGACCGTGCGGTGCGGCCCGTGTCGGGGGAGAATGGTGTCCTGGTGGACTCGGAGTAGGATCCGCGCCCCTCAACACGCCACTTTGGCCTGGACTTCCCTAGACGGGGGGCAGCATGGTGCCCAATGCTGTCAACCGGTCGCCTTCACAGTGTGGGCATGGCATGGGTCAAACCGTGTGCCACGTTGCTTGTCCTGGAAGCCAGGTGAGTGGCCTCCTGTCCGTTCCCGGCAGTTGGTCATGAGCCTGGTGGATGGGGTGGAGCGCGTGCCACGCGGTGTATACCTGCACTATAACCCTGGTGTTTCCCTTTGCTGGAGGACCGCTTAGGGGCATCGCCCTTGTGGGCACTCGATGGCGGGTGGGGAGTAGGGGAGGTGAAGTTTTTTTCTTTCATTATGACATCTAAACAACTACCCCCTAACAAAAAGAGAAGAAATGATGATGGACATGGCACGCTTATGGACGAGACTATGAATAGAGATTCAGATTCAGATAATGAGATAAGAGAAGTGGCAAAGAGAAAGGGTATCCAAAACACTTGGCCAAGCTTCCTTTTAGTGGAAGCAAAAGATCCGAAAGAATCCATTGCTCGGATTTCTCCGTTCGCTGTTTGCAAGTGGTTCGAGGGAGTTTCGTCCACAGGATTTAAAATGATCAAAAGACTCCGATCTGGTAGTTACCTTGTTAACTGTGCTACGGAAGCGGCGTCTCGGTTGCTGCTGAAAAGGGATGGTTCTCAACTCATGCAGATCACAGTTAAGGTTTCCATTCACCCCTTTCTCAACTACTCGAAAGGGGTAATCAGATGTGTTGACTTGGCTGGAGTTGCTGAATCAGAAATTCGGACTGAGATGGAAAGTCAGGGTGTTCTGCAGGTCCATAGAGTTAAAATCTCTAAAGGAAGTGACTTAATCGAAACCAACACGCTATTCTTGACTTTTGCTATGCCATCTCCCCCAGAGTTTGTCAAAGTGGGTTATGTCCGAGTGAAAGTTACGCCTTTTGTACCATCTCCTTTGCGGTGTTTCAAGTGCCAACGCTTTGGGCATTCCAGCCGAGCTTGTCGGGGTCAGGAGATCTGTCGTGACTGTGGACAGAAGAAGCATGATGAATCTTGTATAAATGCTGTATACTGTGTCAATTGTAAGGGTGATCATCCAGCAAATTCAAAAAGTTGTCCAGTGTGGAAAAAGGAATGCGAGATTCAGAAAGTAAAGATTGAGAGGAAATGTTCCTTTCTTGAGGCTAGAAGGTTAGTGGAGGCCAGGACTCCTTCGGCTGCGACTTATGCACAGAAGGTGGTTAAAGATTCTGCGAACCGGTCATCGGGTGATGATCTGGGAGCAGCTCCATTCACTGCTCTGGAGAAGAAATTGACAGAATTGTTGTCATCGGTTTTGGATCGGCTTACTATACTTGAACAATCAGTTGAGGTTTTGTCTCAGAAATGCAATAGTGTTCCGTCCAGCAGTGTACAACAGGCTTCAGTCCCTGCTGGTGAGGGAAGAAGTGTTTCAGTTGTACAAAGTGCTGTGGATCAGAGGTCAGGGGTGAAGGATCGGAGGAAAGAGATGTCCCCTCGCTCACAGGCCAATAACAGCAGTACGAGACAGGCACGCAGTGAGGAGCGTCCTTTTCGGACTCCAGACCCTCCTAGGGGAAAATCTCGAAGTCAGGTATTTGGTGCAGCAGGTTTCAGTCCAGTAAGAGCAAATTCCAAGCATGGCAACAAACAACTTAGAAATTTATCAGGAGCATCGGCTTCTGACCTTGTCTTGAAGAACCGTTTTAGTTCTTTGGTGGACAGTGAAGTTTCTGGAGAAGAGGGCTGATAGATATTCTTTTAACAACCTAACATGGACATACTCCAGTGGAACATAAGGGGAGTTACAGCAAATTGTCGGGACCTTGAGCTATTATTGACAGAGTATAGATCTTCGGTAATTGCTCTTCAGGAAACCCTTTTAACTGCAAGTAAGAAGCATGAGATTCCTGGTTTCTCCTGCTTACTCAAGCCAGCTTCTGCAGACTTTTCAAGGAGAGGCGTTTCTCTTTATATTCATAATTCGGTACTACATACAGAAATTCCACTTCAGACGGATCTGGAGGCAGTGGCAGCTCGTATCTCGTTAAACAAGGTCGTTACGATATGTTGTTTGTATCTGTCTCCATCTTCTGTGATTTCGAAGAGTCAGTTGGATGGTTTAATTTCTCAGCTCCCTCGCCCATTTCTTTTATTGGGTGACTTGAATGGCCATTCTCCACAGTGGGGAAGTAACTGCACCAATTCTCAAGGGAAAGTTCTTGAGGATTTTATATCGGATCATGATCTCTGTCTTCTGAATTCAGGCTCACCGACCTTTTGTTCTCCTTCTGGTTCTTTGACTCACTTGGATTTGTCCATTTGCGACCCTTCCTTATTTTTGGACTTAGAGTGGCAGGTTCATTCGGACCTAAGCGGGAGTGATCACTTTCCGATTTTTATTTATTTTACAAAGCAAATGCAGGAGTCCCCTCGGGAAACATGGAAGTTTCGCTCTGCAGATTGGAGTCTTTATCAGCAACAGATTTTAAGTAGACTGCCTATGAATCTGTTGCGGAGTTATGATGATCCTGTTTTGCAGTTCACTAAAGTGATTGTAGAGAGTGCTAAGGAAGCTATTCCCAAGTCCCGTGATAAACCAAATGATGTTAAGACCCCTTGGTATGATAAAGAGTGCAAAACTTTGAAGGGTAAGAGAAAAGGTGCTCAAAGACTTTTTGCTAGGTTTCCTATGGTGGGGAACAAAGTTAAACATCAGGCGTGTAGGGCTAAGTGTCGGTATACTTTTAAAACTAAGAAGAAAGAATCTTGGAAAAAATGTTGTTCAAATCTGTCCTTTAAGGTCAATTCAAGGAAAGTCTGGAAACTAATCCGTAAGATTAAGGGAAAGTCGGTTACATCAGTTATAAAATGTTTGCAAGTAAATGGATCGATTATTACTTATAAAAAGGAGGTTGCTAACTTGTTAGCTGTTACTATCCATCAAAATTCGTCAGCTGATCATTATTGCAAGGAATTCCAGCGTATCAAAAGATCAGCAGAGTCAAAATCTTGTTCCTTCGTGCCAGATAGTTCTGAGGATTACAACTGCGTTTTCAGCATGGATGAGTTAAAGGACGCCATTTTGAAAGCCAACAACTCAGCTCCTGGACCAGATGACATTCATTATCAATTTATTCAACATTTGCCAGCTGAGGGTTTAAAGGTGTTGTTGTCTCTGTTTAATCATGTTTGGTGTTCAGGGTATTTTCCACCTTCTTGGAGAGAGGCGGTTGTTATCCCTATTCCTAAACCAGGGAAAGATCATTCGGACCCTAACAACTATCGTCCTATAACTCTCACTAGTTGCTTATGTAAAACTATGGAGAGAAAGGTATATTCTCGATTGTTATGGCAGTTAGAATGTCTGGGGGCCTTAGATGTTTCCCAGTGTGGATTTCGGAACAACCGCAGTACTACTGATCACCTGGTTCGATATGAGTCTTTTATCAGGAATGCTTTGATTAATGGAGAACATGTAGTTTCTATTCTTTTTATTTAGAAAAAGCTTATGACACAACATGGAGGCATGGAATTCTCCAGGATTTGAAGGCACTTGATTTCAAAGGTAATTTACCAATGTTTATTGCTAATTTTTTGTCTAACAGGCATTTCAGTGTCAGGCTTCATTCGACCTTTTCGGATCCTTTTGAGCAGGAGATGGGTGTCCCTCAGGGTAGCATCCTTTCTCCACTTCTGTTCAATCTCAAAATTAATAACATCGTCCAGTCAGTAAATTCTGGAATTGATAAGTCATTATTTGTTGATGACTTCTCCATCTCTGCCAAGAGGAAAACTTTGGCTGCAGCTGAGCGTCAACTTCAGTTGTGTGTTAATCGTGTTCAGCAGTGGGTTACTGAAAATGGATTTAAGTTTTCATCTACTAAGACAGAGTGTGTTCATTTCCATAGGAAAAGATCTCAGGTCTTAGAACCAGCTATCAGTCTCAATGGTCAAGTAATTAAAGTTTCCAAACAAGTGAAATTTTGGGGGGTTATTTTTGATAATAAGCTTTCTTTTTTGCCTCACATTAAGTACATTAAACAATCTTGCCAGTCAGGTTTGAATGTTTTGAAGGTTATTAGTCACACTGATTGGGGTGCAGACAAGCGAACTTTGTTGCGATTGTATCGGGCTTTGGTGAGACCAAAGCTAGATTATGGGTGTGTGGTATATGGTTCTGCACGAAAATCTTACCTCAAAGATCTTGATCCAATTCATCATCAAGGACTGCGGATTGCTCTGGGAGCATTTCGCACATCTCCAAAAGAGAGTTTGTATGTTGAATCTGGTGAACCCCTCTGGAGCTAAGGAGGTTGTGTCTTTCCATGAATTACTATCTGAAACTGAGGGCTAATCCAGAAAACCCTGCCTATAATATTGTCATGAACCCGCCTTTTAGAGCCAAATATGATCTAAAGCCAAATGAGATTCCTCCACTGGGTATTCGTATTTTGCCCCACTTCGGGGCAGCTGGCATTGACCTTGATGCTGTTGATGACGGTCCATTACAGACTGATGTACCTCCCTGGAAAGTCGCCAATCCAGAGATTAATTTATATTTAACTCAATTTCGAAAGGAGGTCACCTCGAGTGCTGCATATAAACAACTTTATCTTGGGCAATGTGAACTTTACAAGATTTTATCAAGATTTTTACAGATGGTTCTAAAAAAGGTGAGAGGGCTGCAGCTGCCATTGTGTGTGATAACAATTTTCAGGAGCCTACTTTGTTAAGATTGCGGGATTGGTCGTCTGTTTATACTGCTGAACTGAAGGCTTTAAATCTGGCCCTCAGTGCGGTGTCCAGGTCAGATCAGAATGATTTCCTTATTTTATCGGATTCATTGTCGGCATTGTCGGCTCTATCGACAAGAGAAGTTTCACATCCAGTTTTGGCTGATATTCATGATCTTCATACTCGGCTTGTCTCTTCGGGAAAGCATATAGTTTTCTTGTGGGTTCCCAGCCACATGGGAATCTATGGTAACTCAGTGGTGGACAAAGCAGCCAAACAAGCTCTCAGTGCAAGTCTTTCCAGGAGGCCTATGCAGTTTGTTCCTCACTCTGATCTACGTCATAAATCTAGTTTGTATTGTCGTGAACTGTGGCAGAGTGAATGGTGTAATCAAATTCATAATAAATTGTTTAAAATTTGCCCAGATTTAACCAATCCTTTCCCATCGGTGGTATGTAACCGTAAAGAGGAATCGGTTTTGTCACGGTTACATATTGGGCACAGCTATATAACGCACAGTTGGATACTCAGAGGGGAAGACCCCCCATGGTGTGTTGCGTGTGACAGCTTGTTCAGTGTTAATCATTTTTTGACAGAATGTGCTGATTTGATGTGTATCAGAGAGAAGTTCTTTTCCACCAGTGATTTATCAGTTCTTTTTCGTGAGATTTCAGTAGATCTTATTTTTTCTTTTTTGAAAGAGGTAAACTTATTTTATAAATATAGTGTTTTAATTATGTATACAGGTGTCGTCGGAGTTGAACAGATAATTGTGCTTTTGTCCTCATAAATTTTAAGCGATGTGTTAATACTAGTGTGGGTATTTGTATCTAGAGACTTAGATATGATAGCTGAGGTCCTGATTTGGCTCCTAGTAGTCCACTGGACCCTATAAACACTAACTAACTAACTAACTAACTAGGTGCTGTACTACTGCAAGAGGATGATGATGTACTTCACCCAGTTGTGTTTGCGAGTCTCAAGTTGTTGGATCGTGAGAAGTCATACAGTACCATCGAACGAGAGTGTTTAGCCATTGTCTGGGCTGTTCAGAAGTTCGTTCGATACCTTTGGGGAGTCAAGTTTATCTACAAACAGACCATCGACCTTTGACGTACCTTCGAACGTCAAATTTTAAGAATTCCCGGATTATGCGTTGGTCATTGTCTCTGCAGGAATTCTCTTTCGAAGTGGAACCAGTTCCAGGATCATCGAACATTTTCGCTGATCTTCTTTCACGTTCTTTTGAGAACCAGTCTGTTCTTTAGACATTGGTTTGAGTACATCCCAGTTCTGATGTCCTTTTCATGTATTTTTTCTGGAATTTTGTGATCTGGAGTTGTTTACTTCCTCTTAGTAAAAACAATTCGGACATTGTTTTTCTTGAGGAGGGGGAGTATTGTGATGGAACGTTTCCCGTCCGGTCACAAATTTTCATGCAACCGTGCTTACCGGAAGGTAGTTGTCCGGAAGCCGGTTGGAAAATTCAGCTCACTGCTGCTTACCGGCGCACTGTTAAAATCCGGGTGAGTTGAACTGGTTAGGCAGTCTCTGCAGTGATTCCGGCAACCCAACAACACAGAAGGCCAAAGAGGGACTCAGCTGTTTTTGGTGGCAGTAGGTATTTATCACCACAATGTTTATTTATTAGCAAACCGAAAACGTGTTCCCGTTTAGGAGCGACTGAAACTTCCTCAGCGCACTTGTGAAGGTTTTGTTAAAAAAAAAAGTATTTGTTGTGTTCTGTTATCCTATGACTTGATAGGGTAAGAAAACGAAATGCTGTCGGAAAACATAGATGAAGTGAGTGTTAAAGGAAGTGGTCTTCAAAAAAAAAAAAAAAGATTTTGTTTATTCTGTGACTTAACTAGTTATAAACTTCATGATGAAAAAAGGTGTTTATTCTAATATGGTTTGCAAGAAGAGGGAGAGTTTTGATGCTAGGGATAATAAGCTCCCAGAGTGAGCGACATAGACTTTTTGCTGGTTTTTATTTTTGATGTGGATGAGTATTTAACTCACTCTTGATATACATACTGAATAATTATGTGTTGGTAAACAAGAGTGTTGTGGAAATCTTTCCCTTGCATATACTGAAGTAGATGAATCTTTTTGAAAAGAAACCTTTTCAAAATCTGGTGATTATATGAAATGAAATAAACATTCTTGTCGTGTTACAAGAAAAGAAATGAACATTTTGTGAATTGACGAAAGACATTTATAGTTTGATGGAAAGTAATCATTAATTGTGTGTAATGAATTATATTCATGGTTTATTGAAGAGGGTCTGGATGGAAATCCTGTCCCCAATTTGGAAAACTAGATTATGAAAGGTTTATATGGAAATCCTTTCCTGTGTAGTGTTGTGATTCCGGAAAAAGGGAATGTTGTAGTGTTATGATTTCGGAAAGGGAATGTTGTAGTGTTATGATTCCGGAAAAAAAGGAATGTTGTAATGTTGAGGAAAGAATATGCTGTTTAGGCCAAGTTGTAGTGGAATATGATGTGGCTAATGAATATAAATGTAGTTGTGATTGTAATGTATAGTAGCCATGATAATCAAGGTAGTTAATCAGTTTCCCCCAGGTAGAAGCGTTCCCTGGACTGAGGGAGACTGGTGCCATTGTACGAGGGTCGGGGCCGTAGCCACGTACTGCCCCCTTGTTCTCCGCCTTTTGTCGGCGTGGAGAGGTCGGCCTGAGTGCCGATAACCACCCTACCTGCCACTGCGCCTGGGACTGACTACCCGCTGAGCCAGTTGGGCTGGAGACGCCGCTGCTGCCAAGCCAGAGCGCCGCTCCCGAGTTGAACCAGCGACCTGTTGGCGAGGCCGTCGCTGCGTTGTGTGTGTGTGAGCCACAGCTCCTGTGTGAGACTGTCACCTCGTCGCCGGCAGAGACGCCGCGAGTGTGTTAAGTTTTTTTTGAGCCACAGCTCTGAAGTTCTTTGAGTCCTGCGTCGGACTTGACTTGACGTTGTAGTCATCATCTTCATCGTCTTCACCCTCTTCGTCTTCGTCATTGTCGTCGTCTTCGTCGTCGTTGGAACCAGCAGCGCCAACGAACAGATACATATAGATATATTTTGTGTGTATGCTTGGGGTTGGCGTGCCGACCTATTAATGATTTTGCCTTTATATTATATGTGTTTGTCTGATGGCTCGGGCAGCATAAAGCAAAAAGAAGTGTTGTTCTGTTGCCTGGCTGTCAATGTTCAGGTGAGTGGGTGTGTGTATGCGAATTAGAAAAGTCGTGCATGCATCCATAATTTCTGTGTGAGTCGGACAGTCAGACACCTGCAGACACTACCCATACCATCCGTAACATCTGGTGACCCCGTAGAACTTTTCACGTTTATCTAATAAATTGTGCTAGGGTTAGGATTTCTTTTGTAACCCCTTATAGTGTCCCTAGTTATTAAGTTAGGACACGTCTACAGACTTTCCTTTTGAGTGAATTGATTGTTTTGTATTGTTGAATGACTGTTTCAGGTTAATTTGTTTTCCTGTCTCCAGTGTAATGGGGTATCTTCTTTGTATAGTTTCTGGAGATATGAGGGCCTAGTTCTTTATCTTCTGTGGGCTTTAGTTTGATTGTCTTTTTGTTACCCTTATGATTGCTCTATTTCTATCTTTTCACTTGGGGATTGTGTTGCTCCTATAGCGTTCTTAGGATTCTTTCTCTTGAATGAATGTGTATGGTTGGCTGCCTGGGCCATTTAAAAAAAAATAATCCCCCCTTCCTCCCGAAGAAAAAAACCCCATCAAGTTTGTATTGATTCATATATGCATATGTGTATTGTTCATCGATTGATTTCTGCATATGTTTGTTTGTTGTTGATTGATTTCTGCATTTGTTTACTCATTATTGCTGTTATTGATTGATGCATTTGGTTATTACCTATCATTGATTGTTAAGTGCGCTCCCCAGACCCGTAAACTTCTGTTATTACTGCCGTTTCGTTCCCTTTCAAAATTAGTCGTAGTTTTTTTTTAAGTGTGATAGATATAAATGTTTGTGTAAAAAAAATAATAATAACCCCCTTTGAAATATATTTCAGTGGACATAGTGTCTAAATTTTCTTTTGATTGCATTTGGTCCACTGATTTCGTGTTTCAATATGGCCTCTGAGGACGAAGATAAAGTTTTCACTAAGTACTTACAACGTGGTAAGGCATTTGGTCTTGGACAGCTTTTACTAGACTATGTTGATAAATGTATTAGGCAAGATTTAGAAAGAGAAGAAAGAATGAACATAAAGCGAATGTAGGAAGAACAGGAAACTAAAAGATTAGAACAAAAAGAGATAGGAGAAACTAAAAGAGCACAAGAGCTAGAAGAAACTAAAAGATTTCAACAAAAGAGATTGAAGAAACTAAAAGAATACAGTTGGAACTTTCTCGTCAAGGAGTAGTTTCAGGTGAGGACAGTCCTAGTCAAAGTGCTAGCGTACCCAGGACTAACGCCCTCGTCCTACCTTTCCCAAATTACCTCCCTTTAAAGAAAGAACCGATGACATTGACAGTTATCTGTTCAGGTTCGAAACCCATGCTCGCTCTCTAGGCTGGTCAGAAAGTCTATGGGTCACTTATCTCTCTGCATTACTTGAAGGTTCAGCTCTCACGCTTTATCACAGTTTGGCAGAAAATAATGTGGTTTCTTATGAGCTGTTGAAAGAAAGTTTGTTGAAGAAATTTCAGTGTACTCCAGATGGTTTTCGTAAGCGTTTTCGTAAGCGTTTTCGTGAGTCAAAGCCTAGTACAGATGAACCCTTTGAAACTTTTTCAGTGGAACTTAAACGCCTTCTTGATCGTTGGATTTCGTTGTCCAAGATTGAGAAATCTTTTCAGGGTATTGTTGATCTTATTCTGAGAGAGCAGTTTTTAGAATGTTTCTAAGGATTTGGCTACTTTTCTGTGTGAAAAAGATGAAAAAACATTTGATGCTATGATCAAGTCTGCTGAATCATACAGGCGTGCCCATCCCACTAAGCTCCTTTCCAGAAAGGCTGATGTAAATATTTTTGCCTTGTTTCCCATAATACTTCT
This sequence comes from Conus canariensis, assembly GCA_033310375.1. Classification (NCBI taxonomy): domain Eukaryota; kingdom Metazoa; phylum Mollusca; class Gastropoda; order Neogastropoda; family Conidae; genus Conus; species Conus canariensis. The sequence continues at coordinate 36,224,170 of CM065737.1, read as the reverse complement.
GGACATTCATATGGATCCCCCTTCCATGGTCAGTTAGATAGAGGTCGCAGGTATTTTGCCCCTCATCCTGTTCAGAATCCCAGCACCCCAGCTAATCGAGGCGGTGGTAACCGTTACCGTGGTCGTGGAGCTCGTCAGTATTCAGTCAATAGAGGTTCATCAGGAAAGACATTTTCCCAGTCTACCAGTGTTGTCTGTTTTCTTTGTAAAAGGACAGGGCATGTGGCTTCCAAATGTTCTTGGAAGTCAGGTAGAAACCCATGTAAGATTTGCAATCTTAGTCACCCGGACAAGTGCCCCTTTGTTGTTGGCAGTTCAACTGTCGTCGACAAGTCAGCTGACAAACATTCTACTGCTGCTTGTTCGATTATTCGCTCCCCATCCGCTTGTTTAGCTGCAGGTGAATTCACAGGGAAGTTGAACTTAGAATCTGGTTCTGTCAATGGCACTCTAAGTTCTGTATTGCGTGACACTGGTGCTACCATCTGTGGTGTTCGCAAGAGACTAGTTTCCGATAGCCAGATGCTAGGTACTACAGTGAGCTGTGTTTCGTTTGGAGGACGTGTGGATGAATTCCCACTAGCTACAGTTCCTGTCAGTTGTCCCTACTTTGAGGGTGACTTAACCTGCTGTGTCCTAGACAGTCCTATCGCAGATCTCATCATAGGTAATGTCCCTTGTGTCTGTGAAGGCAGTGCTTCCAGTGATGTGAATGATGAACCCTTCTCTTTAGCTGCCGTTACCAGGGCTAGAGCTAAACATGTGGTAGAGAAGAAACCTCTTTGTCAGATCCCTGATGATTTGAATATTTCTCGTTCTGATCTGATTCAGAAACAAAAGCAGGATAAGTCGTTGAAGACATGTTTTCAGTTAGCATCTTCTGGTGAAGTAAAGAAGTCAGGTACAGCTACCTTCTACTATTTGTCAGACAGTGTTCTGTGCAGGCGCTTAAAGAAAAATGACATTCCTTTTGATCAGGTTGTTGTTCCCTCTGACCTCCGACCTACAGCACCATGGTCAGAGATAGCACCTCTCAGTTCTGGCAAGAAAGATGTTTCTTTCAAGAGTTCTCCAGGAAGTGTTCCTTCGTCGAACCCTGCTCCAAATTCTCGTGATCCTGTAGTCGCGTACTCAGTCGGTGTTGTTCAAGACTGCGATGACGCACTACCAATACACACTTTACCTGTTCCCATGGCGTCTTCTATGCCAGATGAAGATATCGATTCAGCACAGTTTGATGGTACTTTGCCTGACAGCAATGCCAAGGAGTTACGAAGAGTCTTTGAGGATTTTCAAGATATTCTTACTCCGAAACCAGGCTCCTTTTCTGGCAACGTACTATTGGAGATTCCTCTAACAACAGATGTTCCAGTTAGAAAAAGGTGTTATGACATCCCTTTCTCTGCTAGAGAGGTTGTTGAGAGAGAAGTTGGCATCATGTTGGAACTCGGTATCATTGAACCTTCAAATAGTCCCTATGCCTCCCCAGTCGTACTAGTCAGGAAAAAAGATGGTACATGTTGCTTTTGCATTGATTTCCGTTCTCTGAATAAGATTACCGTCTTCGATGCTGAGCCTATTCCTGACGTGGAAAGTTTGTTTGCGAGATTATCTGATGCACAGTTCTTTACAAAGATAGATCTTGCAAAGGGATATTGGCAGATAGTTGTTAAGCCCGAGGACCGTCTAAAGACAGCTTTTACAACGCATATGGGTCTTTTTCAGTTTGTAAGGATGCCTTTCGGTCTTGTGTCAGCACCTGCTGTTTTCGCACGCATGATGCGCATGCTAGCTTTGGATCAGTTCTCAGCTGTCAGTTTCTTTGATGATATTCTGGTTCATAGTGTTTCATGGGATGCACATATTCGTCATGTGAAAGGTGTTCTTTCATGTCTGAGGTCTTTCAGCCTCACAGCTCATCCCTCGAAAATCGAGGCAGGTTTCCATTCTCTGGAATTTCTTGGGCATTTCGTTGGAGGTGGTACTATGCGTCCTGAACAGAAAAAGATAGATAAGATTCTGAGAATTCCCACCACTACTACCAGAAAGCAAGTCAGATCTTTGCTAAGTTTGCTTAGCTTTTACAGGTGATATGTTCCCAGTTTTTCCACTTTGAGTGCTCCACTCTCTGATTTAATCAAGGATGTTTGTCGATCTGGAAGATCTATTTCTTGGACCCCTGAATGTGCAGTAGCGTTCAGAAGATTTAGAGTATTTTGTCGTCAGCACCTGTATTACTGTTACCTCAGTTAGGTAAGCCCTTTGTTCTTAGAACTGATGCTAGTTCTGTTGGGCTAGGTGCTGTACTACTGCAAGAGGATGATGATGTACTTCACCCAGTTGTGTTTGCGAGTCTCAAGTTGTTGGATCGTGAGAAGTCATACAGTACCATCGAACGAGAGTGTTTAGCCATTGTCTGGGCTGTTCAGAAGTTCGTTCGATACCTTTGGGGAGTCAAGTTTATCTACAAACAGACCATCGACCTTTGACGTACCTTCGAACGTCAAATTTTAAGAATTCCCGGATTATGCGTTGGTCATTGTCTCTGCAGGAATTCTCTTTCGAAGTGGAACCAGTTCCAGGATCATCGAACATTTTCGCTGATCTTCTTTCACGTTCTTTTGAGAACCAGTCTGTTCTTTAGACATTGGTTTGAGTACATCCCAGTTCTGATGTCCTTTTCATGTATTTTTTCTGGAATTTTGTGATCTGGAGTTGTTTACTTCCTCTTAGTAAAAACAATTCGGACATTGTTTTTCTTGAGGAGGGGGAGTATTGTGATGGAACGTTTCCCGTCCGGTCACAAATTTTCATGCAACCGTGCTTACCGGAAGGTAGTTGTCCGGAAGCCAGTTGGAAAATTCAGCTCACTGCTGCTTACCGGCGCACTGTTAAAATCCGGGTGAGTTGAACTGGTTAGGCAGTCTCTGCAGTGATTCCGGCAACCCAACAACACAGAAGGCCGAAGAGGGACTCAGCTGTTTTTGGTGGCAGTAGGTATTTATCACCACAATGTTTATTTATTAGCAAACCGAAAACGTGTTCCCGTTTAGGAGCGACTGAAACTTCCTCAGCGCACTTGTGAAGGTTTTGTTAAAAAAAAAAAGTATTTGTTGTGTTCTGTTATCCTATGACTTGATAGGGTAAGAAAACGAAATGCTGTCGGAAAACATAGATGAAGTGAGTGTTAAAGGAAGTGGTCTTCAAAAAAAAAAAAGATTTTGTTTATTCTGTGACTTAACTAGTTATGAACTTCATGATGAAAAAAGGTGTTTATTCTAATATGGTTTGCAAGGAGATGGAGAGTTTTGATGCTAGGGATAATAAGCTCCCAGAGTGAGCGACATAGACTTTTTGCTGGTTTTTATTTTTGATGTGGATGAGTATTTAACTCACTCTTGATATACATACTGAATAATTATGTGTTGGTAAACAAGAGTGTTCTGGAAATCTTTCCCTTGCATATACTGAAGTAGATGAATCTTTTTGAAAAGAAACCTTTTCAAAATCTGGTGATTATATGAAATGAAATGAACATTCTTGTCGTGTTACAAGAAAAGAAATGAACATTTTGTGAATTGACGAAAGACATTTATAGTTTGATGGAAAGTAATCATTAATTGTGTGTAATGAATTGTATTCATGGTTTATTGAAGAGGGTCTGGATGGAAATCCTTTCCCCAATTTGGAAAACTAGATTATGAAATGTTTATATGGAAATCCTTTCCTGTGTAGTGTTGTGATTCCGGAAAAAGGGAATGTTGTAGTGTTATGATTTCGGAAAGGGAATGTTGTAGTGTTATGATTCCGGAAAAAAAGGAATGTTGTAATGTTGAGGAAAGAATATGCTGATGTTTAGGCCAAGTTGTAGTGGAATATGATGTGGCTAATGAATATAAATGTAGTTGTGATTGTAATGTATAGTAGCCATGATAATCAAGGTAGTTAATCAGTTTCCCCCAGGTAGAAGCGTTCCCTGGACTGAGGGAGACTGGCTGCCATTGTACGAGGGTCAGAGCCGTAGCCACGTACTGCCCCCTTGTTCTCCGCCTTTTGTCGGCGTGGAGGGGTCAGCCTGAGTGCCGATAACCACCCTACCTGCCACTGCACCTGGGAATGACTACCCGCTGAGCCAGTTGGGCTGGAGACGCCGCTGCTGCCAAGCCAGAGCGCCGCTCCCGAGTTGAACCAGCGACCTGTTGGCGAGGCCGTCGCTGCGTTGTGTGTGTGTGAGCCACAGCTCCTGTGTGAGACTGTCACCTCGTCGCCGGCAGAGACGCCGCGAGTGTGTTAGAGTTTTTTTTGAGCCACAGCTCTGAAGTTCTTTGAGTCCTGCATCGGACTTGACTTGACGTTGTAGTCGTCATCTTCATCGTCTTCACCCTCTTCGTCTTCGTCATCGTCGTCGTCTTCGTCGTCGTTGGAACCAGCAGCGCCAACGAACAGATACATATAGATATATTTTGTGTGTATGCTTGGGGTTGGCGTGCCGACCTATTAATGATTTTGCCTTTATATTATATGTGTTTGTCTGATGGCTCAGGCAGCATAAAGCAAAAAGAAGTGTTGTTCTGTTGCCTGGCTGTCAATGTTCAGGTGAGTGGGTGTGTGTATGCGAATTAGAAAAGTCGTGCATGCATCCATAATTTCTGTGTGAGTCGGACAGTCAGACACCTGCAGACACTACCCACACCATCCGTAACATCTGGTGACCCCGTAGAACTTTTCACGTTTATCTTCTAAATTGTGCTAGGGTTAGGATTTCTTTTGTAACCCCTTATAGTGTCCCTAGTTATTAAGTTAGGACACGTCTACAGACTTTCCTTTTGAGTGAATTGATTGTTTTGTATTGTTGAATGACTGTTTCAGGTTAATTTGTTTTCCTGTCTCCAGTGTAACGGGGTATCTCCTTTGTATAGTTTCTGGAGATATGAGGGCCTAGTTCTTTATCTTCTGTGGGCTTTAGTTTGATTGTCTTTTTGTTACCCTTATGATTGCTCTATTTCTATCTTTTCACTTGGGGATTGTGTTGCTCCTATAGCGTTCTTAGGATTCTTTCTCTTGAATGAATGTGTATGGTTGGCTGCCTGGGCCATTTAAAAAAAAATAATCCCCCCTTCCTCCCGAAGAAAAAAACCCCATCAAGTTTGTATTGATTCATATATGCATATGTGTATTGTTCATCGATTGATTTCTGCATATGTTTGTTTGTTGTTGATTGATTTCTGCATTTGTTTACTCATTATTGCTGTTATTGATTGATGCATTTGGTTATTACCTATCATTGATTGTTAAGTGCGCTCCCCAGACCCGTAAACTTCTGTTATTACTGCCGTTTCGTTCCCTTTCAAAATTAGTCGTAGTTTTTTTTAAGTGTGATAGATATAAATGTTTGTGTAAAAAAAATAATAATAACCCCCTTTGAAATATATTTCAGTGGACATAGTGTCTAAATTTTCTTTTGATTGTATTTGGTCCACTGATTTCGTGTTTCAATATGGCCTCTGAGGACGAAGATAAAGTTTTCACTAAGTACTTACAACGTGGTAAGGCATTTGGTCTTGGACAGCTTTTACTAGACTATGTTGATAAATGTATTAGGCAAGATTTAGAAAGAGAAGAAAGAATGAACATAAAGCGAATGTAGGAAGAACAGGAAACTAAAAGATTAGAACAAAAAGAGATAGGAGAAACTAAAAGAGCACAAGAGCTAGAAGAAACTAAAAGATTTCAACAAAAGAGATTGAAGAAACTAAAAGAATACAGTTGGAACTTTCTCGTCAAGGAGTAGTTTCAGGTGAGGACAGTCCTAGTCAAAGTGCTAGCGTACCCAGGACTAACGCCCTCGTCCTACCTTTCCCAAATTACCTCCCTTTAAAGAAAGAACCGATGACATTGACAGTTATCTGTTCAGGTTCGAAACCCATGCTCGCTCTCTAGGCTGGTCAGAAAGTCTATGGGTCACTTATCTCTCTGCATTACTTGAAGGTTCAGCTCTCACGCTTTATCACAGTTTGGCAGAAAATAATGTGGTTTCTTATGAGCTGTTGAAAGAAAGTTTGTTGAAGAAATTTCAGTGTACTCCAGATGGTTTTCGTAAGCGTTTTCGTGAGTCAAAGCCTAGTACAGATGAACCCTTTGAAACTTTTTCAGTGGAACTTAAACGCCTTCTTGATCGTTGGATTTCGTTGTCCAATATTGAGAAATCTTTTCAGGGTATTGTTGATCTTATTCTGAGAGAGCAGTTTTTAGAATGTTTCTAAGGATTTGGCTACTTTTCTGTGTGAAAAAGATGAAAAAACATTTGATGCTATGATCAAGTCTGCTGAATCATACAGGCGTGCCCATCCCACTAAGCTCCTTTCCAGAAAGGCTGATGTAAATATTTTTGCCTCTGTTTCCCATAATACTTCTGGACATTCATATGGATCCCCCTTCCATGGTCAGTTAGATAGAGGTCGCAGGTATTTTGCCCCTCATCCTGTTCAGAATCCCAGCACCCCAGCTAATCGAGGCGGTGGTAACCGTTACCGTGGTCGTGGAGCTCGTCAGTATTCAGTCAATAGAGGTTCATCAGGAAAGACATTTTCCCAGTCTCCCAGTGTTGTCTGTTTTCTCTGTAAAAGGACAGGGCATGTGGCTTCCAAATGTTCTTGGAAGTCAGGTAGAAACCCATGTAAGATTTGCAATCTTAGTCACCCGGACAAGTGCCCCTTTGTTGTTGGCAGTTCAACTGTCGTCGACAAGTCAGCTGACAAACATTCTACTGCTGCTTGTTCGATTATTCACTCCCCATCCGCTTGTTTAGCTGCAGGTGAATTCACAGGGAAGTTGAACTTAGAATCTGGTTCTGTCAATGGCACTCTAAGTTCTGTATTGCGTGACACTGGTGCTACCATCTGTGGTGTTCGCAAGAGACTAGTTTCCGATAGCCAGATGCTAGGTACTACAGTGAGCTGTGTTTCGTTTGGAGGACGTGTGGATGAATTCCCACTAGCTACAGTTCCTGTCAGTTGTCCCTACTTTGAGGGTGACTTAACCTGCTGTGTCCTAGACAGTCCTATTGCAGATCTCATCATAGGTAATGTCCCTTGTGTCTGTGAAGGCAGTGCTTCCAGTGATGTGAATGATGAACCCTTCTCTTTAGCTGCCGTTACCAGGGCTAGAGCTAAACATGTGGTAGAGAAGAAACCTCTTTGTCAGATCCCTGATGATTTGAATATTTCTCGTTCTGATCTGATTCAGAAACAAAAGCAGGATAAGTCGTTGAAGACATGTTTTCAGTTAGCATCTTCTGGTGAAGTAAAGAAGTCAGGTACAGCTGCCTTCTACTATTTGTCAGACAGTGTTCTGTGCAGGCGCTTAAAGAAAAATGACATTCCTTTTGATCAGGTTGTTGTTCCCTCTGACCTCCGACCTACAGCACCATGGTCAGAGATAGCACCTCTCAGTTCTGGCAAGAAAGATGTTTCTTTCAAGAGTTCTCCAGGAAGTATTCCTTCGTCGAACCCTGCTCCAAATTCTCGTGATCCTGTAGTCGCGTACTCAGTCGGTGTTGTTCAAGACTGCGATGACGCACTACCAATACACACTTTACCTGTTCCCATGGCGTCTTCTATGCCAGATGAAGATATCGATTCAGCACAGTTTGATGGTACTTTGCCTGACAGCAATGCCAAGGAGTTACGAAGAGTCTTTGAGGATTTTCAGGATATTCTTACTCCGAAACCAGGCTCCTTTTCTGGCAACGTACTATTGGAGATTCCTCTAACAACAGATGTTCCAGTTAGAAAAAGGTGTTATGACATCCCTTTCTCTGCTAGAGAGGTTGTTGAGAGAGAAGTTGGCATCATGTTGGAACTCGGTATCATTGAACCTTCAAATAGTCCCTATGCCTCCCCAGTCGTACTAGTCAGGAAAAAAGATGGTACATGTTGCTTTTGCATTGATTTCCGTTCTCTGAATAAGATTACCGTCTTCGATGCTGAGCCTATTCCTGACGTGGAAAGTTTGTTTGCGAGATTATCTGATGCACAGTTCTTTACAAAGATAGATCTTGCAAAGGGATATTGGCAGATAGTTGTTAAGCCCGAGGACCGTCCAAAGACAGCTTTTACAACGCATATGGGTCTTTTTCAGTTTGTAAGGATGCCTTTCGGTCTTGTGTCAGCACCTGCTGTTTTCGCACGCATGATGCGCATGCTAGCTTTGGATCAGTTCTCAGCTGTCAGTTTCTTTGATGATATTCTGGTTCATAGTGTTTCATGGGATACACATATTCGTCATGTGAAAGGTGTTCTTTCATGTCTGAGGTCTTTCAGCCTCACAGCTCATCCCTCGAAAATCGAGACAGGTTTCCATTCTCTGGAATTTCTTGGGCATTTCGTTGGAGGTGGTACTATGCGTCCTGAACAGAAAAAGATAGATAAGATTCTGAGAATTCCCACCACTACTACCAGAAAGCAAGTCAGATCTTTGCTAAGTTTGCTTAGCTTTTACAGGAGATATGTTCCCAGTTTTTCCACTTTGAGTGCTCCACTCTCTGATTTAATCAAGGATGTTTGTCGATCTGGAAGATCTATTTCTTGGACCCCTGAATGTGCAGTAGCGTTCAGAAGATTTAGAGTATTTTGTCGTCAGCACCTGTATTACTGTTACCTCAGTTAGGTAAGCCCTTTGTTCTTAGAACTGATGCTAGTTCTGTTGGGCTAGGTGCTGTACTACTGCAAGAGGATGATGATGTACTTCACCCAGTTGTGTTTGCGAGTCTCAAGTTGTTGGATCGTGAGAAGTCATACAGTACCATCGAACGAGAGTGTTTAGCCATTGTCTGGGCTGTTCAGAAGTTCGTTCGATACCTTTGGGGAGTCAAGTTTATCTACAAACAGACCATCGACCTTTGACGTACCTTCGAACGTCAAATTTTAAGAATTCCCAGATTATGCGTTGGTCATTGTCTCTGCAGGAATTCTCTTTCGAAGTGGAACCAGTTCCAGGATCATCGAACATTTTCGCTGATCTTCTTTCACGTTCTTTTGAGAACCAGTCTGTTCTTTAGACATTGGTTTGAGTACATCCCAGTTCTGATGTCCTTTTCATGTATTTTTTCTGGAATTTTGTGATCTGGAGTTGTTTACTTCCTCTTAGTAAAAACAATTCGGACATTGTTTTTCTTGAGGAGGGGGAGTATTGTGATGGAACGTTTCCCGTCCGGTCACAAATTTTCATACAACCGTGCTTACCGGAAGGTAGTTGTCCGGAAGCCGGTTGGAAAATTCAGTTCACTGCTGCTTACCAGCGCACTGTTAAAATCCGGGTGAGTTGAACTGGTTAGGCAGTCTCTGCAGTGATTCCGGCAACCCAACAACACAGAAGGCCGAAGAGGGACTCAGCTGTTTTTGGTGGCAGTAGGTATTTATCACCACAATGTTTATTTATTAGCAAACCGAAAACGTGTTCCCGTTTAGGAGCGACTGAAACTTCCTCAGCGCACTTGTGAAGGTTTTGTTAAAAAAAAAGTATTTGTTGTGTTCTGTTATCCTATGACTTAATAGGTAAGAAAACGAAATGCTGTCGGAAAACATAGATGAAGTGAGTGTTAAAGGAAGTGGTCTTCAAAAAAAAAAAGATTTTGTTTATTCTGTGACTTAACTAGTTATGAACTTCATGATGAAAAAAGGTGTTTATTCTAATATGGTTTGCAAGGAGAGAGAGAGTTTTGATGCTAGGGATAATAAGCTCCCAGAGTGAGCGACATAGACTTTTTGCTGGTTTTTATTTTTGATGTGGATGAGTATTTAACTCACTCTTGACATACATACTGAATAATTATGTGTTGGTAAACAAGAGTGTTCTGGAAATCTTTCCCTTGCATATACTGAAGTAGATGAATCTTTTTGAAAAGAAACCTTTTCAAAATCTGGTGATTATATGAAATGAAATGAACATTCTTGTCGTGTTACAAGAAAAGAAATGAACATTTTGTGAATTGACGAAAGACATTTATAGTTTGATGGAAAGTAATCATTAATTGTGTGTAATGAATTGTATTCATGGTTTATTGAAGAGGGTCTGGATGGAAATCCTTTCCCCAATTTGGAAAACTAGATTATGAAAGGTTTATATGGAAATCCTTTCCTGTGTAGTGTGATTCCGGAAAAAGGGAATGTTGTAGTGTTATGATTTCGGAAAGGGAATGTTGTAGTGTTATGATTCCGGAAAAAAATGGAATGTTGTGTTATGATTCTAGAAAAGGGAATGTTGTAATGTTGAAGAAAGAATATGCTGATGTTTAGGCCAAGTTGTAGTGGAATATGATGTGGCTAATGAATATAAATGTAGTCGTGATTGTAATGTATAGTAGCCATGACAATCAAGGTAGTTAATCAGTTTCCCCCAGGTAGAACCGTTCCCTGGACTGAGGGGGTCTGGCTGCCATTGTACGAGGGTCGGAGCCGTAGCCACGTACTGCCCCCTTGTTCTCCGCCTTTTGTCGGCGTGAAGAGGTCGGCCTGAGTGCCGATAACCACCCTACCTGCCACTGCGCCCGGGACCGACTACCCGCTGAGCCAGTTGGGCTGGAGACGCCGCTGCTGCCAAGCCAGAGCGCCGCTCCCGAGTTGAACCAGCGACCTGTTGGCGAGGCCGTCGCTGCGTTGTGTGTGTGTGAGCCACAGCTCCTGTGTGAGACTGTCACCTCGTCGCCGGCAGAGACGCCGCGAGTGTGTTAGAGTTTTTTTTTGAGCCACAGCTCTGAAGTTCTTTGAGTCCTGCGTCGGACTTGACTTGACGTTGTAGTCGTCATCTTCATCGTCTTCGCCCTCTTCGTCTTCGTCGTCGTCGTCGTCTTCGTCGTCGTTGGAACCAGCAGTACCAACGAACAGATACATATAGATATATTTTGTGTGTATGCTTGGGGTTGGCGTGCCGACCTATTAATGATTTTGCCTTTATATTATATGTGTTTGTCTGATGGCTCGGGCAGCATAGAGCAAAAAGAAGTGTTGTTCTGTTGCTTGGCTGTCAATGTTCGGGTGAGTGGGTGTGTGTATGCGAATTAGAAAAGTCGTGCATGCATCCATAATTTCTGTGTGAGTCAGACAGTCAGACACCTGCAGACACTACCCATACCATCCGTAACAGACGTTAAACTGAAGGAACTGAAACTGAACACACGAAGAGAGAGAGAGAGAGAGAGAGAGAGAGAGAGAGAGAGAGAGAGAGAAGAGAGAAAGAGAGAGAGAGAGAGACACACACACACACACACACACACACACACACACACACACACACACACACACACACACACACACCACTCACATTCAATGACTACATTTCGTAACAATATCAAATAATGGCAATTTGAAATTGAGCCATATTATCCAAACAATTATATGTATAAGAAGAACAACCAAGAGCTTGAACTATTTATAGTATTAAGTTAGAGAAGAATGATTCCGTAACTCAGACCAGATATTCGAAAATTCTCTAAAAATAATCATACACTTAGCACGTTGACATGTATACATATCATCCCAGTATCTTGTACCATATTTGTAAATGTCCCCAAAGGCCTGCATGGTTGGAAAAGGGAGCGTACGGCAGTTGATGGGGAAAGGTCACGTCCAGGGAGAGAAAAAGTTCGATTAGGGAGGAGGTGGAAGAGCGGGAGAAGAAAAAAAAGGGAGGGGGGGGCATAAGATTGATTTGGGAGATGAGGAAAGAGAGAAAGAGAGGTTAGAACAGACTTAACGGGAAAGAGGGGGAAGGACTAGCAGGGAGAGGAGCTCTGATGTTAAGAATGACAAACGGAAGAACAAATGTGATGAGCAGGGAAGGTGGATGAGGGGAGGGGGGGGGCTGGTGGGGATAGGGGAAGGGGAATGCATTTAGAAAGTGGAATAACATGGAGGGAGGGTACCAGCCGCTGCCGGGAAATATTCTGTCTGTCTGTCTGTCTGTCTGTCTGTATCTATCTATCTAAGAGCGCGCGCGCGCGCGCGCGCGCGCGCGCGCGCGCGTGTGTGTGTGTGTGTGTGTGTGTGTGTGTGTGTGTGTAAGCACTCTTTTGCTTTGTATTGCTTTTTGTCATTCAGCATTTGTGATAGTATTCCGTTAACGTTTCAGTAAGTCTGTCTGTGATCTTCCACCCAGCTGTCCATTCCTCCGTCCTTCCATTCATTCATTCATTCATTCATTCATTCATTCATTCATTCATTCATTCATTCCTCCATCCTTCCATTCATTCATTCATTCGTTCATTCATTCATTCATTCATTCCTCCATCCTTCCATTCATTCATTCGTTCATTTATACATTTATCTAGCTGTCTGCCTTTTTATCTTTTAATATGTTTCTTATTATTTGTCAATATGTATATTTTATCATTTAAAGTTTTAAACTAGCTCGTGTTATGTATGTATCTGTTGCACACCGTGCAATGCATTTAAAGTATTGCACTGAGGAGGTCTGTTGAAGCCAGTGTCCATCAGCTCAAGACCAGATTCGCATGGGACTCCAACCATTTCATCAGGTTTTCTTCCTTTGACTTTTTCAGTTTTTCAGCCAGCGTGTTGAACGTGTACATGAAAGGATTGACTGTCGAGTTTAAGGGTAACACAAAAATAGCTAGGGCCACGTTCACTTCTCCAAGGATGGGAGTTCCAGCCGCAGCCAGAATTCCACACATTCCAACTGGGAACCAGCACATGAAATCTGTTACTGCGACAGTGATCAGCCGTTGGGCTATGGCTATGTCCTTTGTCATTTTTGTCGTGTTGGTTTTCATTGCGTTGGCCTGTACAGACCAGTAAATCAGGGCCTGACCCACAGAGATAAATATAAACAGAATAAAATTAAGTATGATTAATACACTGAAAGAATAAAGTTTACCTTTAAAATCATGCCTCGTTACCGGCAGTGGGATGCAGATAGCTGTCTGACTAAAAAACTCCCAGTGTGATGTCCATGGAAGTAATGGTAACAAGGCTAAATACCAACTAACTAACCAAGTCAACAGACAAGCCACTGCTGCCGACTTTCTCTCAAATCGAACTGTGCTGAATGGAAAGTGAAGGACGATGAAACGATCCAGAGTGATAATCCAGATGGTCAGAGCTGACACTTCACTGGACAACAGAGACAGAACTCCAGCCACCTTACAGGCTACACTGCTTTTCCATCTGTCATCATAATGAAGGTATCTGCCACGGAAGATCTCATCAGCTACCCCAATAATAGCTATGTAGACACCCATCAGAAAATCAGCTATGGTAAGGTTAGTAACAAACACGCTGAAACTACCAGATGAGGTGCGATTTTTCTTAAAGACATTTGCAGTAAATGAAAAGACATTACCAGTCACTGACAGACAGGTGATCAGCCACAAAAACACTCGGTAAATCCACGACTGTAACAAGTCATCACATGATGAAAGCTCGTTTTTTGAACCGAAGCAACAGGACACATCGAAGTTATAAGGGAGTATTTCCTTGCAGCAAAACTTAAAATTTTCTGTGACTATTACTTGTAAATTGGATAGATCTTTTAAAATATCAAGCGGAAATACTTTGACATGGGTACCGTCCATGTACAGTTCTGTCAACTGTTGTGTGAAGTGAAACGCACCTGAATAAATTGTATGAATTGAGGTAAAATTCAAGTTAAGTTGTTGAAGTCCCTGAAAAGGTGAGAAGAATATTGTTTCTAACACTGTCAGATATGTATGTGACATATCTAGCGTTGTGAGTGTGTACTGGTGCATGTTAGACGTAAGACCCATACAGAGTGTGGTTACTGGATTATTGGACAAGGATAAGTTTTCAAGATTTTCTAAGGCAAGAAAGCATGTCACATTGATATGTTGGAATTTATTGCCATTGAGGTTAAGAATCCTTAAATTTATCATTGTCAGGTCAGGCAAGAAATGTAATGAGCATTTGGCAAGGATTAAATGAATAAGGTGATTATGATTATTGACATCAATTAGTGTAATACCTGAACTTGTTCCATCCAAGTAGCGGAGCTGAGGGAAAAGTGTAGGAGAAAAAGAGTGAGAGCACATAAACGTGTGACCTTGACACAGACAGTCGACAGGACAAGCTGAGTCACATGACAACTCATCATCACGCAGTGGACAGTGAGGCCAGTCATCACACAGGTGGTCACTATGAACACAGATTGTAGATAATCTGCACCTGAAAAATCCTGGACATGTCAGGTCTTCACATCCTACTTCATCCTGGTGGTCAATACAGTCGTACATCCCATTGCATCGTGTGTAGACTGGAAGGCAGTCGTTGAACTCACCAGGACAACGATAGTGGCTGTTAGGACATGATTCTGTGGAGTTCATTGGAACTGATAAGAACTTTCTATTGCTATCAAAATTGATAAGAACAGGGGATGGAATAAAGGTGAATTGAACGGTTATTTGCCTAAACGAACCACAGTTGTTTTCGTCTGATTCGTCGTGACAATGGGACGTTTGATCACACACTCTGTTGTAAGACAGACACTGACCGTTTCTGCATGTAAATGTGTTGACACACAGAGGATGTCGACAGAAGGACTCGTCACTCTTGTCCTGACAGTCAGGTACGTAGTCACACACCAGGGTGTAAGATAGTGTAGCTATTCCATCACGGCATGTGAATGTGGGTGATAATGTGGCATGGCGATCCCAGGTATAAGCTTTGGTTGTGTCAGTCAGTTGATCCAAAAGACTACACGGTGTGCGCTCTTCTCTGCTCACCTCATAATGGCTAGAACCACAAACAATAAATGAATGTGTCCAGTGGCCGCCCAGATACTTGATCAGAGATGGTTGTCCCATAGACTCAACGTTTGTGCTGGACATATACAGTGCCTTTGGTGAATAGGAGTACTTCTCTGTTTGGTTTGACCTAAATTCACAAACTAACCCTGTGGAAAGCTCTTTGTGCAGGCAGTCTGTATCTGTTAGTCCTGATAAAACAACACGATCCCATCGATGAAAACCAGTTTCAGTATGATAGCATCTTTTATGACCAGAATGTAGTACATCATGACTACTGACGCCCCAACTCAACTGTGGCCGCCAATAAAGACTATCGAAAGAGTGATAAAGAACAGAATATTTCTGCAGAAGCTCATGTCTATACATAGTAGGTGATAACATATCATCAGAGTGGACACCAACCCAAAGCCCGTCCAGCCTTAACCTGTGCATTTTTGTTAAAGTTTTAAGTGAACCAAACCAGTCCTTCACACACTTTGGGAAATACATCTTGCCCCCCAGTGAAGCACAGTAGTGATCACCTATCGCCATTGGATCACTATCATTGAAACGGGAGGAAACCAGACCCTTAACAAATTTGTAACAACTGTCACACAATGCTACCAACCCCTGACACTGAGAACTGCTGAAGGGACAGTGTTCTGTTTCATCCCGTCCATCTTCACACTCTGTCTGATGGTTACAGGCCACGTGGTGATGGAAGCTGGCATAGTGATCCACAGAACAGTTCCACAAACCACTGGGTAGCTTCTGAGGAGCTTCGGTCTTTGGAAAGAAAGAGAAAAAGAGTTGAAAGCAATTTTGTTTTCTTTTGATACAATTATACTGCCTTGGCCATGGAAGGGATACAGATATTTCAGAAGCGTAGATCACATGCATGAAGTCAGACGTATGATCCGTATTTCTGTTCCAGACAACTTGTGTTGACATTCTGAAATGGCTGCCTGAATACTCCATGGAATAACGGGAAAGTGTGACATCTACAGAATATTGTGCAGTTTCTCGGAATCTCACCACGACTGCATTTTGTGGTGGGACAGTTACATTCCTGTACCAATAAAACGGGTTAGACAAACTCGCATTCGGTCGAACTGTGAGGTATCCAGATGATCGTGACGTCATCAGCAGCAATAGATCCTCTGAAACTTTGCGCTCTTGAACAGACAGATTATGGCAAACCAAAAAAAAAAAAACGTTATCTTTCTTCATGTGTTCTGCATGTTAACATTAATTACAAAACGTTTTCCACAGTTGAAGTGCCAACAAGTGTTCGTTCATTCTATTGTTAGTGGCATGTGCATATGTCAGGTCACATCTATTGCCAAGCTACAAACTTTGATTTCTTACTGTTTATGACCAGTAAATAACAACCCTCAACATATTAACAAAGGAGATATGCAAGGGGGATACTTCTGGGACCGGCCCAGAAGTACTCCCCTAAAGTTGATTCAGACTCGTTTTCATTGTTGTTACATTTCATTACAAAATGAAATTCATCACCAAGGTCATTCTGGTCACAGTCCCGATAGAATCGTTCATCGTGAGGTATTCCAAATCGTCTGCCGATTTCTATCATGAGTTTATGATTGCCACAGCGAAACCGAATCAGTGGGTATGTATAAACATCTACAGAGACTGTGAACAGACGAAAACTTTGTGTCTCCCACACAAAGTCGAATCCTGTTTCTATTAGGACATCCCGTATACACATCAACCACCTAGATGTAAAACCCTGATTTCTGTATAAATCATATAATACTTCCTCATTTGGTCCGTGTGCTTCTTACTTAAGGATGTGCTAAGTGTCTAAGTGTAAGCAGCTTTATTCTAAAGATGCCTGCCTTCGCTTGGTCTTCTAAGGAAGCAAAACGCAATGTACTTGTTCACAGTCTCATACCAATGATTGATACAACCACCTAAGCACATTACCCGGAAACCAGTTTATTTACAGGAATAAATATTGTTGTGTATGGACAGTTTTCTTCTTCATATAAAATTGGTGATTCGCTACTGAAATCTTTGCAATGGCGTACCAGTAATAGGTCTTTAACAAGATATGCCAGCAATGGTATGTTTTGTTAAATATAGCTTAGCAAGACTATAGGAATTTATGATTATGGTGAATCAAGCGGGTGAAGCAGTATTAAATCCGTAACAAACAACGTCGTTTCAACAAACGATTTTTACAATAAAATAAAATAAAATAAAATAAAATAAAAACAACACTGTAAAATGTCATGTATGTAGTGTATCATATGGTATATATTACGTCACATAACACCAGTTTACCAATTAACATTTGGAAGACGTGACTTGAAAAGGAACCGAGACCAAAGTGTCTGATACAACTACATTAGCTGGATGACATGGTCACCGAGAGGAGTCTGTTGGTGGTAAATGGCGTTACTGGCAGAGAAAACATAGTTGCTATAGAGGTTGGGACTCTTGGCGCAGCTGCAAAAACACGGGACTAAAGAAAGAGGCGGCGGGGTGCCAAATGATGGATAAGTAAGAATGATAGTGAGAGGAAAGTAGAGAGAAATGCAGGGAGGGAAGAGGATAGGGAATGGTCAACATTATCTCAAAAAAGTGGACTTGCAAAGTTGTGTGCTGCTACTCTATCAGACGGTAACAAACGGAATCTCTGGCGTCTCTGAAAGTGTATTGTCAGGGATTGATACAATTACAATACTGGACTACTTCGAGATTTGAAGTTGGCCAGTGGGGCACTTGCTATATTTTCTTCCTCTCTTTTTTTCAACAGTGACTCAACCCTCCTTCTTAGAGATTACATTAAAATGTGGTATGTTTCATCTGTAGATTAGTGTTAATGGCCAAACAGAAAAGTTAGGATTAATATACAAACAGTTATGCCTTCCTTCCCGACCCACAATATTGGTTCAGCCAGTTAACGGGCAGTGGTTTTCAATTCAAACTTATTGCATGTCAGTTTGCATGCCTTAAATATATCTTCAAGAAAAAAGATATCCGTTGATTTTCAAATGCAGAAAGCAAAGCCATATTTATGTCTATACAATTAATGAGGGAAAATAAATGCTGTTTCACTTGCTGTCACCGTGTTCTAATTGTCAGTCAATTTCACTTTCAAAACAAACATATAACCTTTCAAGAGTGATGGTCTCATACTTACCTTTTAATATACATTTCATTCACTTTGTTTTCAACTTTTTCTTTCTCGTTTACTGTTTTGTCTGACAAACGAAAAACGTCGCCCCTAAAGAGTTTGTGTAAAGTCATCTGATCCCAAACCCCTTTCGTGTATGTGACACAGGTTCTCTTTTTTAGTGGCTATGAGTGACTTAAACATCTCCTCTCACCCCTAATAATAAGTCGTGTATTCCAAATTTTAAACAGTGTTTTTTTTTTTTCATACGTGTGTCTGTACATTTCATTCAGAAGCATTCTTGGAACTTATGCTTTTAAAAATGCTAAACATGTTAAGTTTTATGTAGTTTTCAATATTGTCCTATGTACCTCGTCTTTGAGTTCATTGACCTCGTCGCCAGACGACCTGTGGTTTGTCTTCGTTTAAAATCAGTTTGAAATGTTCACTAAACTTTCTTTTACCGCCATGGATGTTTCATGGAATTATTATTTTTGCATTCGTGAGCTTTGCGCCGTATACAAAGAGGAAAAAAAAAACGTGGTTTTTGTTCATCAGGTCACGGAACTTTTTAGAGGAGGGGACGGAACTCCTCAATCCCGGTATGGAAGATAGACTGGCAGGCAACAGACTGCAACGCCAGGCCGTTTTCTTTTCTTAGGAATGATTCTGATGACGAAAAGCAAAACACTGAAGAATAGGTTACGAATAGATCTGTTCCGGAAAAAAAAAATGGCAGAAGATAACGCCTGTTGTTTTTTTTCTTCAGAATAGTTACCTTTTCAAATGAGTAGATATAGAGAATGAAAAGAATTATTTGAAGCGCACGCCAGGATCATGATCGGAATATCGACTGTCTTCATCACAGGTGCACCATTTTGTACCTACAAGTATACGTTTTGTCTCCCTGACTGAATTCTAAAGCTGGCTGATTGGTTAGATGCTTTGGGTGTGCCCACCACAGAGATCTGTCCCATAAAAACAGCGGCGTCACGCTCGCTGAACGCGAGTGCTAACTAGTAGAAAGAAACTCGTGGAGAGCGTGGCAGCAGAGAGTCCTCAGAAGAGAAGCCCCCTTCAAGCAAGTGTTTCGGCCCTTATCTCCTGACACTCTAGGGGGGTTGGGCCACACCCGGTTCATGACTCCGGATGTCCCTCTGCTGCCCCTTTTTTTTCCCATCTTGGGACGAGCCATGGCTGGGATTCGAACCCATGACCTTCTGGACATGCTCATTTTCCACTTAATGACTCGCGCTTTAACCACTGAGCCACAGGGACACCTGATATTTGTAGGGAAATTAAGCCTTATGAAGTTCACTTTTGTTCCTCCTTGACCAGATCCAGCTTGAACACCTCTCTGCCGCTTCTGCCATTGCTTTCAGGGCTCTGGTTTTTTCCTTCCCTGCAACTGAGAGCTGTTTCATGAGGCTGTATGCAGACGTTCCTACAAACCCCCTAGCTCCAATTTCTGCAGTGAGGACTTTGACCTGATAGCCTTCTCTCCTCAGGCTGTTTGCCAGATCAGCATACTTTTCAGTCTTGTAGATTTGAGCTGCCTCCATTCTGTTCTCATATGGCACTGTGAGCTCGATCATGATCAGCTGCTTGGTTGACTTAGAGTGGACTACTATGTCTGGTCTCATGCC
The DNA here is from genome assembly GCA_033310375.1 of Conus canariensis. Classification (NCBI taxonomy): domain Eukaryota; kingdom Metazoa; phylum Mollusca; class Gastropoda; order Neogastropoda; family Conidae; genus Conus; species Conus canariensis. Next base: position 36,204,624 of record CM065737.1, on the reverse strand, counting down.
ACTCTTGCTGATGATCTCTGGGTGACTCTTCCATTCTGGGAGGTCTGCAGTGCACTCCCAGTCATCTGCCCCGTCCAGCAGACTCTGCCTGCATGTTTCGAGTGGCACTGTTGTTCTTGGCCATGATTTGCTGCCTCCTGCCGTGAAGAATGTTGCGGGTGCTTTTGGAGTCCTGATTTTCCCTTTTGTGGTGTTGGTACTAGCCCAGACTACTTGTACAATTTCTTTGAGCACTTGGTTGTGCCTCCATGTGTACCTTCCTTGAGCCAGGGCTACTTTACATGAGCTTAGGACATGCTCCACTGTTTGTTTTTCATGGCAGAGGGGGCATGCAGGATCGTCTGTTTTCCCCCACTTCACCAGGTTTGCATTTGAGGGCAGAAGGTCATATGCAGATCTGAGAATGAAGCTGATCCTGAGAGGGGCCATGTGCCAAATGTCATTCCAAGTGAGACTTCTTTGGAGTGCATTCTCCCACGTTGTCCATTGCCCTTGCTGGCTCTGCTGGACTGCTTTTTGGAGTCTTTTTTGGTCTTCTTCTTTTCTCATCTCCTGAATCATCATGTCTCTTTTGGCTTTTCCTTTGGCCTTTGACCACCATTCAGTTTTGGTCACCCCCAGTCCCTGTCTGTTGGTCTGTGTGTGTCCTGTTATTTCTCTGATCTTGAGACTTTCTTTTGCAGAATCCATCGCCTCTTGAACTTTCCATTTTCTGCCTGTCTTCAGCTGGGGCTTAATTGCTTCTACCACCTTGTCTCCTGAGTCCTCCAGCATGCTTTGAAGTCTGATCTTCCCTGCTTTGTATTCCTCCAGGATGGATTTCAGGGGTAGTTTCAGCTTTGCTTGGCGACAGTACAGCGCTATGTCAGTCAGACAGGGTGGACACCAAGCCATTTCCTTGTGAACTTGTTGATTTTGGCTTCCATTGCCTCCACTATGCTGGTGCAGATGTCGTATATCATCAGAGGCCATAGCAGCTTTGGTATCAGCATGAACTGCAGACACCAGACCTTGTATTTGCCAGGGAGCCCACACTGGTCAATGGTCTCCAAGCCTTCCTCCGCCATCTGTTTGGTTTCTTTTGCTCTTTGTGTGTCTTTCAGCGTATCATCATACCATCTTCCAAGGCTCTTGACTGGTTCTTCTGTGACTGTTGGAATGGCCTGGTTGGCAACACTGAAGACCACAGATCCGGCCACTTTTCCTTTCCTCAGTGAGAGACTCCGTGATTTCTTTGGCTTGAACTTCATTCTGGATGAGGCAACTATGTCGTCCAGCCTCTCCAGCACATGACGTGTCTCGTCTTCTCTGGATGAAATCACTGTAGTGTCATCCATGAAGGCCTTGAGAGGAGCCATCTTGTATCCATCGCCAAGGTCTGTTTGTCTCGCGTTGTTTGTTGCTGCTTTCAAGATGAGTTCCATTGCCAGCACGAACAGTATTGGGGAAATTGCACAGCCCATTGCAATACCCACTTCCAAGTTGATCCAGTCTGTTGTGTACTCCTTGGTAGAGAACCGCATTGAGAAGCCATTGAAGTACTTCTTGAGCATGTCGCGGATGTTCTTTGGCACATGGTACATCTCAAGAGCCAACTGTATCATCTCATGGGGCACAGATCCATATGCGTTTGCCAGATCAAGCCACACTACGTCCAGGTCTCTCTTTTCTGTTTTTGCTTTTTGGATTGCGTCCCAGATCATTGTGGCGTGTTCTACACAGCCCGCCACGCCTGGGATGCCACCTTTCTGGACTGACACATCCAAGTACTTGTTTTCCATCAGGTACTTGGTCAGCCTTGCTGCCATGACAGAGAAGAAGATTTTCCCTTCGACGTTCAGTAGTGATATTGGCCTGAACTGGCTAATGTCACTTGAGTTTTGCTCTTTGGGGATGTACACACCATCTGCCGTCATCCACTGGCCGCTGATCTTCTGGTTTCTCCAAGCCGATCGCAGCAGCCTGTGGAGCCACTCCAGCACCTTGGGACATTTCTTGTAAAGCTGGTAAGGTATTCCGTTTGGCCCTGGTGATGATTTGGCTCTGGCTTTGTCGACCACCTTCTTGATTTCCGCCAACGTTGGAGGCTTGCCATTGAACTGTTCCTCAGGGTTGGTTGGCCACACCAGACCTTGAATGTCGAGTGGTGCTTTGCTCTGTGGGTCAGAGTATGTTTTCCTCAGATGCTGCTCAAGAACTCCTTTGTCCACACTTAGGGTCCCAGATTTTGGCTGCTCAAACAGTGTTCTGGCAAACTGGAAGGGGTCTCTGAAGAAGCGCTCTTGTGTCTTCTTCTTTTTGCTCTTCCTCTTCCTCGCAGATTCCGCTTTGCTGAGGGCACTGTGTTTTTCTTTCAGGTCTTTCCACAGTTTTTCCAAGCCTTGTTTTTCAGCTGGCAGTGCGGTCTTCATTTGCATCTTGAGGTTTTTCTTTTGGACCCTGATCTTGTCCATCTTTTCTTGGCGTCTGGATTTCTTTGGAGGTGTTTTCTCTTTGGGTAGTTTTGCTCCATAGGCGTCTCTACATGTGGCATACACAATGTCCCCATATGTGGCTAGTTTGTGTTCCAGGGTGCTTTTCCCTATCAGTGCATCGAGTCTTTGGACGATTTTTGCATCCAGTTTCTCCCAATCTTCAGTTTCGTTTGCTCGTGGCAGGTTGAGTTTCAGGCGCCTGGCATCGAGGGCCTGTGCAAATTCCTCATCCGAACCAACAGCGTGGATGTCCTTGGCACTGTGGTTTAAATCCTGGCCTTGGTCTATAGATTACCCCCCTTGCAGATTCTCGAACATTGTCTACTGGTAGCTGACTCAAAGATCGAGCAATTTCTCTTTCTGAGACATTTGTTACAGATCCAGGTGTTTTCTCCTTAACATGATAGTCCCTACTTCTCCTTTGTAAAGGTGTCTGAGAGTAACTGTGTTCTGGACACACATTTAGCATAAGGGAAACAATGCAGAAATCATTATCCAAGAAGCTACAGCATGGATGCATCTAATTCGTGGACACACAGCAGGGAACGTTCACATGTAACTTTGAAAAAGAGACCTTGACACAGGCAGGCTTTCTCCAACACACACTTCACAGAATATCTTATCTCTACTACTTCAACAAGAATATTCTCACCTTTGCTACTCATGACAAATCAAAATGTTGTCATGGGTAACACAGGAAAAATGTTTTGAACGAAGGAGTAGAGATTTTGACCCATCGGCATCGCGAAAAATAAAGAATGTGTTTCAAATAAAGATTGACATTTCACCAATTCGCCATACGCTGGAAACACAGCTTCACAGCGAATTACCATCTGTTTAACAACACATAGAAACAGCATAAGTAGTTACTGGAAATGAAATATGTATATCTCCTTATCGTTTATGCCTCTCAAGGTTTCGCTGAAAGTTTACGTGCGATTTCCGTTGACCAGGTTCGAGAAAAAACATCGGGCATGGCTTCCAAGTGAAAATACTGATGCTTCCTAAAACAGTCCAGTAGTTGCATGACCGTCGTCTTCTTCCTGCTTCCACACCGGCGAAAGTCCCTTTTTCGTGTCTAGTGGCCTCAAAGCAAATAGACAATTATAAACGATCTAAAGAAATCTTCCTAATTTTAACAGAGCAGCAGAGAGGCCATACCTCACAACATTTTAACTCTATGTTTGATTGCTGATTCATAACTTGTTTGTTTGTTTGTTTGTTGTGTTTGTGTGTGTGTGCGCCTACGCGCGCGCATGCGTGCGTGTGTGTGTGTGTGTGTGTGTGTGTGTGTGTGTGTGTGTGTGTGTGTGTGAATACATTGCAGGTAATGTTGGATTTCAGGAATGCACATTGGGAAGACTGTATTTCACAGATCTGACTATCATTGAAATTATGAATAACATTTAAGGAATGCACATTGGGAAGACTGCATTTCACAGAATATCTATCACTGGAATTATGAATAACATACAAAATGTAATCTACAAAGAATTTGGACAGTTAGCAGTTCGTCCTTCTTAACAAGAAACGATCTTCTAAAATGTCAAGAAAATTTGACGTTTCCCACGGGTATGTGTGTTGTCCAGTCCTTTTCATAGTGTACACAACGCCCATGACAGATCATTCACAGCCATTCTGTTCATCATGAAATGTTCGCCGATGACACTCAGCTTAAACATTCTGACACGCTAGACAAAATTGCAGTCTGGTCAAAAATCTTCAAGGCTGTGTCTCTGATATCAAACAGTGGATGTCTACAAATAAGCTGGAATAAAATGATGATAAAACAGAAGCTATCCGATTTACAAAACACTCTCAAGCTCAAGACCCCCGGCTTCATCCGTCAATAGTCCTAGGCTCCACTGACATCTCATTTATGCCATTTGTTCGTGATCTTGGCTTCTATCTCGACTCTGATCTCACCCTGAAACACCACATAGCCAAAATCTGCCAAGCAGCTTTTCTCGAACTCCGTCGCATCAGCTTTATCAGACCTTTCCTTAAAGAACAGGCCACGAAGACGTTGGCGTCTTCCTGCATTCTGTCAAGATTAGATTATTGTAATGCTCTTCTCCTTGGTGTATCCGCAGCCTTACTCCAGCCACTACAAAGTGTTCAAAATTCAGCCGCACGCCTTATCTTCAAGGTACCAAAGCAGCATCGTACTTCCGATCTCTTGAAGAAATTACTCTGGCTCAAAATCGAGCACAGAATTCAGTATAAGTCGGCGTGGCTATGATATAAGGTTATCACAGGTGAAGCGCCTACCTATCCCTTTGATCGCTTCGAAATATCTATTACTACACGTCCCCTCCGTTCTTTCTCTGATGGCCGAATTATTTTCGAATTCCCTCATATAACCGAAAGCAGCACGGTTCTAGAGCATTCTCATTTTCTGCGGTAACACTCTGGAATTCACTGCCTTTCCATCTACGTCATGTCCCTTCCTTCCCGACTTTCAAGCCAAACAGAGTAGCAGAGAGGCCATGTCTCACAACAGTTTAACACTTTGCAATCCATGGCGATGAACAATGACTTAGAATGATTTAACATTCTACATGTGTGTTTGTATACTTCAACTTATAAACTTGTCCTTCCCCACAGTGTTCTGTCTTCACAACTCCGACGCCTCGTTCTACAATTTAAAAAACGACTGTTCACACGATTCATTTTATTGTATTTTTTTTATCTTCCTCTCTCTAAAAGACATATCCATATGAACTCTCTCTCTCTCTCTCTCTCTCTCTCTCTCTCTCTCTCTCTCTCTCTCCACACACACACAACACACACACACATACCCACGCATACGCGCGTGCGCGCGCGCGCGCGCCACACACCACACACACACACACACACCACACACACACACACACACACACACACACACAATGCTACGCATCAAAGTATGAATTGGGATATGTGCATACGGGCATGTATAACGTGACTACATGTTTTGAATATGATTTCATTTGAAACGTGCAATATATCATTCGAACGACCGTGTGAAATATTAATTGTTTCAATATTCTTTCAAATCTTCTGGCAGGTGCGTGACGTAATATGGAAGCTGTTTGATTTATGTCTAAGATTCCACACAATATAGACTGGGTATCTCTGCGCTGTTTTAATGGATGGCGGCTTGACTGTTGGCACATTCATTAAAATGCCGTGTTTACTATGTTGTATCAGTGGGAACAACTTTAATGTCGCTACAGATTTTGGTGTGAAAATTCGGTTATGGTCTCCAGTGAGAGTGAGAGCGGATTGCTGTGGTACTGGGGCCATCCGTTTCATTTTCTATCGGTACGTTTTTATAGATTTAAGAAGTTGGGCGATGAAATGACAATGCTACAATACAAAGAAACGGTCTTTTTCCTGGAGGGGTCAAGAACATTATACTATAGCACATGCTATGGTTTTCTCTTTCCTCACAAATGCGAGAAAGATGATTTGACAACAATATGTCCATTCCAGAAAAGAAAAAGAAAAAAACACTGGAAGACAAAATGAAAAAGACAAAATGTGAGTGGGCTTATGCTTTGTATGAGAGAGCTGATAACACGTTTCGATGATTTCAACCTTCTGCAATTTTAGTTCAATATTGGATGGGCGATTAACACTGTTTTAAGTTTGATTTCGTAATAGACCATCTCTCTCTTCTTCCTCTAGCTGCACAATAGTCCTTAACTGAAAGATGATCACATGAACTATGTAGTAATGAGAATATCATGGGCATCATTCTTTTTCTTTTCTTTTTACTATGATGTCGCCCTTCTTTCTCCTCTTTCACAGACTGCCTGGAGCATCCATTCACTTAGTTTTCATTTCTAGAAACCTCCAAACCATATCCTACCCACCTCTATCTCTCCCTTCAATACAAGTATGTTGTTGTAGTTTGGTCGCTCATAAAACCTGAGTTGGTAATTAGCCTGCATCTGGTCGTCTCCCACTTGGCATGTTTTACGTGTGTTATATGTTGCATACTTCTATGAAAATTATGTCCTATTCAGCTCGTGGAAAGGTGTTAGACATTGAAAGCTTTACAGTTGAAATTTCCAGACTCCCTGTCCATATGAATCTCATTGTGCATACTTCCTATGTTTTCCAAACTTAAAAGATGTTTTGTAACGTGGTGTTTGAGCGTCCAGGAGAAGGGGTCATCCTCTAACGACTTCAGAATTTTGCTGGTCCATTAAACAATAAAGAAATAAAGATCAAGACAATGAGAAACAAGCAACATTAAAAGCAACGCAACTCGCCAAACAGCATGCTAAAACTCATTCATTTTACGCACATACTGGCAATAAGAAACAAATGTCGTCAACGTCATTGATAGTAATGAAGCAGAAAAAGTAGTATAAATCTAGGGGCATATTCTGTCTCTCCATCAGCCTGTTTAGGGGGGCTCTCAATATCCGTCCTATGCCTCGATCCAGAATTTATGTTTTTAGTTGCTTTTTGTACTCCCAGTTCTTAAAGAACAGGGAGTACTTTAGAATGGGAACGAAGAAATGCTGTCTGTGTGTGTGTCTGTGTGTCTGTCTGTGTGTCTGTCTGTCTGTCTGTGTGTCCGTGGTCAAAATGTGTTCTACTCACTCCAGACAAAACTACTGGGTCGATCTTTCTGAAAATTTGTAGGTATGTTCATTATGGGTCAGGGATGATGCCCGACGTTTTAGTTTACCGTTACAGCCGTTACTAACGGCTGTAACGGCCTGTAACGCTTTTTCTTCTTTATGGAATATCTCCGAAAGTACTTGGCCGATCTTTGTGAAAATTAGCAGGTATGTTCATTATGGGTCACGGATGATGCCCGATGTTTTAGTTTACCCCGTTATAGGCGTTACTAACGGATGTAACAGCCTGTAACGGTTTTTCTTCTTTTTAGAATTATTTAAAAAGTACTTGGCCGATCTTCCTGAAAATTTGTAGAAATGTTCATTATGGGTCACAGATGATGCCCGATGTTTTAGTTTACTGTTACAGCCGTTACTAACGGCTGTAACGGCCTGTAACGCTTTTTCTTCTTTATGGAATATCTCCGAAAGTACTTGGCCGATCTTTGTGAAAATTAGCAGGTATGTTTATTATGGGTCTCGGATGATGCCCGATGTTTTAGTTTACCCCGTTATAGCCGTTACTAACGGCTGTAACAGCCTGTAATGGTTTTTCTTCTTTATAGAATATCTCAAAAAGTACTTGGCCGATCTTTCAGAAAAATTGTATGTATGTTCATTATGGGTCACAAATAATGCCTGATGTTTTAGTTTACCGTTATAGCCGTTACTAACGGCTGTAACGGCCTGTAACGCTTTTTCTTCTTTATAGAATATCTCAGAAAGCACTTGGCCGATCTTTCTGAAAATTTGTAGGCATGTTCATCATAGGTCACGGATGATGCCCGATGTTTTAGTTTACCGTTACAGCCGTTACTAACGGCTGTAACGGCCTGTAACGCTTTTTTTCTTCATGGAATATCTCCAAAAGTACTTGGCTGATCTTTGTTAAAATTAGCAGGTATGTTCATTATGGCTCACGAATGATGCCCGATGTTTTAGTTTACCCCGTTATAGCCGTTACTAACGGCTGTAACAGCCTGTAATGGTTTTTCTTCTTTATAGAATATCTCAGAAAGCACTTGGCCGA
>CM065737.1:36181501-36191501 GCA_033310375.1 Conus canariensis | reverse complement strand
GGTTGTACTTTAATTCGCCTGTGTGCGATATACAACTGTCCTGTTCGCCTGTGTGCAATATACAACTGTCCTGTTCGCCTGTGTATGATACACAACTGTCTTGTTCGCCTGTGTGCGATTTGGCAGTACCATTCCGCCTGTGTGCGGTACATGAACCCTAGCTAACCCTAGCTAATCATGGCCAGTCATTCTGGGACACAGGACCAAGAGGAGGTTACAACTATTCATAAGGAGGATAAAGTCAAGAGACTTGATGCACGCATCAGTCAATTTGATGACACATTTTCTAGACAGGAAGTGTTGACCGCCAAAACCTCGGACAAAGACCCCGCCATATCCCAGGCACCACGTGACACTAAGAGACGGCGCGATTCTCTCTCTGATGAGAACGGAGAAGAAAAACTAGGTCAGAGTCCGACTGCGACGAGCACAGGCGCACGAAAGGTAAACAGCCAGTTAAGAAAATTGCTAATGCCACTCTGAGCAATGATGACTCAGATCTCATCGTCAGATGGAAAAATCTATGATGATGCTGAAGATACTATTTCCCTTGAATGTCAAGATGATGACTTGTTGAGGGAGATAGAAAAAGACTTGGGCAATAAAGAGAAAACAGCTGACAAACTGGCTGACTCAATGGATGAGATCATCAAGAAAAAAAAAAAAAAGATTTGCACGGGGGCTTTCTGACACAAAACTTAATTTAAGAAAGGCTTGGTAAACATCAACGCCCAGACAACTGCCTCAAGCATTATGTGCCCAAAGTGAGTACAGAAATCTGGAAGGATTTACCAGCCTTACTGTCAAACAGGCTGATGTTAGGATGGCTTCAGCGCAGAGGGCCATAGTCAAAGCCACAGCGGCACTGGCACAGAGCACTCGTGCTATACTCAAAGCATATAGCAAGAAAAAGTTGACTGATGCAGACATCAAAGCCTCTGTCACTGATCAGAACGCTGATGCTCTGGCCTTGTTGGGTCATGCATGCCACGAGCTGTCAGTAAACGCAGACAGGCCCTGCACCCCATCTCCCCAGACAGCTGACAGGATTGTGCAGTGAGAGTGTCCCCATTACTGGTCAGCTCTTTGGAGACAATCAGACTGCTTCCAACAAGGAGACCAAAGAACTGGGCAGGCTGTTCCGTGGCACAGGACCAAGTCGTTATCAGTCCAATTATGACAATAGACAACACAACAGACCATGGCAGAAATCCAACAACAAAGAAAAACGTCCTGTTTAGGCCAGAGACAACAACTCTACGGCCATCAAAAGAAGTTACAAGGGAATGGAAATGCAAGACAGTTCTACCAGAAGAACGCCTACAGTCTGTGTCACTCTTGGATGGCCAGGTGAGACACACTGTCCCTCCTCATCTGCTGGATGAAATGAGACAGGAAGCTTTACTTTTTCAAGGTGGCAGGCTTACACAATATGTTGATAAATGGGAAAATTTGACAAAAGACCCTGAAATTTTAGAAACAGTACGAGACGTGAGCCTTCAATTTGATTATGACATTGGCCAAATCAAACAGGATTACACTTTTCAGCCTGTTAAACGCATCAGAAAAGAAAGTTATTGACAAAGAAATACAAAAACCTAGCAAAAAAGGTGTGATTTCAAAGTGCCAGTCTGAAGCAGAGCAATTTGTGTCAATGGTTTTTGTTCTTCTGAAGAAAGATAGAACTCATAGAATGATACTGAACTTAAAGAAACTAAACAAAGATTCGTTTATTATCACTACAAAATGGAAACCTTGCATACTGCACTAAAACTGGTAACCCCAAACTGCATCATGGCTTCAATTGACTTGAAGGATTCACACTACTCAGTATAAGTCAAAGAGGAACACAGGAGATTTCTCAGATTTGAGTGGGATGGCCAGCTTTGGCAGTTAAACTGTCTGCCTAATGGACTGGCACATGTACCACGTAAATTCACCAAGCTGTTAAAACCTGTGTTTGCCACCTTGAGAGGGGAAGGCCATCCTTCCTCAGTGTTTTGGATGATTCACTTTTGCTTGCAGAGATGAGAATGTCATGCGTCTCTAATGTATTTAACACAGTGAAACTTCTAAGGTCTCTGGGTTTTATCATCCATCCTCAAAAATCAGTACTAGAACCCACACATCGCATTCACTATCTGGGAGTTATTGACTCCGAGACAATGACAGTAACTTTAACACCTGCGAGAGTAGCAGACATGGTTTTTTTCTTGTCTGTCAGCTGTCAAGAAAGATACAGTGAGTATCAGGGATGTGGCAAGAGTGATTGGGAAGATAGTCGCTTCCTTTCAAGCAGTGATGTATGGGCCACTTTATTATAGACAGCTGGAGAAAGAGAAAAAGACAGCACTGTTGCTGAATGCAGGGAATTTTGACAGACGCATGACGTTGTTGCCTCTTGCTAAAAGAGAATTGAATTGGTGGATCAACAACATTGAGACTGTTTATAATGTTATTCACCAAACAGTGACTGTTGTCACCCTGACATCGGATGCATCAAAAACTGGATGGGGTTGTGCATGTGAACAGTCAAAATCTGGGGGAGAATGGCTGCCAGAGGAAAAAGAATTTAATTTCACATCAACTATTTAAAACTTAAGGCAGCATTGTTTGCTTTGAAAGGTTTCCTAAATCAGGTTTATGGGCGACATGCCCTTAACATGATAGACAACACAACTGCTGTTGCATGTATCAATCATATGGGAACAGGTCATTCTGATTAATGTAATTTGATGGCACAGATGATATGGAACTGATGCATTGACAATCATGTATGGTTGAGTGCTGCTTATAGTCCAGGTAAGGAAAACAGCAGCAGATGAGGAGTCGATAAAAAATAAACCTGGATGCAGAATGGAAACTGAACACAGAAGAGCTTCACAAAGCATTGACACAATTACAGATGAATCCTGACATTGATCTCTTTGCCTCTAGGTTGAACAACCAAATGTAGTGCTATGTTTCTTACAGACTTGACCCAATTAGCGCCTATGTAGTGAGAGAATGGGAGACGTGGAGTATAGGCAGGATATGAATCATTTCCCCCTAGCCACAACCTAAAAAGGAAGAATATTCATGTGGCTTGACTAGTGTAGCGGGCGTCCCCAACAATTGTGAGGATTGCTCAGTAAAATAGACAAGGGTGGTCATTGGGTGAAAGTGACCACTGAGAGATAGTTTAATAAGGGCTGGTAAGGTGCTGGTCACGTGTTTTGAACACTGAGTATGCACTCACTATGAGGAGGGAGGAAAGAATTAGTTTTAGCCCAGGAGATGGCCTAAAGACTCGAACCTGTCAGGACGTTGGTCAAGGGGTCTTCACCGCTGACCAGTCATTACCAGGTGAGCAATAGATAGTTGGGGAAAGGTACTAGGGAAAACCTAAAGAAAATAGAAAGAAAGAATTCATATGTTAAATTGGGAAGCAGGTTACTTACACGAACCTTATTCGTGTTTCAGCCCTTCACCCTTCACTCTTCACCCTGTCAGCTATTCCTCCTCAGATGCTGCGATGGCATCTGTTTCTTAAGTGCTGAGACGGGTGTTTAACGATGGCCATGGTGTGGGGAACACACCGATAGTTCAGCCCCAGCAATTGAAGACCCCGGGTAGAGGAGTCAGATCTCATCGTTTCCCCAGTGACTGGAGAGTTCAGGGGGCAAGCACTTTTTCTGATGTGGGCAGGGTATCATGATGGTTTGGGGCGATCGCTTCCTCTGATGCAGGTATGGCATCATGATGGCATGAACTTTTTATTCTCCTGGTCTGGATCTTGGGCCAATGTTGTGTAAAAGGCCATGACTTTATATTCTTGGAGGAGGTGTGTATTCTTTCTCCAGCGAGAAGGAGGTATCAAGCAAGGCTTGATTTATCTCTCGGTGTGAAGAGAGAGAGAAACATGTATAGAATTTGTTTGATAACTAACTAGAGTGTGATGAACATTGTTGGAATTGTTCAATTCTTTTAGTAAAGTGTTTTCCCCGGAGGAGAGGGGGAGAAGAAAAAAACATTCTGTAGTGCGCCTTTTGGTTGACTGTAGGGATTGCGTATGCGTATGGAGTAAATGCTGTCATGAATGCGTGTGTGCATGAGTGACAGTGTGACACTTGTGTTTGTCTCCCTCCACTGTACTCGTGTCTTCCTCCCCCAGCGTGCACTGCTTCTTGCTGGTCAGGATGGCTGGTGCTGTGTCTGTGTCTGTCAGGCACATGTGTGTGATTAAGAGGGGGTCATAGAATGGCACACACTCAAAGCCAGCATGTGAACGATAGAGTGCAGTTTGACAAACTCATCCTCATCCCACTGATTACATGCTTTTCCATGAAAAAATAGTTTACCAATAGTAAAATGAACATGAAGTTTGAGTATGTTGATTTGCTCTGTCCTCATCTCTACAGTAGACTAATGCTAACACAGGTATCAGTCACTACAGCATAAGCGTGTTACCGGCAAGTACGCACAACGCCATGGAGGGCCTGCAGCAGCTTGTTTGAAACGTCACATGTTTCTGATTTGAGTAAATCGACAAAAAGCTCCAAGGCGTCAGCACTATGTAGTTGCCTGCATCACATTAATGCAACAATTTTGAAAATCGATTGCAAACTTAAAACACTTACTTGTTCAAGATACACAGTATATTCTGCACATACGATGCACACAAGGCACACATCACACGTGAGAGAGGAGAGAGAGAGAGAGAGAGAGAGAGAGAGAGAGAGAGAGAGATGTATATACTTTGAATTCAGTCTCACGTCTTTCCCATTTTGTGTAGAATCATCACCATTGTTTTCTCATCATCAATCATCGTCGTCGTCGTCGTCGTCGTCGTTGTCGTCGTCGTCGTCATCATCATTATCATTATTATTATTATTATGAATATTATCATTATTATTATCATTATTATTATTATTAATTATTATCATCATTATCATTATTGTAGTTATCATTATCATTGTTCGTATTATCATTACTATTATCATTATCATTATTATTTTGTTATTGTCGATGATGAGGAGGAGGAGGAGGATTAGGATGAGGATGAGGATGATGATGTGTGTGTTGTGTGTGTGTGTGCGTTGGTGTGTGCGTGCGTGCTTACGTCCGTGCGTGCTTAAGTGTGTGTGTGTGTGTGTGTGTGTGCGTGTGTGTGTGTGTGTGTGTCTGTCTGTGCGTGCGTGTGTGTGTGTGTGTGTGTGTGTATGTGTATGTATGTGTGTGTGTGTGTGTGTGTGTGTCTATGCGTGCGTGTGTGTGTGTGTGTGTGCGTGTGTGTATGTGTGTGTGTGTGTGTGTGTTGTGTTGTGTTATGGTGTGTGTGTGTGTGTGTGTGTGTGTCTATGTGTGTGTGTTCTATACATTACAGTCCAAACTAGGAAAAGAAACAGTACTATATACACTTCAACAAGTTCTGAAAAGATCAGAGACATCTGTCCGGGCATGAGCTATTTCGTTAACCGAACTAATACTAATCTCACGATTTTGGAGAAAAATAAAACAGATTGTCATAGTTTAATCATGGATTGGAATGTAATGCAATCAAAAGCAGATGAAACTGTGGTCCATGGGATGTGTGACGATTTCACCACTTTCTGCGACGTTCAAGTGAACGTTCCAAAGGGAATGTATGCGCTTGCTCAAATTCAATTACGTTCGTTTTGGTGTCAGTCTGGCGAGTTCTTTACACAATTATTGGCATGTGATAAAGAGCTACAGTCGATGTTTAATGAACAATATTTATATTGTAATACGCATTTATTAGAGGATTTCTTTTTCCATTCCAACACGCGTTGCTTGCAAGTCAGAACCATGAACAAGTCTTTCCTTCATATTGATGTCAGACCTGTACAAAAGATCGGTGTCATTATTAAATATATTTCTGAAAACTCTGGATATATTACTGTACCTCGGTTAACTGACTATCTAAACTGTGAAACTGAGTTAACAATACCTTCTGGAAATGCAGTTGTTGCTAGCATTCAAAGGGCAAATATACCCTTGTATTGTTCTGAAGATTGGAAATCAAAACTAAAAATGATTTATACAACACCAAATACATCTCGGCCAACTGTTGTACGTGTATGCATGGACCCTTTTTCACCAGCTTTTGTCTTCGTGACATCATGCCTTACAATAGCTTTTTCCTGCGCAGATAGTGGACAGACTGGTCTCAATATATATTTTGCAGTATTATCTGTGAATGATCGGCCACAGAAACTATCCAGTGGCTTTTTTAACTGCTCAGTAAGTCATTATTCTAGATTTCACAGCCACGTGTACTGCAATCAAAGCCCAGAGTGTGAGGATGGACGTGATGAAACAGAACACTGTCCCTTTAGCAGTCCTGGATGTCAGGGCATGGTGGCTTCACGTAACAAATGTTTCAAACTAATTACAGTAGAGAAACGAACACCTTTTGTGGTATTTGCTTATGAGTGCCAGGCAGTTGGGGGAATACTGGCTTCAATCAAAACAAGGCAGGAACAAGAGGATTCCCTTCGCATTTTTCAACTTTTTTTCAAAATTGGTATCATGGCTATTGGCTACACAGGAGGTTGGGATAAACAACTGTTTATGTACAGCAGGTTCCGGAAATGGTCTGATAATACCTTGATCTATTATATAAACCACTTTAAGATAAAAGGAATGTATTTACCAGCCAGAACTTATAAATATCCATATGGGCTTTCAATTGTTGTCCTACCAGAAGTTTCCGGATCTGAATCATATTTCCGAGCAATGTGTGAAATAAAACCGCAATCATCAAATGTTTTTCCTTCAAACATCGCACCAGCCTATGTTGTGTCACTCCAAAATAGTTTAACAAACACATTGCAATTCTTACTTTTGTGTGAAAACAACCACACCACGCACGTGTTTTTGTCATGTGATCATTACAGTCAATGTAGGAAATCAAGAAATGTTCAGTATTGTATGGTTTTGAACGTGACTGCTCAGCAGAAGTCTAGGAGAGTTGTTCCTGAGATGTTCTCGTTCTCCAGTTACGCCATGTTTAGGTGTGATGATGACGTATCAACAGTACAGTACACACTGGTGTGTGACTTCCGTCAGGATTGTCCAGATAACAGTGATGAGTCATTTTGTGAACATCCTCCACGTCAGGGGTTTCTGTGTTCTAATGGTCAGTATGTGTTGTATAACCAAAGGTGTAACGACTGTTCAGACTGTTGGGACGATTCCGATGAGATAAACTGTGCTGAAGATAAGAGCAACCCATGTCCCTACTGCAGTAAGGCCAGTGATGGAGACAAGACAGGACGATTTTATATCAACCTGGATGGCACTGGATATTTCACTCAGGAGCTGATGAAAACTGATGAAACTTGTCCTGATAGCCGTTACAGTTGTGCTGATGAGCTGTTGAACTGTCTTCCTCTCTACACTCGATGCAATGGATTTTCTGACTGTGTTCATGGAGAGGATGAACAAGACTGTGACAAAGTGACATGTCCTGGATTCTATCACTGTCGAGCTTCCAGAGTCTGTGTGCATGGAGACAATCTGTGTGATGGGTGGGGTCAGTGTCCACAGCGGGATGATGAACTGATGTGTGACAGGACCTGTCCTCCAGGCTGTCTGTGCCAAGGTCACTCCTTCATGTGTAATTATCGCTTTCCTGCTGACCGTTTTCGTCATCTTCGATACGTTGACGCCACAGGTTCGCTGATGTCACTGAACGATTTTACTCACATTACATATCTTATTCGTCTGCATTTGTCTTACTGTTCCCTTGTTAATATTTCACATATTAAATTTGCCAACATGCAGCTGTTAGATCTTGCCAACAATCAGTTGAGGACTGTGAATGTAAGTACTTTCCTTCATTTATCTCAATTACAAATTTTACGTCTAAGCAACAACCCTCTTAGCCAAATGACAACTACAAACGCCAAAAACATTCACTATGCTCTAAGACAAGCTGATATTTCCGGAATACGTTTAAAGACAATTATAGATATTTTATGTGTGTATCTTCCTCGTTTTAAGTACCTTAATTCATCGTTCTCTGCTATTCAGATCATTGAACCCATTGGTTTCAAGAACGTGCCACTGTTGACTGAACTCGACATACAAAGCAGTCCAGTAGAAGTATTTCCTTTTGATTTATTTTCTGGATTACCACATTTACAGAGAATATTTTCATCAAACTATAGATTTTGTTGTGAAAACATGCACCCCAAAAAATCAGACAAGTTGAAGTGTTTTGTACCTGATGTTATACTTCCTTCGTGCGCGACACTGATACCAACACATCTATATTTGGCTTTCTTTTGGTTGATCAGCTTCTGTGCTATTTCAGGGAATTTGTTTTGTTTTATACATTTATCTTTAACCCATAATATGTTTCAAAGCAATGTTGTGACGGCCATCGCTCATCTTCAGATTACTAACATCTGCATGGGGATTCATGTCAGTATCGCTGTGGCAGCGGACGCCATGTTTCATGGAATATACATCCAAACTGAAAAATCCTGGACCAATAGTGTGACTTGCAAGGTGGCTGGCTTTTTATCCATTCTGTCCAGTGAAGTGTCCATTTTGATCATTTGTTTCATCGTTTTGGATCACATTTCTATTCTTTGCTTCATTGAAAATTCGTGGAATTTCCATAAAAGGTTAAGTGATGCAGTTTGCATATCAGCATGGATTCTTGGAATTTTGTTGTCGTCGTTACCGTTTTTTCCTGGACTATCACATTGGGGTTTGTGTGGTCAGTCTGGTTTGTGCCGTCTAGGTCTGCTTAATGGACATGAATCGAATAAAAAATGTATATGGTTCATAGTTACTATAACTTTTAACTTTGTTTTATCTCTGACGATTGTGGCTGGTCAAACTGCTCTCTATAAACGAACACCTAAGTACAGAATAATAATGAATACCTCAAAGAGACTCTATTATTCCTCAGCCCACGTAACAGGCAAAGTGGCGATCACAGACGCTGTCTGCTGGTTTTGCTTCGGACTGGTGACGATGATGTCTTCACACCGTGTCACTGGATTCAGCAAACTCCATGACACCTTAGTTGTGTTTCTGCTACCTCTCAACTCTGCCCTCAACCCACTTCTCTACCTGTGGACTGTGGCAACACAGCGACGAGGACAGGCACGAGAAGAGAAAGTAGTAAGAATATTAACATCTCGTCTTGTAAACGAGGAAAATGCTCGTGAAAGAAAAGAATTACGTCAATTATAAAAATGATCACAACAACAGTAACAAAACAATATTAAAGCAACAACAATAATAACAACAAAACGACGATGACAGCGACGACGACGGCAGCAAGACCAAAGTGCTACACTCGATTTCATTAGGTACGCTATCCAGGCTGCTGACGATCTAGATGGATATGGTAAAAGCAACGTCAGACGTGCTTGAGGTGTCTTTAGTCTTCCCAATGCAGAACATTGTGTTGCCTTCACTTACATCCTCCAGTTGAGTTTCACTGGCGTATCTGATCCCGCTCATAGTTACGGCATCACTTTTGTAACGACCAAGCATCCCGGCAATGACAGCCCTGCATTGTTCTGGTCTGTCGCTTCTGTCCAACAAAGTTCGCATACTGTATGCTCCAAGGGTTAGAGTCATCTTCATTCTCTTCTTCGTTTTGCTGTGATTGTTTAAGTGGATGCCCGGGCAGGCGTGGTTACCTGGCAGGTGCTTCATACTAATGGCTTGTTTAGGGACCCTTTCACCTCATTGACCTCTATAGAGCGAGCAGCGACATCTTTTAAAAGATCGTCACAGCACTGTCGTATGTCACGGGCATCGACAGAATCCAGTGTAGGGTGGACAACCATCGCAGCATAGCCTCCCACGCGCAGGTCATGGCTGAGTACTTCCTGCAGCTTCCTCCGCTGTTCCCATCACCTCTTCTCCATTGCGACAGGACTTGAAGACAATGGTTGCTCTATTTCAGCGAAGTTGATTAGCACAGAGCAGATAGAGTGCGTAGCCTCTGCCCATCCTCTTGCCTATGGCG
>CM065737.1:36157181-36174681 GCA_033310375.1 Conus canariensis | reverse complement strand
CAGCTGATGCATTTGTACCATAGTGTTCAAGTACTTCGGCTGATCCCTGGAGTCTTTTAGCCAGGGTACGACGACAACAACAACAACAACAACTGCCGAACAAACCAGCTGGGAGCAATCCTGTACCACCCTTGGAAGCCTGTGCTGTGTTCATACGACTTTGACGGGGTTACCTTCACAGAACCTTAAGAATCTGTGTGTGTGTGTGTGTGTGTGTGTGTGTGTGTGTGTGTGTGTGTGTGTGTGTGTGTGTGTGTGTGTATGTGTGTGTGTGTGTGTGTATGTGTAAGTGTGTATGTGTGCGTGCGTGCGTGTGTGTGTGTATGTGTCTGTTGTTTCCTCTCTTCTCTCTCTCAGTCGGTGGCAGGTTTGCGTTGTCTTTGGCACTTCCCTGCCCATTCATGTCATGGACGTGACATGACAGTCGGGAAACAGCGATGAGACAGCAGGGGTGAGAGATGATGATATTCCTACAAGATTCTGGCCCCACACCTGCCAGTCCAACATTACTGACGGAGTCACTCAAAATAATCTGCCGCGAAAGACGCTGAATCATAAACTAGGTCGTTTTTTTAAAATATTTTTTTAAACACCGTTTTTGTTTACAGGAATAGGATATTTGTTTGAAGGAATAGGATATGTCAACAGGCTCGCATATGACGGATTCAGCTGCTTTTCGTGCAGACTGTCGTCGATTAACGGTTCTCTGTGTTTCGCTCGTTGAACAGGCCTTGGGTCGAACCTGTGTATGAATAATGCTATTGCCAGGGAGGGGGTCATGCCATTGGTCCCAAGGTCCATTGGTCCCAAGGTCCGTTGGTCCCAAGGTCCGTTGGTCCCAAGGTCAATAAATCGTAGTATGTGGCTATCTTCAAAACACAGTAGAGAGAGAGAGAGAGAGAGAGAGAGAGAGAGAGAGAGAGAGAGAGAGAGAGAGAGAGAGAGAGAGAACAGACAGACAGACAGACAGACAGACAGACAGACAGACAGACAGAGACAGAGGGAAGCATACTGACACTTACTGGATCCAACGGACCTTGGGACCAACGGACCTTGGGACCAATGAACCTTGGGACCAATGAACCTTGAGACCAATGAATCTTGGGACCAACGAACCTTGGGACCAATGAACCTTGGGACCAACGAACCTTGGGACCAATGGACCTTGGGACCAATGACACGCTCCCATTGCCAGCAGCGGCGGGGAGGAGGGTCCTGTGTCACGTGAGGCCTAAACACGCGCTAAGCACGTGAAAAATGCGCGCCACACAAGCTTTCTTCCTGACGATAGCACCACCCCCCCCTCCTCGTCCCCGCACTTCTCTGTCCCCCCCCCCCACTCCACCGAGCACTTTTCCGCCTCCCCGTGAAAACAGCGAATAATTCCAGAAAATAATTGAAAACAAATGAACAAATAAAAATATCCGCATCTTCCCTACAACGTCCCTGCTAAACACACACACACACACACACACACACACACACACACACACACACACACACACACACACAACGCACGCACGCACACACACACACACACACACACACACACACACACACACACACACACACACACACACACACACACACACATCCTCCACTGTTGATGAGAGGTTTTGATGTGCAGTAATTCAGTGTAAACAGAGCGGCCCTTCTCCACATGGTTAAAGCGCTCGTCAGCAGTCTTGATGTTCGCGAGTTCAAACACTTCATGGAATCGGATTTCTTTTCTCCGAACACATTTCAAATGTTAGTGATAGCGTACCGCCAAAAAATACGTAGACAAACGAATCACAAGACAAAACACGACGCGTTTCGCCCTCTTAGGTCTTCTTCAGACAAGATATATAACATTCAAGAATGCAACGCCCAACTTACGCCGAATATGAGAAGATAAGTGATTGCTCATTCTTCGCTTTCATTGTTCTGAATGTTGTTTCTCTCGCTTGATGAAGACCTTAGAGGTCGAAACGCGTCAGGTTTTATCTTGTAATTTGTTTGTTCTTGTTTTTGACGGACTCACTAGGAACTGATTTGAAAAGTTATTAATAATGCACACAAAAAAAAAGAAAACCGAAGACAAACGAATCACAAGACAAAGCACGACGCGTTTCGACCTCTTAGGTCTTCTTCAGGCAAGAAACACAACACTCAGGACAACGAAAATGAACGAGCAATCACTTATCGTCATCCATTTCGGCGCAAGATAGACGTTGACTCTTTCATATTCGTTGTCCTGGGTATTGTATATTTTGCCTGAAGAAGATCCAAGAGATCGAAACGCGTCGGTGTTTTGTCTTGTGATTCGTTTGTCTACGTTTTCTTTGGCGGTGCGTTATCAATAATTTTTCAAATTCGTTCAGATTTCCGCCTGCAGTCGCCTCACTTTGCAATTAAATCACTAAGAATTTTTTTTTTTTTTTTTTTTTTACAATTCATGAATCTTTTAATTAGGCCGCGCTCCACGTGCTCCGTGTGGTCGTCTCATGGTGAGACGAATACTACAACAATGTCTTGCTGACTCCCCCCCTCCCCCTCGGTGCCTTTTTTTTTTTTTTTTGTCAGTTTGGCCCCCCCGCGTCAGCATTTTGTGTGCAGTGCACGCGGATTGCAGCGTCACTGCGACGCGAGTGCACACAGAGTGCAGGCGTACCGCAGTAGCGTGGCGGACAGGCCGGGTGATGTACGGCGCTGCTACTTCATTACGGGAGGTGTCAGAGTAATCGGCTGTGCGGCGTCAGAAGTCATTAGTCGGGGCATGGGTTGGCCCCTTTCGCTGTCGGTGCAGGACCTGGTGTTGTTTGGCAAAGTTAGTAGTGGTGTGTGTGTGTGTGTGTGTGTGTGTGTGGGGGGGGGGGGGGTGTTAAGTGACGTGTCTTTGTTACACACACACCTGTAAAGATCGGCTGATAGGGTTGGTCTGCGTGCGCGCGTGTGCACACACCACACACGGACACAGACGCGCGCGCGCGCGCGCACACAACACACACACACACACAACACACACCACACACACAACACACACACAACACACGAGCACGCATGTGCAGGTTTGCCACACACACACACACACACACATATATATACATACACACACACGCACAGATCACATACACACATACACACCATCATGCACACATACGCAAACACATACACTGACACACACACACACACCGAACACACACACACACACACACACACACACACACACACACACACACACACACACACACCACCACACCACACACACACACACACACACACACACGTACAGATCACATACACACATACACACCATCATGCACACACACACACACACACACACACACACACACATACATACATACATACAAACATACTATACTGCAACATGCACACGCGCACACGTAATTATATTCTCCATTTCACGCCCCCTTTCTCGCCCTTCCCCTACTCACGCATCCCCCCCCACACCCCCCCCCCCCCCCCCCGCCACACACACGTATTAGTCTTTGTACCACAAACGTATAAATACGCGCTCGCACCCGCGTTCGAAAACACACACACACACACACACACACACACACACAACACCACACACACACACACACACTGTCTGTCTGTCTGTCTGTCTGTCTGTCTGTCTGTCTTCTCTCTCTCTCTCTCCCCCTCTCTCTTCTCTCAAATCCATATCTCAATCTGCATCTCCACCTACGTTCCGCATAAACTGACGGGTGATTATCTGGTTGAACTTCAAAGGCGCCGTCTCCCTCTCTCTTTTAACTCGCAATCACATTGTCATTTCCGCGTTTTCACGCACGATTTATCGCCCTTTTCATTGTTGTTGTTTGCTGCTGGTGGCTTTGTGCTGTACTGTTTTTTGTTGTTTCTGTGTTATATACATGGTCCGTGTCATGTCAATGAACTGTTGCTTAGTGTACATCTCTCTTGTCCGTCCGGGGTAACCCATGTTACGACACCCTCCCCCCCCCCCCCCACACACACACACATACGCGCACGCGCACACACACAGATACACACACACACAAGCATGCACGCACACACGCGCACACGCACGCACAAACACACACACACACACGCAAACACATACACACATACGCGCGCGCGCGCGCGCGCGCACACACACACACACACACACACACACACTGACGAACTGGTGATGCATATTATACCAGCTCTGCGCCGTGTCCCTCACGACCTAACCGAAAAGAAAATGAGCTCGAAGTCTTTCCCTCCCTTCCTCCCCCCTCTTCCCTTTCCCCTGTGTATCCGACCTTCGAGTCACTTGGCAAGTCAATGCAAGATTGTCAATGGGCCACAGCCTTTGAAGTCTCCATGTGACCGACCTCTCACACTTTTTCACCGATTGCAGATAAGAACATGGTGAAGAACACGACGAGGAACTCTTCACACACGCACGCACGCACGCACAGCACGCACGACCCACACGCAGTGCACGCGACGCAAACACAAACACACTCACACATGCACATACATGCACACAGCAAACACACACACACACACCCCACACACACACACACACACACCACACACACACACACGCACACACACACTCACTCACGGCACGCGCACGCATGCACACGTTCACACACACACACACACACACACACACACACACACACACACACACACACACACACAGACGCATGGGCATACACGCGCGCGCGCACCCGGCCCCCCCCCCCTCCCCTCAAATCTCATCTTTGTTCCGTGTCTGTATGTCGATCGGTCAATCAATCTGTCTATCTATTTGCATACAAGTGTATATGTGTGTATGTATATATGGTTGGTTGGTTGGATGGACGTCAGAGATGCAAAACACCTTTCACACAAACCTCAGTTTCTAATAAAAAAACAAAAACAAACCCAAACTCAAATCCACTTAATCTTTGACGCACACGCAATCTTGAAGGAACGTCACCCTTACCATTCCCCACCCACCACACCCTCTGCCCTTTTGTCCCCCCCCCTCCACCTCCTCAAGTTGCACACCAAAAATGAATGCGCCAAGGCCTTGCTTAAGGAGTCGAATATTTATAGACTGGCGCATTAGATTGATTTGAGCATTTTTTTTGGTTTTAATTGTGTCTGAAAGTTGATTCTCCTCATTTTCTTTCATAATTTATGGCCATCAAGACACAAGCCAGGTGGTTCCAAGCAGACAGATTAAGATCAAAGGAATGGGACTATTTGGATGCTTCAAGCTGGCGCAAAGACAGGGTCATGCGTGAGTGCAAAGGCCTGAAATGTGACGTCAACTGAGGGGAAGGTCAATGCGTTTGAAGATTGTTATTCGTTTCATCGGTGAAAATCCCTTCCCCCTCCCCCCCCCCCCCCCCCCCCCCCCCCCCCCGCACCGAAAAACAAAGGAAATCATTGGTGGGGAGTCGTTCTTTTAATCAGTTATCAGTTTAACATTAAATGCTGGCTGAAATTTAAGGTAGGCCTCAAAACGCTTACATGGATTATATTGATAGTGTTCTGGTGCCAAATCCTAATTGTGGCGTGTGACCTCACAAGCATGTTTACAAGGATTTGGGCATGTGCGACTACTCTCCCCTTGTTCTCTTTACTGTGTCTCTGGAGTGGCCTTCCCTTGGCAGCGGCCAATGCAGCTGTCTGTAGTTTTTTCTTCTTCTTTTTTGTGTGGTTGTAATGCCGTTTGTTTGGGGTGGGGATACCCCATACCCACGTCTGGGGGGGGGGGGGGGGGGGCTGAAGAGCAGCTAGTGGCCAGTGCTAGTTTTTTTTTTTATTTTAAAAACACTTTTTACAATGGGCTCTTGTATCTCTTGTGTGCGTGTAGGGGGATGCAGTGGTGGATGGTGGAGGTGTGTGTCGCGCGGAACACTCTGCCCCCTCCTCCTCTGCAACCTCCCTCCCCCTCTCTCTCCCTATCCTCCTTCTGTCTCTCCGTCCTCTCTCTCTCTCTCTCTCTCGCGCGCGCTCTCTCTCTGTCTTTCTGTATGTCTGTTTGTCTCTCCGTCCTCTCTCTCTCTCTCCTCTCTCTCTCTCTCTCTCTCTCTCTCTCTCTCTCTCTCTCTCTCTCTCTCTCCTCTCTCTTCTCTCTCCTGTCTCTCTCTCGCTGTCTGTTGTCTGTTGTTACTTACCCTCCCCAAACAAACAAGCCACAAACAAACCAACCAACAAACAGCCTCAAACCGACACTGCTGCACCCAGCCACCCCACCACCCCTCCCTCCCCTCCCCCCCCCCACCCCACTTCACCCACCTCTCCTTCCCTCTGACATGTATTCTAAATGCCCCAAGCTTTATCTTTAGTAGGAATGACTCCGCTATTTTATTGCCGATGCACATCTCTGGCTGCTGTTTCTGCTGCTGCGGCTGTTGATGTCTCTTAAGACTCTTTTCTCTTTGTGTCTGTCTGTCTCTCTCTGTCTGTCTCTCCCTCTTTCTCTCTTTCTCTGTCTGTCTGTCTGTCTCTCTTTGTCTTTCACTTTCTCTGTCTCTCTCGCTCTCTCTCTCTGCCGCTCTCTCTCTCTGTCTTTGCCTCTCTCTCTCTGTCCCCCCGTCTCTCTCTCTCTCTCCTTCCTTTCTCTCTCTCTTTCTCTGTCTCTCTGTCTCTGTCTGTCTCTCACTCTGTCTCTGTCTCTCTCTCTATCTCCCACTCTCTCTCTCTCTTGCTCTTTCCCTCTCTCTCTCTCTGCCGCTCTCTCTGTCGCTCTCTCTCTCTCTCTCTCTCTCTCTGCCTCTCTCTCTGTCTCTGCCTCTCTCTGTCTCTCTCTCTGTCTCTCTCTTTTTGTCTGTCTGTCTGTCTGTCTGTCTCTGTCTCTCTCTCTCTCTCTCTCGCTCGCTCTCTCGCTCGCTCGCCCTCGGGGAGAAGGAGCAGGAAGAGGGCGTGGGTTTGCGCTGGTTGCACGTGCTGACACAGACAAGACCAACGTCTGGTTCCGTGCCATTTCCATTCACAACATCCCTGACAGGCATCGGCGCAGTCAAGACGTCAGCTCGGAGATTTAACACCCCCCCCCCCCCACCACCCCTCCCCCCCATCCCATCCCTCCCCGACCCCTCCGCCCCACCTAGCCCCCTCCCCCCCCCCGCCACAATCCTGACCCCTATATCACCTCCATCTGAAGGGGGGTTGGTGTGTGTGTGTGTGTGTGTGTGTGTGGGGTGTGGTGTGTGTGTGTGTGTGTGGTGGTGGTGTAGGGGCGGGGAAGGGTTAGGGGGAGAGAGGGGAGGCCGGGATGGAGGGGAAGGGGGTAGGGGTTGTAAAAGACAGAAATCAGAGATTTGTTTCCGGTATTCTGACATAAATCATAAGCATTTTTTTCATTCTTAATGGTGTTTGGGGCCCGTTTGCCATTTTCTTTCTGTTTTTTTCTTTCTTCTTTATTACGCTTCTTATTTTCTTTTATGATTGACTGAACTTTTTCCCCCTGAAATCGTTTGTGTGACTTCCACCCCCCCCCCCCCCAGTTTTGTTTATCGGTTTCTTCCCCAGCGCTAGTCATGCGCGCGTGCGCGCGCGCGCGCTTGCGCGCGCGTGTGTGTGTGTGTGTGTGTGTGTGTGTGAGAGAGAGGAGAGAGAGAGAGAGAGAGAGAGAGAGTATCCAACATGATTTTCTTGTTTTTCCTTTCTTTTTCTTCTTTCAGTATGATGGAGTTGCCGTTGGAGGTTGTTGTTTTTTTTTTTAATGCTATATGCCACTAACACTAAATGCACTTACCCCCTCCCCATAACCCCAGCCCTCATGCTTCACCACCCCCATCTTTCTCTTCTTCCACATACAAACACCCTCCAGAACGGTTGATTGGCTGGCTGACAGCAGTAGCGAAAACACGAACAGAAGAAAGAAAGGCCTGCAGAGGCACAGGCAGCTGGCTGTAGCCAGCTCACCTACAGACGTAGCTCTTCTAACAATCACTGTTCACTCCCTCTGCAGGCTTATCCCAACAAAATAAAACAAAACGAAACAAAACAAAACAAAAATCTTTACGAAACAAAACAAAACAAAACAAAACAAAATAAAACAAAAGAAAACGAAACAGAACAAACAAAACGAATATATATAACAAAACGAAACGAAACGAAACAAAACAAAACAAAATAAAGCGAAGCAGAACAAACAAAACAAAAACAAAACAGAACAAACAAAACGAAATATAACTAAACGAAACAAAACAAAACAAAATAAAACGAAAGAGAACAAACAAAACGAAACAAACCAAACCAAACCAAACCAAAAACACCACTATACCTTGAGAAGAGACAACGATAAACATCGAGACTGTAAATTTTTGTGCCAGGAAAGATGACGTTTTTCCCCCCCCTGTCTTATGACACCAAAGAGTCTGGTATTTTTATGTGAATTTTTTCCCCGTCTTATGACACCAAAGACTCTGGTATTTTTATGTGAAGAGTCCCCCCCCTCCCCCCCTCCCTTGTCTTATGACACCGAAGAATCTGGTATTTTCATGTGAAGAGGTCATACGGTAAGGTTTTGCCGGTGTGGTCTCAAACTAACATCCCCTTCCTTCTAAAATGTGGTAGTACGGGTTAACTCACAGAATTGTTTCTCCGGCGAAATTCTCTTTATTCTCGAGACATTCGAAGGCAGGGTGACTTCAGACGGAAGGTGGTGCCAGGGAATAACGATGGAGTGACCACGAGACAGCCAGAGGAATAAGCGGACAAATAACAAATAAAAAAGGCCGTCTGCTTTGCCTCTGAACTTCGGAGTCTGTAAAGATGTCCAGTCTTCCAAATCTTAGGTTTTACATATCCAAGAGAGATAACTCCCTTCACACTTCCTGCCTCGTCTACAGGTAACATGCCACGATTTCATGCGCAGAGGCTGGGAATAAAGTTTCGGGTACATACAGAGAGATACAAGTGTGTGTGTGTGTATATATATATATATATATATTTATGTATATATATATATATATTATATATATATATAATATATATGTATATGTACATACACCAACACACACACACACACACATATATATTATATATATTTTTTTTTTTTTCAATAGAATTTCCATCGTGTCTGAAAGTTGATTCTTCAACTTTTCTTTCATACGCCTATCAAAACACATGCTAGATGGTTCCGAGCAGATAGGGTTTTTTTTTTTCAAGTGAAAGGAATGGGACTGTAGGGAAAGCCCGAATAGCCCTATGATACGGTCATAGAGATGAGTTTTAATGGCTGAATTCAGCGTCAGGTACGGGGGTGAATCTTCTGCACCTAATTTGTGTATGATGACATTGGCAGGGGTTAGTTATCATCAAGTGAAATGATTTAGGAGGGGCAGGGGGGGGGGGGGGAACGAGAGGGGTGTGTGTGAGAAAGGGGGGAAAGGGAGGGGGCGTGAGCTGTTCGGTGTGAGCTATAGTCACTTACCATAATTCAAGTGCTCAAAGCATGTTATGCATCAAAAAGAAGACATGGATTATATCATGGTGTGTATTCCTCACTGTGGAGTGGGGCTTGCCTCACAAGGAAGGACTCCATCCTAGCCCAAATAAATCACTGCTCTTGGTTTCTGTTTTTTTTTTCTTAGTTTTTGCCTTTACAAGACCTAAGAGTCGAAACGCGTTGCATCTTGTCATGTGCTCGCTCCATTCGTTTGGCAGTCTAGCGATTCAACTTTGATTCTATTTTTTTTTTATTTTTATTTTTTTTACAAATATAGTTTGCATCATTCAGCGAGGCAAACAGCTCCGCAACAAAGCCTAGCCGGAAGAATGCATCTCAGGTAACGGGTATAAATAAACTTTTCCCACCGCTCTCATTTGGCGAAAGACTGTTCTTAACAAATCACTCGAAGGTAGTTTTGCACAGTGCTGATCCTACAACTTGATGAGTCGATATGTATCAAAACAAACAGTGGGGATAGAGTCGCCCTTGGCGTATCCTTACAATACTCCCTGTTTGCATGTTTGTGTGGATGCCATCTCAAGGCCACCTACCCCGGCACCGATGCATCGGTTTAAACACCCGGAGCAAAAACATCCCGCTGATGCGATCCATTCTATCTTCTCTCTTCCAGAAAAAATGAGACACCCGAACGTGCGGATGGGACACATAGAAGTACTATCCTCAACTGCCGAACAAACCAGCTGGGAGCAATCCTGCACCACCCCTGGAAGCCTGCGCTGTGTTCACACAGGATGCAGGCACGACACAGGGCATTCCATTAGGACGTCAAGGGACATAACTGCTCACGCTGATGTGACCCACTCTATCTGCTCTTTCCGACTTGCACGGTGTTGTTAGATGCCTCGTGGACCGACCTTACACCACTGTTCGACGTTGCCTTTGCAGCCTGGACCTTAGAGATGACGCAGGTCCCTCATGCCATCCCATCGCATCGCTTTTTATGTCGTTTCCGTGAAAAACTTCGTCATCATATGGAGCTATCGACGGGAACTAGGGATTAGGCACGTGTTTCCGGATCTTGTTTTCGACGCAGTGAGGATCTATATCTTTTTCAAATCAAGAACTTGACAAGAGACAGAAGAAGAGAGGGAGAGAAATATTTAGGAAGGGGGGGGGGGGGGGGTCCGTCACTTCTGCTGCTGCTCTTCCTGCAGCTTCTGCAGGAACAACAAAGACCACTGCTGCTACTACCACTATTGCAGCTACTGTTGCTACTATTACTACTGTTATTGCTCTATTACTACTACTACTACTGCTACTTCTACCACCACTGCTGCCAATACTACCACTACTAGAAACGACAGCACAGACAAAACAGGAATGACAGCAATCACGACTGTAAGCTTTTGTCAGAGAATGGAAGAGAATGGGAAACAAAACAAGAGACCAGACCCAAACCAGACTAGAGGGGGAACACAGGCAGACGAAACGGTGAGTGACAGAACGGAAAACAAAAAGGGAGAAACATTATTTAAAGGGGAAAATGGAAGAAAAGGAAATAAGAATTTTAGCACTTAAAAAGAAGTTCGACAGAAGCGAGAGCTGACCAGCTGGAGAAGAGAACAGATGAGTGTGAAAACAGAAAGAAAAGAAGAGATGATAGAAAAGCATGTGAAGGGGGGAAAACCCCAGAAGAAAGTTATCAGATGAGACGAGACGGACTGAGAAGAGAATATTGCTACTGAAAAAAAAAAAAAAAAACACGGAAAGAAAGATCCAAAGATACATTCAGAGAGAGAGAGAGAGAGAGAGAGAGAGAGAGAGAGAGAGAGAGAGAGAGAGAGAGAGAGAAAGTATGGAAAAGAAAGGCTGGAGAGAGAGAGAGAGAGAGAGAGAGAGAGAGAGAGAGAGAGGAGAGAGAGAGTATGGAAAAGAAAGGATGGGAGAGAGAGAGAGAGAGAGAGAGAGAGAGAGAGAGAGAGAGTATGGAAAGGGAGGAACAGAAAGGATAAACGAAACAGAATTTCTAATCAAATTCTAACTCGCGTCCGCCCCCCCCCCCCCCCCCCCCACCCCCCGCCCTCTACCAACCCGCTCCCGAAATCTCCACCTGCATCCAACACCCAACATCCCCCCTCCTTCCCACCCATCCCCCCATCCCCAAAGACACAACTTCCACAGCCACAGCCAGCCTTACCGGTGAAGGGACAGCCCAGCAGGCCGACCCTCATGCTGATCTTCTTGCGCCACTCCACGGGGATGAAGCGCACGTAACGCGCCACGAAGGGCGAGTTGAGGAAATGGGTCCGCTCCGTGTCCTTGTCCGAGTTGCCCCCGAACAGCTGGCGTGACGTCATCCACGGGTCAGTGACGTCACAGATGAAGGAGGAGGAGGAGGAGGAGGAGGAGGACGAGGAGGTGGTGGTGGTGGTGGTGGTGGTAGTTGGCGGGTGATTGGTAGAAGTGTGGTCGGAGAGACGACCGAGATGGAGAGAAGAGAAAAAGAAGAAAGCAAAATGAATTAACACCGTGGTGCACGTGCGGACAGCCATTTTTTTTTTCTTGTTCTTTTCCTTCCAGTGGGTGCAGTTGGTTAGTTGACACTGAGACTGTGCAAAGAGAATTGAACCCCCCACCCCTCCTCCCGTTCCAAAAAAAAAAAAAAAAAAAAAGCCAGATTCAGCAGCAAGACGAAGGCGTGCGCGGAATGGCCAGCTCACGACCACTTCCGGGTGATGTCTAGTTCTACACGACCCATGCTCGCGCTCACCAAGGTCGTTCAGACTGTCCGGAAGTGAGGTGGATTGCGCATGCGCGTCAAAGTGCAAGGGGGATGGGGGGGGGGGGGGTGAAGGGAGACGACAAGGACGCGGTGCAAACACTGGGTGAAAACAAGAGACATGAGAGAGAGAGAGAGAATTAAAAATAAAAAGAAAAATTCTGTCAAAAGTGAAGCTTCATGCCCGTGCAAAGGAGGAAGGAGACGTTGTATGTGTGAGAGAGACAATTAGAAATAGAGAGAGAGAGAGGGAGGGGGGGGAGAGGGGGAGGATGGGGGAAGGAAGGAGGGTGGGGCGGGGAGTCTTAAAGGATGTGTGAGGTACCGGAAGGTGAGGAAACAACTGTCGGAAGGACAGAGGGAGGGAGAGGGTGGGGGATGAGATGATGCAAGGGGGTGTGCTGTATGTTAGAAAGAAACCACACACACACCACACCACACACACACACACACACACACACACACACACACACCACAAGAAAGAAAAACAAACACCCACCCACCGGCACACCTTGAAGCATGCCACGAGTTTTATGTAGAGGACATGGGGGGGGGGGGGGGGGAATAGGCGGGCGTTGGGTGGGTGGTGGAAGGAAGAAGAGAAGGGGGAGGGTGGGGGAGAAAGGAATGAAAGGGGGGGGGGGGGGTGAGGATGGTGTAGAGGACATGGGGTAGTAAAAGATGGACGTGGGTGGTGGTGGTGGTAGTGGAAGGGGTCAGGGTGAGGGATGAGGGGTGAGGAGGAGGACGGGGTGGAAGGAAAAGGAGAGACGGGGGGGGGGGGGGGGGGGGGGGTGCTGTCCAAAGAACCAGAAGGCGGGTCAGTTCATGCAAACACAGCAACATGGCATGCAGTGAGAGGCCATAGGAGGCTAGCAGCCAGCCAATCAGCGGGTTACTGGGTTAGAACTCGCTCCCTCTTATGGAAGCATGCTAAGTCCAAAAAATCATAATTACCAGTGTTCAAACATTTTTTGTTTTTGTTTTTCAATATGCTAAAGCAAGAATTTTCATGACGAAAACAGTCATGGTTGCTGAAGAAAACCCTGTGTTATCCCCGTTTCCACCGCAGATGCGGCACATCATTATGTGAAGAGCAATCATTTTCACGTCATAACGAGTTAGGATTAAGTGAAAAGTGCTGACGATCACGGGGGAAAAAAAAAGCTGTATTTTCACCAGATCAAAACAAACAAACAAAATCTACAAGTGTTTTGCCGAGATGAATAGCTGTTTTGCCTCGAAATAACTTTTCTTGTGCGTGATCATGGGTTGTTTTCCTGTGAAAATAGATGTTTTTCCGAGGATAATTGTCAGTTTACTAACAAAACAGAAGAGACTTCCTGTGAGGCTCAGCTAATTTTACGTGAAAACAACTTTTACGGTGATAAATAACTGTTTTACAATGAACAATTACTGTTTTCTGCTACGATCAGCTGTTTGTGTCTGTGAAAATAACTGTTTCCTGGTGAATATTAGCTGTTTCAACATGAAAATAACCGTTTTCTGGTGAAGATGAGATGTTTCAACATAACAATATCTGTTTTCTGGTGAAAATTAGCTTTTTAACACGAAATTAACTGTTTTCTGGTGAAGATCAGTTGTTTCATCATGAAAATATCTGTTTTCTGGTGAAACTGGCTGTTTCAACATGAAATTAACCTTTTTCTGGTGAAGATGAGCTGTTTCAACATGAAAATAACTTTTCGGGTGAAGATTAGCTGTTTCAGCATGAAATCAACTGTTTTCTGGTGAAAAGTAGCTGTTTCCACATGAAAATAACTGTTTTCTGGTGTAGATTAGCTGTTTCAGCATGAACATAACGGTTTTCTGGTGAACATTAACTGTTTTCAGGTGGTCTTCAGTTCCTTTAATGTGAAAGCAACCTTTTTTTTTTCTATGCTGTTTCGGCTTGAAAAGAATCTCTGTCGCTATGATGATTAGTTATTTTGACATGAAGCTGGAAGTCCTTTCTCAAAAGATGTATTTTCTCAGTATGAAAACAGTCATAGTTACAGTTTTCCCATTGTAAACAGTAATTACGGTCTTTTGCAGCAAGTATGCTCCCATACACAAGCCCGTCTGTGCTCTCTCTCAAGGAACGAGAGAGAGAGAGAGAGAGACAGAGGGAGAGGTGTTGTTACGATTATAATGTTTGCACGCGCAGGTTCGAATACACTATTTGAGCACTAGGCCGTTACATACATACGAGTTATAACTGTCCCGATTTTCTGTCTCTCATTTTTTTCTTTTCTTTTGTGGGGGAGGTCCAATGTTATTTACACATGCTGTCAGTATGTAACAGATCACGTTCAATCATGGGTTACCGTTCTTTGTTTTTAGATCATTAGTGATGATTTCACATTCCAGTTCTCTCGTGAACGGCACATACATACACTGCACACACGTGTAAGATTGTAAGACACGCACGCATATCATGTATAAGATCATGGAACCAGTAAATCATGCTTCACGCACACTGGTTTATCAGAAGCCAAAGAAGAGCTGTCCCCATGTATTGTTTTCACATGCCAATTGCAAGCAAGTACACATCATAAAGCATTCCAATGTCAAGCATGAGTAACTGGATATAGAAACATCGTGGCCAGCAAATCTCCCCCACCACACCCCAATGCAAATAACATGGCTTACGAATCCATAACATGAAATAGTTCTCTTACACACGATGCTATTACACAACCATGCCCTGGAAATATTTTGAACTTTCGAAGATAGGTAAGTTATTTTATAAAGAGGGGTTTTTTCAAAGCTACATAAACAACAAAACAAACATTGTCTTTTTGGCATCATTCTTGATCTCTATCACAGGCTATGGTCGTGTAATACCCTTTACAGATAAAAATCACTGCAATTAAACACAAGCATAAATCAAAGATAATACATAACAAAGATAAACATGGTATAGAACGAAATGATATATTGATATATACCTCCACATTTCACATTTTGAATGAATTTCGTTGCGGTCGTTGATCTAAAATGGCCAAGTCATAGTGTTTACGACCCACCTTGGGACATGCCATGGAAAATTAACCCGCAAAACAGCAACAGAAAATACAAACAGATTACTTTTTGCCAAGGCGTTTGTTTGAAAAGGAAACCAAAAGGCAGCGGCTTCAAACAAATCAATAACCCAAATAATATTTTAGCTTGACAAAGTGCCAGCGATTGCAAAATTCTGATTTCTAACACTCATTCAGAAAGAAATAGCGAATTTTTTTTTTTTTTTCTGTCAAAAACCGTTTTCATTTCTGGCCTTTCTCAGTGCTTCTCAATTTTGAACAATTTCGTGCCACTCATGGGATGTAAAACACTTCAGAAAGCCTTCAAGCAAGCATACGCTTTCTCCAAATCTTCCAGTGCATAGAGGCAACGAAAGGCATTCAGAAGGCACACACTCAGGACCAGACACAGCTTGGTATAAATACAGCTAAAAAAAAAAATCACACACAACAGTACATGGATATACATATTCTGTATAAAGATATCATGACAGTCCTCGGGGGTCTGAGTTTGCTATGCCATACCTCTGAATTCAACAGCAGTGTGGGTTTGGGAGACAGGTAAAAGGGGAGATGATATGGGGTGACAGGGGGAGAGAAAGAGAGAGAGAGATGACGAGTCAACCAAAGTCCACCACACATTTTTTTTTTATTGATTGATTTGGGTATGAAATTGGTCATTATTTGGGATCAAACAGATTTTGATTGTCTCTATTTAAAGCATATGACTCTTAAATTCGATTTTCCCGATTTTTTTCTTATATTTACACTGCCTCTCAAACAGAAAAACACAGCAATTTGTTTAGTGCTTCTTAAAAACACGTCCATCAAAATGTTACATGCTAAATGATTATTTGTGGTTTGACACACTTGTGATCTTAATAAGATATCCTGGTTAAATGCAAGCTTATTTTTTTTGTAAATAATTTCTTCTTGTTAGAGGTTATCAAGAGGCTAAGGCTGGAAAAATTGACAATGAGAATTCATTAAAAAAAAAGAAGGAAAATACTTTTAATGATGATAAAAGAAAGTGTATGGTCCCTAATATCGCTCTGTTTTTCTGATACCTAGTCCGGATGATTGGCTGTTCCAAATGGAACGTGGGGGAGGAACTGAATCTCGTGTTCTGTCACATACCGAGAAAAATAGCAGGTTCACACGGTGAGTGAAGGAGTAGGTAGTCCACCAGACACCAGCCACTAGGACCAGAGGTACACACCAGCTTAGAGGAACTGTCTAAACACGTTGCTTATGGATTCATGAACTTGTAAAAACTGACTGCTAATTTAGTCGAAGATATTTATTACAGATCCAGTCAACGCCCATCTTGCGCCGAGTTCGAGAAGATAAGTGATTCCTCGTTCTTCGTGTTCATTGTCCTGAATGTTGTTTATCTTGTCTAAAGAAGACCTAAGAGGTCAAAACGTGTCGTATTTTGTTTTGAGATTTCTTTGTTCCTGTTGTCTAGCGGAATGACAACAATTAATAAAAAGAAATCTGTTCGAGAACGAGAGAGAACGGTTAAAAAAACAACAACAACAAAAAAAAACTCACTAACGTTGGTAGGATTCCCCCCCCCCCCCTTTTTTTTTTTTTTTTTTAAAGAAAATCCTGGCTAGAAGAAAAAAATCTCCTGAAAGCACAATTTTTTTTCAGAACAGATACTTCATCAACTGCACTCAACATTTGTGTTTTCCATTCGTGTCCTGAACTCCCGGTGGTGGACTTCAAGGTTGACCCTCAGACTACAGAACACCCCGACCCTCGCTACACGGCACTCACCTGCTCTGAAGGATGTCAAAGGCTCTCACCTCTGCCGGCACATGGACAGACGACACGATGGGAATCTAAGCCCTCTTCCCCCCCCCCCTCCCCCCCACAAAGAACAAAGAGATATCATAGCGGCAGGTTCCCTCATCGCTAGTCTAAGAAGCTGCATGTCTACCACACTGAGTCGTCACCCCTTGGTCAGTGACAGAACACCCCTCTTTTTCCACCCTCCTCTCCAACCTCCTCGAAATCATGGGAATGGAGACAGGGTCAGAAAGTTCGAAATCAAGTTGCGAATTTGAATCTCGTCTTTTGCAACAAACCATCCATGAGCCGGCAATGGATGTATATCATCCGAAAAGCTCATGTGAATAGACATCACAATATGCTTGGCTAGGCTCAGCAGACATTAATTATTTGCCATGGTAAACACGAAAGTGTCAATGAGTGTTACATTGATTGCTGAAGTTTTAGCTAAATTAGGTTTAAGCAACCGACTGCCTTAAAAAATAACCGATAAGATTTCTGAAACAATATGCGAATAAAGACTTA
>CM065737.1:36129681-36137181 GCA_033310375.1 Conus canariensis | reverse complement strand
CGAGAGAGACAGAGACAGACAGACAGACAGCGAGAAAGAGAGAGACAGAAACAGAGACAGACAGACAGACAGACAGACAGACTGAGAGAGAGAGAGAGCGAGAGAGAGAGAGAGAGAGAGAGAGAGAGAGAGAGAGAGAGAGAGAGAGAGAGAGAGAGAGAGAGAGAGTCGTTGCTATCAATACAGAGAGCAGTGGCGGAGGTACCCAGGCCACAGGTCATTTCATTGCGGTCTGTTTGCCGCTGGAAGAGGAGATTAAAAGGCCCCCTTTGCGGCACAGTTCCACTCTTGAAGCAGTGCTGTTCAGGAGAAGAGGGTCGGGGGAGTGGGGTGTGGGGTGTGGGTGTTGGTGGGGGTAGGTTAGAGGGCAAATCTTTTGGAGAGAACGTCAACAGAATTCCTATGCTCCACCCTAGCTTTTCGTAAAAAAACAAACAAACAAAAAAAATCAACAACAAACAAACAAACAAACAAACAAAAAACTACAAAGACTTTTTTTTATTTTGAATTGGGATTTGATCTTGCTCGTTCTTTCTTTCCTTTGGTTTACAGACATCTTTTAATCAGAATCGACTACAATACTAGCACAATAGAATCAGAACAGCAACAAACGTAAAACTTTGTGTGCTCTTGCGCAATAGAATCAGAGCAGCGACAAACTTAAACTTTAGAGTGCGCTCTTGCACAACAGAATCAGAACAGTAACAAACTTAAAATTTATTTAGAGTGTGCTCTTGCACTATAGAATCAGAACAGCAACAATCTTAAAATTTAGAGTGCTTTTGCACTATAGAATCAGAGCAGCAATAAATTATACTTAAAACGTGCTGTACTCTTGCACAACAGAATCAGAACAGCAACATACTTAAAACATATTATGCTCTTGCACAATAGAATCAATACAGCAACAAACTTAAGACTCAGTGTGCTCTTGCACTATAGAATCAGAGGAGCAACACACTTAAAACATGGTGTTGCTTTTGCACTATAGGATCAATACAGCAACAAACTTAAAGCTCTTGCACAATAGAATCAGAGCAACGACAAACTTAAAACTTAGTGTGCTCTTGCACAATAGAATCAATACAGCAACAAACTTATAGGTTAGTGTGCTCTTGCACAATAGAATCAATACAGCAACAAACTTAAAGGTTAGTGTGCTCTTGCACAATAGAATCAATACAGCAACAAACTTAAAGGTTAGTGTGCTCTTGCACAATAGAATCAATACAGCAACAAACTTGACTTGGTGTGCTCTTGCACAATAGAATCAATACAGCAAAACTTAAAGATTAGTGTGCTCTTGCACAATAGAATCAATACAGCAACAAACTTAAAGGTTGGTGCGCTCTTGCACAATAGAATCAATACAGCAACAAACTTCGAGGTTAGTGTGCTCTTGCACAATAGAATCAATACAGCAACAAACTTAAAGGTTAGTGCGCTCTTGTACAATAGAATCAATACAGCTACAAATTTAAAGGTTAGTGTGCTCTTGCACAATAGAATCAATACAGCAACAAACTTAAAGGTTAGTGCGCTCTTGTACAATAGAATCAATACAGCTACAAATTTAAAGGTCAGTGTGCACTTGCACAATAGAATCAATACAGCAACACACTTAAAACCTTGGTAGAATCAGAGCTGCAACAAACTTTAAAACTTACCGTGCTCTACAACATTAAATTGCACAGCTGACTGACATAGTGTTTTGGTTACAAAAGCATATTGACATTTTATGACGTAACATAACCATAATGCACTTCAGCTTATATTAAGTAAACAAATGTATAGAATAAAGACACAAAAAAGTAACATTAAAAAAAAAACCCTGAAAAAATCGATCTATCTATTATTGATGTATATGAGAAATAGGAGTGGTCCTTAAACTGCACCTTGGGGAGGCCCAGTGGGGATCCTGATGTGTGTGCGGATTGTTCACTCTAATACGACTGCACGCATACTATTCAATGATGATCATGAGCCAAGTTGATGATTGTCCTTAAACGCACCTTGCTT
Organism: Conus canariensis; assembly: GCA_033310375.1. Taxonomy (NCBI): domain Eukaryota; kingdom Metazoa; phylum Mollusca; class Gastropoda; order Neogastropoda; family Conidae; genus Conus; species Conus canariensis. Next base: position 36,135,162 of record CM065737.1, on the reverse strand, counting down.
CGAATCTCCTCTCTCTCTCTTCTCCTATCTCTCTCATCTCTCCCTCCTCTCTCCCATTCTCCTGTCTCTCTGTGTCTCTCCTCTCTCTCACTCTTTGTTCGTCTCTCTCTCCTTTCCCTCTCTTCTCTCTCTTCTCTCTCTCTCTCCCGCTTCCTTTCCCTGTCTCTCTTCTCTCTCTCTCTCTCTCTCTCTCTTCTCTCTCTCCTTTCTCTCCTTCTTCTCTCTGTATCTCTCTCTCTCTCCCGCTTTCCTTTCCCTGTCTCTCTCTCTCTCCTCTCTCTTTCTCTCTCTCTCTCTCTTCCTCTCTCTCCTCTCTCTCTCTCCTCTCTCCTCCTGTCTGGTCTTTCTCACGCATCTCATCCCCTCTCTCTCTCTCTCTCCCGCTTTCTCTCTCTTCGCTCTTTCCCTCTCTCTCCCACTCTCACTCCCTCTCCTCTCTCTCTTCCCCCCCTGTCTTTTCCCACTCCCCCTTTCTGTCTGTCTGTCAAAGAAGCGGAAGAAAACAAGAACGACAAAACAGAGTTTTCTGTCAACATGAATATGACATCGCAAAGATATTTCTGAAAAAACAAACAAACAAAAAAAGAAACAACAGAAAAAGAAAAAGGATGGTGTTAGTGGTGGCATGGTGGTGGTGGTGGTGGCATGGTGGTGGTGGTGGCATGGTGTTAGTGGTGGCATGGTGGTGGTGGTGGCATGGTGTTAGTGGTGGCATGGTGGTGGTGGTGGCATGGTGTTAGTGGTGGCATGGTGGTGTTAGTGGTGGCATGGTGGTGTTAGTGGTGGCATGGTGGTGGTGGTGGCATGGTGTTAGTGGTGGCATGGTGTTAGTGGTGGCATGGTGGTGGTGGTGGCATGGTGGGTTTGTGGTGGCATGGTGTTAGTGGTGGCATGGTGTTAGTGGTGGCATGGTGTTAGTGGTGGCATGGTGGTGGTGGTGGCATGGTGTTAGTGGTGGCATGGTGTTAGTGGTGGCATGGTGTTAGTGGTGGCATGGTGGTGGATGGTTGTGGCATGGTGTTAGTGGTGGCATGGTGTTAGTGGTGGCATGGTGTTGTGGTGGCATGGTGGTGGTGGTGGCATGAGTGGTGGTGGTGTGTGCATGGTGTTAGTGGTGGCATGTGGTGTGTCAGGTGGTGGCAGTGGATGTTTAGTGGTGGCATGGGTGGTGGTGGTGGCATGGTGGTGTGTGGTGGCATGGTGTTAGTGGGTGGCATGGTGTGGTGGTGGCATGGTGGTGGTGGTGGCATGGTGTTAGTGGTGGCATGGTGGTGGTGGTGGCATGGTGGTGGTGGTGGCATGGTGTTAGTGGTGGCATGGTGGGTGGTGGTGGCATGGTGTTGTGGTGGATGGTGGTGGTGGTGGCATGGTGTTAGTGGTGGCATGGTGTTAGTGGTGGCATGGTGGTGGTGGTGGCATGGTGTTAGTGGTGGCATGGTGGTGGTGGTGGCATGGTGTTAGTGGTGGCATGGTGGTGGTGGTGGCATGGTGTTAGTGGTGGCATGGTGGTGGTGGTGGCATGGTGTTAGTGGTGGCATGGTGTTAGTGGTGGCATGGTGGTGGTGGCTGGTGTGTGGTGGCATGGTGTTAGTGGTGGCATGGTGTTAGTGGTGGCATGGTGGTGGTGGTGGCATGGTGTTAGTGGTGGCATGGTGGTGGTGGTCGCATGGTGGTGGTGGTGGCATGGGTGTTAGGTGGTGGCATGGTGGTGGTGGTGGCATGGTGGTGTGGTGGCATGGTGGTGGTGGTGGTGCATGGTGTTAGTGGTGGCATGGTGGTGGTGGTGGCATGGTGGATGGTGGTGGTGGCATGGTGGTGGTGGTGGCATGGTGGTGGTGGCGGCATGGTGTTAGTGGTGGCATGGTGGTGGTGGTGGCATGGTGGTGGTTGGTGGTGGCATGGTGGTGGTGGTGGCATGGTGGTGGTGGCATGGGTTGGTGGTGGTGGCATGGTGGTGTGGTGGTGGTGGTGGTGGCATGGTGGTGGTGGTGGTGGTGGCATGGTGTTAGTGGTGGCATGGTGGTGGTGGTGGCATGGTGGTGGTGGTGGCATGGTGGTGGTGGTGGCATGGTGGTTAGTGGTGGCATGGGTGGTGGTGGTGGTGGTGGTGGTGGCATGGTGGTGGTGGTGGTGGTGGTGGCATGGTGGTGGTGGTGGTGGTGGTGGCATGGTGGTGGTGGTGGTGGTGGTGGCATGGTGGTGGTGGTGGCATGGTGGTGGTGGTGGCATGGTGTTAGTGGTGGCATGGTGGTGGTGGTGGTGGTGGTGGATGGTGGTGGTGGGGCATGGTGGGTGCATGGTGGTGGTGGTGGCATGGTGTGGTGGATGGTGGTGTGGTGGCATGGGTGTGTGGCATGGTGGGGTGGTGGCTGGTGTATGGTGGCTGGTGGTGGTGTGCATGGTGGTGGTGGTGGCATGGTGTTAGTGGTGGCATGGTGGTGGTGGTGGCATGGTGGTGGTGGTGGCATGGTGTTAGTGGTGGCATGGTGGTGGTGGTGGCATGGTGTTAGTGGTGGCATGGTGGTGGTGGTGGGCATGGTGGTGGTGGTGGCATGGTGGTGGTGGTGGCATGGTGTTAGTGGTGGCATGGTGGTGGTGGTGGCATGGTGGTGGTGGCGGCATGGTGCTGGTGGTGGCATGGTGGTGGTGGTGGCATGGTGGTGGTGGTGGCATGGTGGTGGTGGTGGTGGTGGTGGTGTGGTCGTTGTCGTGGTAGATGGGATAGAAAGGGAGAAGAAAAAAAAATTCCGTCACTTTGAAAATCACATCGCAAAGATTTTTTTTTTTTTTTTTGGGGGGGGGGGGGGGGGGGTTCCTTACAAAAAAAAAAAAGTGGGTGGGGGTGGGGGGATGCCGATGAGGGTGGGATGGGGGGAGGGGCAAAGGGTGAGGGTTGAGGGGCTTAAATGGTGAAGAACAGGGAGAAAAGATCCACATTAAAATCCTCTTGACTGTCAGCGTGTGAGGTCCAGGGATCTTTTGTGTGTGTGTGTGTGTGTGTGTGTGTGTGTGTGTGTGTGTGTGTGTGTGTGTGTGTGTGTGTGTGTTTCTGGACAGGACCAGCTGTCGCGCCTTGGCGCACTCCTCAGCAGACAAGGGGGTTCTCTCTGGCTGTTGTGGTGCCAGTCCACAACTGGTATCTCCCCGAGACATGCCGCTGCCCCCCCCCCCCCCTCTCCCCCTCCAGCAGAAAGTCTTCAGAGAAGACGCCCTCCCCCCCCCCCCTTAAGACGGGAAGAAAAGAAAAGAAGAAAAGAAAAAAGAACAACCCTAAGCCAATAAGTGAAAGTGTCATGAAAAAAGACGTGGCTTACAAAGAAACAACAATAATAATAATAAAAAAAAAAAGGGGGGGGGGGGGGGGAAGAAAAAAAGAAAGAAAAACAAATGGATAATATAACAATTTCAGAGTTTAATCGGCAGAATGTGCGTGTGCTCACATTCCTCCGTTTGGGGGGGGGGGGGGGGACCCAGTCTCTGTGTGTGTGTGTGTGTGTGTGTGTGTGTGTGTGTGTGTGTGTGTGTGTGTGTATGTGTGTGCGTGCGTGCGTGCGCGCGTGCGTTCGTGCGTGCGTGTGGGTGCGCGCGTGCGTGCATGCGCGTGCGTGCGTGCTCGCTCGCTCGAGCGCGTACGTATGTGTGTTTCTCCATGTCTCACATACACCCTTCATAATTCCACAACGATCACTTCTTACCGCACACAAGCGTAACAAATGGTGTGTGGGGGGGGGGGGGGGGGGGGGGGGAAGCGAATCCTCTCTCTGATGTGGAGCGCGGGGCGTACATACATCGCCACACGTGTTCCTGCAGCCCTTAACACCGAGTCGCACTGTGTGAATCCTTTCAGTACCCGGCCAACAAGATGTAGCGTGGTACCTCGGCCGGCATGAGTGGGAGAAATCGGTTGGATATGACTGAGCTGAATAATTATGATGAGGACGCTTTTCTTAGGGGGGGGGGGGGGGGGGGGGTGCCAGCGGAAAAAAAGAAAAAAAGAAAAGAAAACAAAAAAAAACAAAACAAAACAAAAAATAGAAATAGAAAAAGGCCACGGTTTTGCAGTTTACGCATGAAAAAGCAGTTAGTAGGACGAAGGAGATAAGATATGTTAGGGGTGATAACCGCTGTGTTCATGCGAAAACGGATATATATATATATATATCGAGAGAGAGAGAGAGAGAGGAGAGAGAGAGAGAGAGAGAGAGAGAGAGAGAGATCAAGCGCAAACAGTCACTCTTTTATCATGTGAAAACAGCCATATATCACGTGAAAATGTTAATAATATATATATATATATATATATATATATTTTTGGTGAAAAGAGCTATATGTCACGAGATATTACTTATGTGCAAAAAAGCTGAATGTCATGTGAAAGAACGCATCTTCACATTGTGATAGCTGTTTTTCACGGTGGAACAAAACGATTGGTTTTAGTAGCTAATCATCACACAGAAACGACTAGTTATGTAAGAAAAAAAAATTCCGCGTAAAAGCAACTGTTTCCAAATAAAAAATAATTGTTTTTCACGTGATCATACCTTTTCCTACAGCGAAATAAGTAATTTTGACTATTTTCTTGATGAAAATTCCAGGACTGTTTTTTTTTTTTTTTTTTTTTTTTTTTTTCATTGTCACCCCGAAGAGTAACTATGACTTTTCAAAGCGTGTGTGCTCACATACGTTTTTTTTTTCTCCTGGTCTGCAAGCTGTGAACCCATCATTCCATTCGTTCTTTGGCTCAGTGGTTAGAACACCGTGGTCCGTAGTCAGAGAGTCAGAGTTCAAAACCCTTCACGCGCCGAACATAAAAACGGCCTATTTTCGCGGCTCATCTTAACGTGTTGTCGTTCTGGCGTGAGTGCGTGTGTGTGTGTGTGGTGTGTGTGTGTGTGTGTGTGTGTGTGTGTGTTGTGTTGTGTGTGTGTGTGTGTGTGTGTGTGTGTGTGTGTGTGTGTGCGTGCGTGTGCGTAATGGCATTACTCAGACACAGCTCACTCCGATGTCCCATTCACAGTCACATCCACTGCAGCCTCAGTTCACAAAAAGAAGAAGAAGAAGAAGAAGAAAGAAGAGAAGAAGAAGAAGTAGGAAAAAAAGAAAGAAAGAAAGAAAAGAAAGAAAAAAGAAAAAAGAAGAAAGAAAGGAGAAAAAGAAGAAAGAAAAAGAAATAGAAGGGAAGAAAGAAGGAAAGAAAGAAAGGAAAAAAAAAGAAAGAAAAGAACGAGGTAAAAAAAAAAAAAAAAACGAACAACAACGAAGAATCGAAGAGAGGACAGAAGAGAGAAAGAGTAGAAGAAAAAGTGGAACGAAAAACAATAGAAAAAAACAAAACAAAACAAACAAACAAACAAACAAAAAAAACACACACACACACAAAAACGTCGAGATCCAAACTACTAAACCACATCAACTTCTCTAAGTTAGACTGTTTACCAGTCATATTCAGCTGTTTACCAGTCATATTCAGTACCACCACTA
>CM065737.1:36117181-36119681 GCA_033310375.1 Conus canariensis | reverse complement strand
GTGAGGTGAAAGAGAGGATGGGTGGGGGAAGGGGGTCATAAGGCATGCCATTGGAAACAGTCCTTTTGTTTTTCTGTTGGTTTTTTTCTTTCTTTCTTTTTTTTTTCTTCTTCTTTTCCTGACTTCTGAGTTATTAAGCACAATCCTCATCCCACTTGGTGTCTAACTGTCGACGTTTGCGTTTATTTTGTCTGCTATTGTGTGTGTGTGTGTGTGTGTGTGTGTGTGTGTGTGTGTGTGTGTGTGTGTGTGTGTGTGTGTGTGTGTGTGTGTGTGTGTGTGTGTGTATTTCTCTGTGTCTGTCTACCCATCTGTTTAATCATGTCTGTCTCCCTCTCCCTCCCTCTCTCTCCCCTTCTCCCCCTCCTCTCTCTCTCTCTCTCTCTCCTTCTCTCTCTCTCTCTCTCTCTGATTGTTCATTTGTTTGGTCATCTCTCTCTCTCTCTCTCTCTCTCTCTCTCTCTCTCTCTCTCTCTCTCTCTCTCTTCTCCCCCTTCTCGTTTACCTGCCTGCCTGTCGGTCTTTAGTATCTTCTCTTGTCTGTATGTTATCTGCCTGCATGCCTGGCCTGTCTGTCTGTCTGTTCGCCCGTGTGTGTGTCAGTGCCGACTGATTCGCTCGCAACACAGCAGACTGGAGTTGCTTCTCCCCCCCCCCCCCCCCCCCGGGGAGTGGCTGGTCTCCTCCTCTCCCGCACAGACCCCCCTCCCCGCCCCCCAGTGCAGTATCCACTGACCGCACCGTATGACAGAGCCACTGGTTTGCAGGTTGGAGAGTCGAGGGTTCGAACACCCTTCAAGACACGAATTTTTGTTAAGTTTATTGAGACGGGGTGTCTGTTGAGTGGGGGGGGGGGGGGGGGGGGGGGGGGGAGGGTAGGGGAGGGACGCCGGTGGGGAGGGGAACAGGAGGGAGAGGGAAGAAGAGTGAGGGGACGGAGGTGGGGGTGGAGGGTGTGGAGGGTTGGGGAGGCCGTAGGAAGGAGGGTGGGTGGGTGAAGGAGGTTCAGAACGGAGAGCGGGATGGGGGGGGGGGGGGGGGAGGGGGGCGGGAGGAAGTGCTTTCATGCGAACACTCAAAACTACTACTACGCTACTACTGCTACTGCTGCTCTTACTGCTCTTACTGCTGTTACTATTTCTGCTGCCTTTGCTGCTACTACCATCTTACTTCCACTACAGCCACTGTTACTGCTACCACACAACAACAACAACTAGTACTACTACTATTATCGCTACTGTTGCCGCTACAATCACTGCTACTGCTACCGCTGCAACAATGTATCGGCAGAAGAGATTCTGCACGGATTTTACACACACACACACAACACAACAAAGTGTCGTGTCATTCAAAATAAGAACTTTGTGACTGGAGTTCTGTCCCCTCACAAATTCTTCGCGATTTTGTGCTCAGAACATTTCCGAGTTACCGTTCGTTTTCAACGGACTAAAGTCTTTATTACTGGCGATTTGTGTACTGCCCAAACCAAACAGAACTTGTTCCCAGCAAAGCAGCGAGCCTTTTTTTCTTTTTTTTTTCTTTTTTTGCAATAATGATAACACGGCCCAAGATTATGCTTTCACCTGTTAACCCCTTTTCGCCTAGAAAGAATCTCATCTTTTCTAACTGTTCCTGAATGTCTTAAAAGCTGAAATGGACATGAAAAGGAATTCTGTTAGAAACACCGTGAATAGCCGATTGAATGGAAGACTGACTGCAGGCTGAAATTGACATCAAAGGCAACGCCTCTCAAAGGAACCGACCACAAGAGCGCCGCTGGATTGTCCATTATTTGGGTTCTGTCTTATGTTTGACGGCAGTCTTTGTAGCTGAGGAGATCGTGTGGGAAATTGAAAGAGAGAGAGAGGGAGAGAGATGAGAGAGAGAGAGAGGAGAGAGAGAGAGAGAGAGAGAGAGAGAAGAGAGAGAGAGAGAGACAGAGACAGAGACAGAGACAGACGACAGACAGAGACAAGGAGAGAAGAAAAGACAGAGAAACAGAGAAGAAGACAGATACAGAGACGACAGAAGACAGAACAGAGAAGATAGACAGAACCAACGATCAGACGAGACAGACAGACAGACAACAGACAACAAACAGAACGTAAGAAAGCGAGACACACCCCACACACACACACACACACACACACAGGCACGAGGGCCCCCACAACACACACACACACACACACACACACACACAACATAACACAACACATACACACACACACACACACGTACACACACTCACACACACACACACACACACACACACACACACACAACACACACACACACACACACACACCCGCGCACACACACACACACACACACACACACACACACACGCAGCACACCACACACAGAAGCAGCAGCGCCACGCATTCAGGCAAAGCGACAAGACCACTATGGAGAAAACAACACATACATATACATACACATACACGCACGACATACGCACCTCCCTCCCCCCCCCCCCCCCGGCCACGCACACACGCAAACG
>CM065737.1:36107181-36112181 GCA_033310375.1 Conus canariensis | reverse complement strand
ATCCGGGACCGACGCTCACGGCCGCCGCGCGCCCCGCACAATCACCGTTCCTGTGTTTAATAAAAAAAAAAAAAGAGAGGACTTAATGATGATAATAAGCAGCCCAGAGGGGGACTGCCAGAAAAGAAGAGCGGCGAGGAATTACATGACACAAAACACTCGTTGCTGATAAAGATAACATTATACGCATGATGGGCTTTTCTGAGTAGGGGTTGGGTCCCCCCCCCTGGGTCCCCCCCACCCCTTCGAATTCCCCTCCTACCCCCCCCCCCCCCACACACACACTCCCAGTCCTTTTTGGTCAACAGGTTGTCTGTCACTCTGACGGTTTTCTTTTTTTTATTTTCAGCGAGCACAGACACATAAATGCGTACATATTCTGTGCGTACGTATGCATGCACGCACCGAAGGGGGGGGGGGGAGAGAAGAGAGAGAGAGAGAGAGAGAGAGAGAGAGAGAGAGAGAGAGAGAGAGAGAGAGCAGGGGAGGGGAAGGGGGCAGAGAGAGAGAGAGAGAGAGAGAGAGAGAGAGAGAGAGAGAGAGAGAGAGAGAGAGAGAGGACGAGAGGGAGAGAGATGGAGAGAGGGAGAGAGGAGGGAGTGAAGAGAGAGAGAGAGTGAGTGAGTAGAGAGAGAGATGGAGAGAGGGAGAGAGGGGGAGTGAAGAGAGAGAGAGAGAGAGAGAGAGAGAGAGAGAGAGAGAGAGAGAGAGAGAGAGAGAGAGCTATGGACACATCAAGGCACACACCCACATCCAAACCCACCCACCCACCCACATAGTTTCTCGCGTAGAAAAAGACAGGTGAGGGACCATGGCAATCCAAGCGTTACCTACAAATTAACATTCCCGTGGGAACCCTCCCCTCCCTTCCCTCCCCACCCCTTCCCTCGCTCCCTTCCTCCCATTCTCCTCCCACCTACAAAAGAAACCACAGAAAGAGCCGCCACCGCTAAAGAATACGAGAAAGGCTAATGGTGCATTGATGTGGGGTTTAACCTCTGCATCCTTCAGCACCTCTACCAAATCCTCTGTTTCCCCCACCCACTCCCCACCCCCACTCTCATCCGCGTATCTTCCAGCCCCCCCTCCCCCTCCTCCATACTCCTCCGCGATCTTCACTACCCTCGGAAGTTAGGCACTTACTAGTTGGTGACTACGTTGGGTAAGACTGTCTATCTGTCTGCTCTGGAATGTCTGGTTGCCTGTAGGGCTTTTTTTATTTTCTTTCTTCTAAATACGTTTTTAGGGGTGTTTTTTTCCATCATCACGTGTTATTTAAAACCCTGATTTGTGGTCTGCAATATTTCTTCATGTGGCGTGTCTCTGGTTGTTGACACCTGTGTTGTCTGCGATGTCTCTTCATGTGGCGTGTCTCTGGCAGTTGACACCTGTGGTCTGCGATGTCTCTTCATGTGGCGTGTCTCTGTCAGTTGACACCTGTGGTCTGCGATGTTTCTTCATGTGGCGTGTCTCTGTCAGTTGACACCTGTGGTCTGCAATGTTTCATCATGTGGCGTGTCTCTGGCAGTCGACACCTGCGGTCTGCATGTTTCTTCATGTGGCGTGTCTCTGGCAGTCGACACCTGTGGTCTGCAATTTTTCTTCGTGTGGCGTGTCTGGCAGTTGACACCTGTGGCCTGCAATGTTTCTTCGTATGGCGTGTTTCTGGAAGTTGACACCTGTGGTCTGCGATGTTTCTTCGTATGGCGTGTCTCTGGAAGTTGACACCTGTGGTCTGCAATGTTTCTTCGTATGGCGTGTCTCTGTCAGTCGACACCTGCGGTCTGCGATATTTCTTCATGTGGCGTGTCTCTGTCAGTCGACACCTGCGGTCTGCGATATTTCTTCATGTGGCGTGTCTCTGGCAGTCGACACCTGCGGTCTGCGATGTTTTTTCATGTGGCGTGTCTCTGGCAGTCGACACCTGTGTGGTCTGCAATGTTTCATCGTGTGGCGTGTCTCTGTCAGTTGACATCTGTGGTCTGCAATGTTTCATCGTGTGGCGTGTCTCTGGCAGTTGACATCTGTGGTCTGCAATGTTTCTTCGTGTGGCGTGTCTCTGGCAGTTGACACCTGTGGTCTGCAATGTTTCTTCATGTGGCGTGTCTCTGGCAGTTGACATCTGTGGTCTGCAATGTTTCTTCGTGTGGCGTGTCTCTGTCAGTTGACATCTGTGGTCTGCGAGGTCTCTTCATGTGGCATGTCTCTGTCAGTTGACACCTGTGGTCTGCAATGTTTCTTCGTGTGGCGTGTCTCTGTCAGTTGACACCTGGCGGACCCCATCCCTCTTAAGGTCTGACCACAGCCGATGTCCTCCAGCTCGGAAGCTCGCCCTGGTCGCAGACACGTAGCCGTTAAACTGGGTGGCAAGCCCTTCCGCCCTGGCCGTTGACTCCGTGAGGAGTTCCTCCGCCCAGTGATGTCGAGTCAACAACATCACCCCTCACGTGGTTTAGCCCGCCAGCACAAACATCACAATCAGTTCCAAGATCAGACTGATGCGTTCCCTGGTCATTCCTACATTTCTCTATGCCTGTGAGACGGTGAACTCTCGACAGCTGAACTTGAGAGAAGGATTCAGGCATTTGAGGTGAGATGCTTCCGCAAGATTCTTGGCATCTCATACAAAGAGCACATTACCAACTCGGAGGTCCAGACCAGAGTAAGGCACGCCATCGAACCATACGAAGACGTGTTGTCCACAGTGAAAAGAAGGAAAATGAGATGGTATTGTGTAAATGCTGTATTCTGTCTTGCATGCAAGACGTGAACCCTCAAATCGGAGCTGAAGAACGGAGCCGAAGCCACGCACACGCGAGCATATACACTGTAATACTGTGTGATCACATAGTCAATGGATCATTCGAAAACTGAAATCCTTCCGCCACCCCTTGAAGCGCAAATGACATGACAAAAAATCCGTTGGTCATTGTCGTCACGGCGGGGGCGGCGAACGTCAAAAGGGGAATACGACCCGCCCAACCGATGACATGATGATAATGACAGGTGTTCCTCAAATTCCCCTCTCAAGCTGACGATCATACTCAGCGGCTAGGGTGCACATACAAAATAAAGCCCCCACCCCCGGACTAGATATAAAATCCTCGGCGAAACTTAAAAACAGTCACTCGGCAGTAGATCACTCGGCGAAAATCAAGTCGGCGAGAGTGGACGCCCCCTGACGACATGGTCCATATTGGACCCTCGGCCTAAACGGACAGAACGCATTCTGATCGGCGCAGACAAGGATGAAATGGCTTCATTGAACCAGGCATAACGCGGCGGCTAACGCTTCGCACCTCCGTTAGAGCCTGACTACCCCGATAGGACCTTGAGAGCCGGCCACCATTTTCTGGGTCAGGAACGCAAAAAGTAATGGATGGACTTGCTTAGAAAACAGTCTCCTCTCTGACATCTGTCACCTGAAAGACAACATTTGTGTTGCTTGTATTGAAAATGAGGTGGATTTTGAAAAAAGGAAAGAATCTGAATTAGAGACGAGGCTGTTTGAAATGTCGTCTTTTGTTTTTCTTTGAAACGTCAGCTTTTTGTCTTTTCTTTCCTTGAAACGTCGCCTTCTTTCTTTTCTTTCTTCGGTTTTCCTTTTTCTCTTTACTTTCTTTTTTTTTTTTCGTCTAAAATAATCTCTCTTCTATCTATAGATATTAACAAATACACGCCAGGCTAAGCGATTCCGCGATATCTGAAAACTTTCATCCGATTGGTGCAAGAAATCAGTGGTTTTCCTCTGTTGGACAGATAGGAACGCGAGTCGCGTTCGTCAGTGTGATCTATTCCTTTGTCACCTTCCTGCCTGCCACTTTTTCTTTTCGTCCACTTTTGCTTGTCTGTTCGTCAGTTTGTCCGCGAGATTACGTAGCACGACAGAAAACGAACAAACAAACAGACAAACAAACAAACAAATACACAAACAAACAAACAAACAAACCTCTACTGACATGAAAGAAACGTGGTGTGGAAAATGGACCGTAGCCCCGTAGGCGAAGCCATGATATTTGGTTGACAACTCGGATTCAAGGGCGGATCCAGCTTTATTTTCCTTTTTTTTTTTCTTTTTCTTCTTTTTTTTTTACTCCTTCTTCTTCTTCTTCTTCTTCTTCTTCTTCTTCTTCTTCTTCACTACTTTAACATTGCGAGGGCTTTTTTTTTTTGGTAACGTTTTTTCCCCCCCTTGATATATTTTAAACTGCTTTAACCTGGCGGAAGTTTGTGCTCCCCAGAATGCCCTTCTGGTTGCTTGTATTACTGTTATTATTATTGTTACCCTTTTTTTTCTTTCTTACACTCTAACCGCTGGCAGTCTACTCATCGACGGTGACTTAGCGTCTTAGGCGGTTTTCCCAGAGATATGGAATGTTTCATTCTCAGAAGGAGGGTGGTGCCCTGCTTTCTCAGTTACAATACCATACCCCTAAAGCCCAGACCGTCCACCCACACACAAAGAGGAGCACGCATGCGCGCACACATCGCTCGCGCGCGCGCGCATATACACACATGCATATACACAAACACACGGAGGCGTGTACACACACACACAACACACACACACACACACACACACACACACACACACACACACACACACACACACACACGCAGATACACTAAAATATGTAGTCACACATCGAGAGACGCATAGACGGACATGGACAGTCAGACAGACATAGAGAGGGAGGCTCGCACGCTCGCGCTAGCGCGCGCGCACGCACGTACGCACGCACGCACGCACACACACAGACACACAGACACACAACACACACACACACACACACACACACACACACACACACACACACACTTGTTTTTGTCAATCTGTCAGTCTGATTGTCTGTCTGTCTGTCTGTCCGTCTCTCTTTCTATCTGCCTGTCTGCGTGTGTGCGTGTCCCCTCTGTCTTCCTCATTCTCCCTCTCTCTCTGTCTGTCTCTCACCCTTTCTTTTTCTGTCTCTGTCTGTTTGTCTGTCTCTCCCTCTCTCACC
>CM065737.1:36074681-36087181 GCA_033310375.1 Conus canariensis | reverse complement strand
CCCCCTCTCCCTGTTTCTTTCCCCCTCCCCCTCCCATCCACCCCCTCCCCCCCCCCGCTCCCCGCCCCCCCCCGCTCCCCGCCCCCCCCCCCGCTCCCCGCCCCCCCCCCCCCCCCCCCGTTACGCTGTGTACTCCCGCTGTCTCAGTTTCACCTCCCCCATCCCAACCCCCTCTTTTCATCCTTCCCTCCTTATACCCTTCCCACCCCACCCTCCCCCACTTCTTTCCACCTGCCCCCCACCCCACCCCCCATCCCGTACCCGCCTTCCCCCCTTCTTCCCCCCTCCCTCCCCCCCACCCCCTCCCCCGCCGCCGAGGTGACGGGGCGACGTCTGGGGAGGCGGCTTTATGGACGTGGCGACGCGAGGAGGGGTCCGGTTTATGGCTGTCTTTCATGTCCACGTCCTCACCCAACGTGGTGGGAAAGGAAGTCCAGAACTGGCCGTTTAGCTTCAGTGACTGACCCCCCCTCTCTTTCTCTCTTTCTCTCTCTTCCCTACCGCTCACCCCACCCCCCCACCCCGACCTCCCTCCCTATCCTTTCCGTCACCCCCCCCCCCCCTCCCCTGGGTATCTGTATCGGTGGGGATATTATTCTAGATCGCGGTGCCAAATTCCACAGGTGACTAGACTTAGACAGGCAGGCAAACGACCTGGAGTGGTGTGTATAGGAGCGGTGGTAGTAAGTAATTGACCCCTGTGTGTGTGTGTGTGTGTGTGTGTGTGTGTGTGTGTGTGTGTGTGTGTGTGTGTGCGCGCGCGCGCGTGCGAGCGAGCGCGCTTGCATATGTGCGTGCGTGCGTACGTGCGTGCGTGTGTGTGTGTGTGTGTGTGTGTGTGTGTGTGTGTGTGTGTGTGTGTGTGTGTGTGTGTGTGTGTGTGAGAGAGAGAGAGAGAGAGAGAGAGAGAGAGACATGGTTACCCTTATGAGAGAATGCAAACTGCGTCCCTTTCTCGCATACTTCCCCCCTCCCCCCCCCCATTCGTTTCCTTTCTTCATTTCATTTCCGTTTGTGGTGCTGTTATGCATGACACCTCACAGTGATCTATTTGCATCCCACCCCCTCCCCCACCAAAGAAAAACAACAACAACAACAACAACAACCATACTGGAACAGCAGCCGTTGATAATTTGCCATTTTTATTTCGATATGACAGTTTTCTCCATCACAGACTGATCAAGAACATTTCTCACGAAGGAGCATTGTTCTGTACATAAATCTCTTTTGTTTAAAAAAAAAAAAAGCCCAGAAGATTAAAAGAAATATTTTTCACAGTAATACGTAACATCGATTCATGGTCCTGTCACATACACTGCATTATGTCTGAAGAATTGTTCATTCTGAATGTCTGAAGAATTGTTAAATCTGAACAATGGACAAATTAAAATTCAATGGTGAACAAGTCAGTAGGGAGAGGGCGGAGGGAGGGGAGGGTGCGGGGGGAGAGTCAACGTTATTTCACCAATTCTAAATTGTGGTCCTCTCATGAGGATAACCACGTCTACAGAGTATGTTCTTTCTCGTCTCTCTTGATTATTTCCCTTCTCTCTTCATTTAAGTATGTTTTAAAAATCTTTTACTTTTGTTTGTGTGTGTTTTTTTTCGTGATTTTAAACGTTTGTTTATTTCATATAAATCTTAGAGCATATTTTGTCAAGTCAACACTTAAAAAAGGTTCATTTTTGTCACTGCCGTGGTGGTGAAGTCACTCAACTGTAATGTAATTTTGAAGGTAATACTGAAAGCTTGAAGCTTGTTGCTGATCTTAATCCATCCTATATAATATTATATATATTGTATGTAGCTGTAATTGAAGTTTGTTTCGTTTGTTTCTACCATCAGGCACCTATGAAAGATTTCTTTTTGTCCATCTTAATATCATCTCTCACCCCCCTCCCCTCTCCACACCCTGAACTTTCTCTCTGTGCGTTCGTGCACGTGTAACTATACGAGCGAAAGCACGTGTACCTATGCGAGCGAAAACACATTTCGTTTCGCACTTATTCTCTGGCCATTCATAAAAATCTCTACGCGTACTTCTGAGAATACAGCACAGGTTATTTACCTGTTTAAGACGAAACTCTTTACTTATTAGTCATCGATATATCTGAGCCGTCATCGATGTACACGGAGCCGTAACCTCGCACGAAATAATGATGTATCTTTTTATAGTTCATTTACATCCGTCGATATGTCAGGAACCCTTACCTGATGCAGGATGAAAGTTATCCTTACAACGGTTGATGTACATCTGTCAACACATGAGGAGCCATGACCTAAGATGAGCATTGCTTATCAATAGTTCATGTACATCAGTCAGCACACTGGTATCCGTACACTTATACTATAACTGCGCTTATTATCTTTCAATAGTTGATACACATGTCAACACGTTTCGAGACATTATCTGTAACATTGTGAATATCTTACAAAAGTTCTTTCAATAGTTGATGTACATTTGTCAACACGTTTCGAGCCATTGTCTACAACACTGTGAAAATCTTACAAAAGTTGATATGCATCTGTCGGCAACGTAAGAGCTTTAATTTGATATGAGAAGAGCGTCTTCTGAAGTATATCTGACGCTACGCTCGTAACCTTAAATGTGATGAAAAATATCTTTTTGTAGTCAAAGCACTCCTGTCGCTACACTCACAGCCTGATATGTGATGTCCACTACCTTTCTGCACTGTCAAGGCACATCGGCAAGCACACTCAAGCTGATAACGAAATGACAATGATCTGTCAATGGTCATCATACATCTGTGGACTTGTTTGACCACCGAGACTCCTAAAAAATACATGTACACAAGAACACGAGGTGCGAGAAACGCTGTTGTAATAAACAACCGGGATCAGACAAGCATTTCTTTTTAGACAACTATGTCTCCTTTGGACGTTACACACAACAGAGGCAACAAAATGCCCCGAACAATACTCCCCAGACAGTCAGCATGAGAAAATTGTCATGCTATTCACGCTAACTGGGATCTAAGGAGTAGTGTTTAGTGCTTTTTTTTTTTTTAAATGCCTGTTTTTGTGAAACTCTTGAAGACTACGTATTTGTCAAAAATATACTCATCTGTTCCATGTTGTGCACTAAGACTAGCGTTACTTGCATCT
The DNA here is from genome assembly GCA_033310375.1 of Conus canariensis. NCBI lineage: Eukaryota > Metazoa > Mollusca > Gastropoda > Neogastropoda > Conidae > Conus > Conus canariensis. Next base: position 36,084,055 of record CM065737.1, on the reverse strand, counting down.
TGCGTTCTTGTGTCTATGCATTTTGGGTTGAGTTCAATGACACTGCAGTCTAACATTTCCCTAACCCCGACGACTGATCTTTTTCTTCTTCATCATCACAGGGCACCTGTTGCGATGGCGGGGGAGGGGGGGGGAGGGCTCTTACACTAAAATAAAAAAAGTTATGAGTTTCTGTTGAAATGGTTTTACCCACAAAAAAAAAAAATCATAATCATCCACACAAGAGGAAACGTCATTGTACATGGTGTAAACGGACTCACTTACTTTAACAAGATCCTGATAGCAAAGACCCGATGGCATAAGAGTCGATTCTGATTTTTGAAACATGTATAATATCGAAACAAGCTGATGTCAGTGCATCAACTTCGGTTCTGTCCAGTCATATCAGCAGCTCAAGCGGAAATGTCTTCTTTCAGGCAGTTTACACTTTGGCCATGTTGCAGATGTCTCCCAGTCAGTATTAAGGAGTTCACGTCCAAAGTGAAAAAAATCGGCAAATTTAGTCCGTAGCCTGGGGTTCTTTTTCAAAAGTAAAAAAAAAAAAAGAGTAAGTTTAGTCATAAATCAACTGCTGAAATCGAAGTCGGAAGAGAAGAAACCCGGTGAATGAAGATCGCAGTTTATATCTGTATTAACGGTGGAGAAAAACTGAGTCTGGCGATCACCTTGGGATTCACATCAATCATGAAGAAGACCAGTGCATCAGAAGTGAACACTACCCAGCAAATGTGGTCCATGGCTTGAGGTCCACAGTCAATGTGTAAATCTGTGTTCACATGTGGTCCATGGCTTGCGGTCCACATTCAATGTGTAAATCTGTGTTCACATGTGGTCCACGGCTTGAGGTCCAGATTCAATGTGTAAATCTGTTCACATGTGGTCCATGGCTTGAGGTCCAGATTCAATGTGTAAATCTGTTCACATGTGGTCCATGGCTTGAGGTCCAGATTCAATGTGTAAATCTGTTCACATGTGGTCCATGGCTTGAGGTCCAGATTCAATGTGCAGATCTGTTCACATGTGGTCCATGGCTTGAGGTCCAGATTCAGTGTGCAGATCTGTTCACATGTGGTCCACGGCTTGAGGTCCAGATTCAATGTGCAGATCTGTTCACATGTGGTCCACGGCTTGAGGTCCAGATTCAATGTGCAGATCTGTTCACATGTGGTCCATGGCTTGAGGTCCAGATTCAGTGTGCAGATCTGTTCACATGTGGTCCATGGCTTGAGGTCCAGATTCAATGTGTAAATCTGTTCACAGTTTCGAGGTTTACGTCACATGTAATCAGAACGAGTGAAACGGATTTGCAGTTTCCTCCACACACCCGCTGTTTTGTAGTCTTCATTGGAGAAGACGTGCATCCAGGGGTTTGTTCGCTGCATCGTGGGCACTGGTTTCTGCCAGTGCCGTAAATGCAGTCTGTTGACCTCCTGACAAAGCCTGGCCAGTACCCTGATGTGAGCGACGCAAGAGGTTCCGGACACAAAGGCTCCGTCGTCTCTCTGGCTGTAGGTAAACACCGATCCCTTGATACAGGACGACTGATTGAAATAGAATGTTACAGACTTGCCCCCCTTCTGGAGACATTCCGTGATCAACAGGGGGAAAGAAGCGTCACAGCGCGGCAGAAGACTGCCTCCACTCAGGTGAATATGGGATAAAGTGCCAAGATACATCCGGCGAGCTGTCTGGATCAGCTCAGCAATGGCACGTCGGCTCCACTCACACCTCAAGTCGAATATTTCAAAGGAGGTCACGGGGGTCACGGAGGGTGGCAAGAGCTCCAGAAGAGTGTCGCACCGAGCTGAGTGTTCTTTGTTGATGGAGACGTGCACCGTCATTGAGGGGTGGGCGGAAGTGAGGGCCAACCATCTGTCCTCTGAGGTCTTTGGCAACGGAACACGCCCACCATCATAAGCCTTCCAGATCTCGTACTCGATAGTGAAGCGAACCAACCCCTGAACGTGACAGAGAACTGACAAAAGTTTATCCGACAAAAACTCGGAATGGATGAACAGCTTCTGCAGTGCGGACAGACGGCCCACAAACGTCGCTGCTTCGTGTCGCAAGTGCCTGGCCCAGGGGAGGCCGTTGGAGGAATACAGGCTGAGGCTGTCCAGGCCTTTGTGGCCCAGAGGAGCCTTCAGAAGCTCAAAGACAGCCGACTTCCGCCCCTCTCGGAACTTCCGGCACCAAACGATCGTCAGTTCTCGCAACGTCCCTGACTGCGGCAATGACAAGAGACAGGAGAGGATCGCCTTGCACGACGCGGGTAAAGGGAGCACGGAGGCCGCGGGACAGGTCGGATGCACGTGCAGACGCCTCACTCTCCACTGCGAGCACGCTTTAGACATGATCTCCAGGTATTCCGCGTCGAAGTCCACGTCTTCGAGACACCCGTAGAGGTACAGCACCACGTCCGTGACGTGACGGCTGTACCTCATCAACAATACTTTCTCCACAGGGTCCATCTCCGAGGTGACTTTCTCCTTGGCCACTACCCATGGGTTCCCCAACGACACGGTCAGCCATCGCCAGAATTTGGCCTGGTCACACGCCGCCCTCAACGTGGTGCACGTGCCGGCGACAGCGAACCTGTCTCTGTTGTCCAGCATCTGGATGATGGGCTCCCACACCAACACGGGCAGCCGGCTGAAGTCTGGGTGAGCAGGTGAGCCCTCGTCGGAAGCATCGGCTGGTGTTCGAGGCGAGTGTCGTGTCTTGCTTCTCTTCACAGTTTTCTTTGTCCACGGTGGAGGTGGTGGGTGTGCCATCATGGACGCTCTCTGTTCTCTTCCGTTTTCTTCCTCTCTGGCCGGGCTCTCCTTCACTCATCTGATCCCCGTTAGAATGCAGGCTGCTTACAGGACGCCTGTTTTCATTTTTTTTAATAAAAGGAATCAGTTAAAGGATAACGAAACTCCGAAATTCAAATTCAGAAGGACAAACAAAGGAGGAACGAGACATTTGAACAGCAACGACATTTGTGTTAGTAAAACTGCAGATGGTGTCTTAATTCTGTGGTGTGGTGTGGTGTGGTGTGGTGTGGTGTGGTGTGGTGTGGTGTGGTGTGGTGTGTTGTGTTGTGTTGTGTTTGTCTGTCTGTCTGTCTGTCTGTCTGTCTGTCTCTCTCTGTCTCTCTTTGTCTCATTGTATGTCTCTCTCTCTCTCTCTCTCTCTCTCTCTCTCTCTCTCTCTCTCTCTCTCTACCTTCCAACCTTCCCCGCTCTCTCTCTCTCTCTCTCTCTCTCTCTCTCTCTCTCTCTCTCTCTCTCTCTCTCCCTCTCTCTCTTCCTTCCTCTACCTGTTTCGTTCAAAATGAAGATCAGTTTGCTTGCAATCACACATTTTCACACAATCACTATCGAGCAATCTTTCTCGCTCAGTACCCAGTTACATCAACTCATCATAAGACGCCCTGTTACTTTTATCTATGGTTCAGTCACATACTTTGCACAGTCACTTTCCAACCATCTTTCTGGTTCATTGAACAGTCATGTAAAATCATCACGAAACAACCTGTTATTTTCTATCTGCATCAAACGAGGGAAGAATCGTTTCTTTTGATCCATACAAAATTGACCCAGAACCGAAACGCAAATGGTAAATTTGGATCCAGTCTCTGAAACAAGAGTTCCAACTCCTTCTTGGCCTTAAATGTGAAACACTTTGGAGAGAACCTACGCCACAAGTAAACATAGCTATCATCAGTTCATCGTTTTTTCCAGCACCATCAAATTTCAGAAAAAAAAGTCTACCGTTTAAAAGCATCAAGAGATGGGAAAAGTGTGAACACATTTCATTTTGTCAGTTACATGCTTTGCTCTACTAACTCCATGGTATGGGAATGGCTTGATGAATATTTCCGAACTCCCAGGTATGTGTAGGGTGTTGATTCTTTTCGTTACTCGTAGTGCCTATGATAACAGTTCAAATTATCAGGAGAAAATTGTATTTTATAATATAGGGCATGGATTACCTGTTAAATTGTTGGGCCTGATCATTTTCAATTCAATAGTTTGCATTACAATTTAAAATGGCTTACAGATTATTGTGAATTGGAAATGATGTTTTGAATTGCAGGATCTGTTTTTTGTTTGCTTGTTTTTTATTTTATTTTTTTTATTTTCTCATATTGCAAGGACAGTGTTATTAACAAAAATAGAAGAATAGCAGCGGAATGTAGATGTCAGAGCATTTGAAAGTTTTTCCTCTTTATCGTTTTCTTTCAGTCCCTTTGGTCTAATTTGTCCTAATCATAGTTTCGTTCGATACAATAACCTTGAAATTAGTTGTTATGTCAAAGTGTGATAAAAACACACACACACACACAAAAAAACACGAGGCCTATATTTAACTGTAATGTCAGTGTTTGACTCAGGATGAAGAGTGAAAACTGTACTCAGTATGTTTATGTCAACGTTTGCAAGAAAATTAAGCGTTTGACTTTCACAAAACAGTTCACAATATCAGTTTAATACAAAATAAACCTTGAGGCCTACATGAAATTGTTACAACCTCGAAACCCTAAGTGAACGTTTTGATAGGCAATACAATATTGTGTGACGACGTCTTCCAGACATACTGAGCCCTTAGGAAAAAAAAATCATTCTCCTGAGACAATAGGAGATAAATCCTCCGAAGACAGAGAGTGGGCTGCAACCGCGATCAAAAAGATAACGAACCAAAAAGTCCACAGACGTAATCTTTTCATCCAAGGTAATGTTCACACTGACCCGCCATTGGGTTTCTGAGGGCAATACACACAGGGCGATCCTCAATGTTGGGCTGGGGAAAGTTAAAAAAACGAAATAGGAAAGATTTCCTTTCGCACCCCTTCTGTCAAAGAGCTTCCCTCTGTATCTGCAGTAGGGTTACAGTGACTGAAAATGCCAAGAGGACAAACCTAGTCAACAGGTGCCATGGAATCAACCTTAGTGTTTGATAGAAGTTGAGGGCACGGAAGGAAATCTCTCCTGTGACCGAGAAAATCCCAAAGAATAACTCAGAAAGTTTCTTTCCGTCAGCATCTCATTATCTCCCAGCGCTTAATTTCTTAATCTTGGCTTTTCTTTAAGTGTTTTCCATACAATGTCTGAACAGGTTTCTTTCCGGGGCTTGAAATGAATGCTGCCAGTCATTTGTGGAGTATTGGGGTGAGGGAACAGATAATCAATGGCACAAGGTCACATCATGGTCTGCTTTCATGTATTCTTCACCTTGAAAAAAAGTCAAACAGTCAATGCAATGTCAAAACCTGCGGCAACTTACGGCAAACATTTTGTGAAAGTTACTGCAGCAATGGAAAATGGGACAGGCGGGAGGAAAGGGAGAGGGAAGGGGTGGAGAGAAAGACATCTTTAGATTCCGACATTTAAGATTTGAAAGGAAGAGGAGGGCGGGGAGCAAGGGAGGGATCTGGGGGATGGAGAGGAAGGTGAAGGTGGATCAGAGGGGGTGTGGGCGTGAGAGAGGGTATTCAAATAATCTCACATTCTCTCCTACCTTTAGATCCTTAAACAGCTGCCGTTGGAGCGAACCAGAAAGACGATGACACTATCCAGTCTTCATCATGATAATGACTTCAGGTGAATTTCTGTTCACCGTTTGAGCTGATTCTGGACAAATGCACTCAGTTTCGCTGTACACACCGGTCAACCTGGAAAGTTCAGCTACCACAAATGGACAGTCGGTGTTTTCTGAGCACGTGAAAGAAACAACAACGTTGAACTGTCTTCACCCAATTCCGAGGGGTCAAGGCCGGAACAAGCATCTACCGATTGAGCAAAAGGATACTGCTTACAGAAAGAAGATGATCGTTTTAGGGATCAATAACGGACGTTGCTATTTATGATTCAATGGAACAACTGATGGCAACACAACATATTCCACCATACTCCCAAACTGTATTCTGATCACATTTCGCCATTGTTCATTTCATTAATTCACTTGAGGGAAAAAAAGAAAAGAAAAGAAAGAAAAAGAACAACAAGGAATTACGTTGATGTAACTTGGGGAAAAGTGTGTCCTGCATAAGTGTTCTTTTAGGTCAAATGCGCGCAGAATATTCCATCTAGTTATGTGTTCCATGCTTTTCTCTTGGATTCTGTTCCTCCTCAACTTGTCAGATTTTTTTTTTTTTTTTATGTATAAAACCCTTGCATGTCTTGGTACTGGACATATCAAGCCTCTTAACGAGTCCTAAACTGCTTGTTATCTGACATAATATGTTCAGCCAGCAAGGTCGCTTTTTCTCTCACGTGATATCAGTTCAGCCAATGATCGATGTCAGTAATAATAATATGGTAAAGAACCTGCACTCTCAAGGAGGGAAAAAAAGTTTGGCTTGTTGCAGCATTTCAGACGAATTTCTAAAGATATGGGGACAAAAGATATAGAATAGTAGAGAGAGAGAGAGAGAGAGAGAGAGAGAGAGAGAGAGAGAGAGTGTGTGTGTGTGTGTGTGTGTGTGTGCGTGCGTGCGTGCGTGCGTGCGTGAGTGCGTGCGTGCGTGCGTGCGTGCGTGCGTGCGTGCGCGCGCGCGCGCGTGTGTGTGTGTGTGTGTGTGAGTATGTGCGCGCGCGCGCGTGCGCGCGCGCGCGCGCGCGCGTGTGTGTGTGTGTGTGTGTGTGTGTGTGCGTGTGTGTGTGTGTGCACGCACTTGTTTGTATGTGTGTGTGTGTGCGCGCTTGCTTGCGTGTATGTGTGTGTATATGTGTGTGCGCGCGCACACACAGGTGTGTGTGTGTGTGTGTGTGTGTGTGTGTGTGTGTGTGTGTGTGTGTGTGTTCGCAAAAAAAAAAAAAAAAAAAAATCGCGAAAATATTCCAAACACTTGAAGGAGGTATTCTACACATTCAGAGACTTCAACAATGCATTCGACAGAGTCTGACAGGTGGCGTCACAGACCACAATGAAGAAATTGACCATCAGGCGAAAGGTAATCAACATTCCAAGCAACTGGACTCAACATCAGCTACCGCGGCGCTCATATAGATGTTGTAGGAGAATGGTTCCGTACTTCAGTTGGAGTTATATATATATATATATATATATATATATATATATATATATATATATATCCCTACAGGGTGAGAAAAACAAACAAATAAACCAATATGAGCACTGTCCAGACAAACCCCTACATAGAAGGACAACATCATCTCCATGGAACATGTGACCAAGATTATGTGGGTACTGGTCTTTTTTCTTCTTCCTATGCGCATTGCGAGACATGGGCCCTCACAACGAATCTTGAAAGAACTCAAGTACCAAAACTGAGATATTACCGCAAGGCACACTAAACATCAGATATTCAGATCACATCAACGACGAGCAGGTGCGTCAAATCATCAAACGGCACGTCGGGCACATATGGAAATCTACAGACATCAGTTCAGAAATGAAAACTGGGTTGGTATGACCATGTAACGAGATCCAAAGGCCTGTTTCTTCAGTCAGATACATAATAGGCGTCTACCTGTACTATGCTGCTCGTTATAATATATATATATATATATAATATATATATATATATATATATATATATATATATATATAGTTATAGTTATAGTTATAGTTATATTTCCCCTCCCTCTGTACCCAGCCTACCGTGTTAATTCTTGATTAGCAATCCTCCTTGGGGAATAATCACACTTAAAAATTGTATACAGATCAGCGTCAAGTAATTATCAAACCCGGCAGACTGTCCATCGATACATGATTTTTTAAAAATACTTTTAATACCCTTTTGTGTGTACATGATTCTATGCTTGATTTTTGTTTTTTCATTTTATGTGCTTGTTTCGTTTCTTTATGTCTCTCTTTAAAAAATGATGACAACTTTGCGCACTGTCCTTTTTCTGTGCACTTGTAAGCTCTAATATTATTTGATTAAAAAAAAAAAAAAAGATCGAAAGGCCTTGCTTCATTAATCGTCTAGGGAACTGTTGGGGGTAATGAAACAGAAAGGATCAGAGCAAAGGAGACTGGACTGAAAACATTGCGCAATGGATGGGGAACTGACTGACAACATTGCGCAATGGATGGGGAAACTGACTGAAAACATTGCGCAATGGATGGGGGATCTGACTGACAACATTGCGCAATGGATGGGGAAACTGACTGAAAACATTGCGCAATGGATGGGGAAACTGACTGACAACATTGCGCAATGGATGGGGAAGCTGATTGACAGCATTGCGCAAAGTATGGGGAAAGTGACTGACAACATTGCGCAATGGATGGGGAAACTGACTGAAAACATTGCGCAATGGATGGGGGATCTGACTGACAACATTGCGCAATGGATGGGGAAGCTGATTGACAGCATTGCGCAAAGTATGGGGAAAGTGACTGACAACATTGCGCAATGGATGGGGAAACTGACTGACAACATTGCGCAAAGGATGGGGAAACTGACTGACAGCATTGTGGAATGGATGGGGAAACTGACTGACAGCATTGCGCAATGGACGGGGAAACTAACAGACAACATAGCGCAATGGATGGGGAAACTGACTGACAACATAGCGCAATGGATGGGGAAACTGACTGACAACATAGCGCAATGGATGGGGAAACTGACTGACAACATAGCGCAATGGATGGGGAAACTAACAGACAACATAGCGCAATGGATGGGGAAACTGACTGACAACATAGCGCAATGGATGGGGAAACTGACTGACAACATAGCGCAATGGATGGGGAAACTGACTGACAACATAGCGCAATGGATGGGGAAACTGACTGACAACATAGCGCAATGGATGGGGAAACTGACTGACAACATAGCGCAATGGATGGGGAAACTAACAGACAACATAGCGCAATGGATGGGGAAACTGACTGACAACATAGCGCAATGGATGGGGAAACTGACTGACAACATAGCGCAATGGATGGGGAAACTAACAGACAACATAGCGCAATGGATGGGGAAACTGACTGACAGCATTGCGCAATGGATGGGGAAACTAACAGACAACATAGCGCAATGGATGGGGAAACTAACAGACAACATAGCGCAATGGATGGGGAAACTAACAGACAACATAGCGCAATGGATGGGGAAACTGACAGACAACATAGCGCAATGGATGGGGAAACTAACAGACAACATAGCGCAATGGATGGGGAAACTAACAGACAACATAGCGCAATGGATGGGGAAACTAACAGACAACATAGCGCAATGGATGGGGAAACTAACAGACAACATAGCGCAATGGATGGGGAAACTGACTGACAACATAGCGCAATGGATGGGGAAACTGACTGACAACATAGCGCAATGGATGGGGAAACTGACTGACAACATAGCGCAATGGATGGGGAAACTAACAGACAACATAGCGCAATGGATGGGGAAA
>CM065737.1:36067181-36069681 GCA_033310375.1 Conus canariensis | reverse complement strand
CACACACACGCACACGCGCGCGCGCGCGCGCACACCCCCCCCCCCCCCCCAAGATGTAACATGGAACTACTACTAGTACTGCTACTACTGCTGCTGCTGCTGCTGCTACTACTACTATTTCTGCTTCTACTACTACTATAGTACTAATACTGCTACTCCTACTACTATACCACTATTACTACACTACTACATCTGCTGCTACTACTACTGCTACTTCTACCACCACCACTACCACTGCTACTACAACACACACACACACACACACACACACATTGGCTGATTCGCTAGTCACTCATACACCACTACACCACTGTCCCTATGGCTGGTTGGAATGCGAGGGGAGAACGTACCCCCCCCCCCCCCCCCACCCAATGTTTTTCCTGAATCCTGAGATAAAATTCACACACACACACAGACACACACACACACCACACACACACACACACACACACACACACACACACACACACAACACACACACACACATAACACACACACACACACACACACACACACACACACACACACACACACACACACACCTCTTACCACATTTTATGCACTGAGCTGTCTTGTTGCTCTTTTGGCTTCTCATATATCAGTGACAGGCTAAAGTGAATTAGGCTGTTAATTACTCCGCTGACAGAGACGCCATAGAATTCGGCAAGAGTATCCCTTCTTCTGACACGTGAGATCGACCATAAGCGCTAACCGTGACGTGTCCTCCCTGAAAGTGATAGCCGTTTCTGTCAGTTTCGGTGACTGACGTGAGCGGGATCCGGCATTACTTTCATCCACGATGTTTAACGCACAATGTGACATACCAAGCGACGTGGTTACTTATTCCCACACCTCCTAATCTCTCTCTCTCTCTCTCTCTCTCTCTCTCTCTCTCTCTCTCTCTCTCTCTCTCTCTCTCTCTCTCTCTCTCTCTCTCTCCGTTATGCTCATGCCAAAATTTGCTCATCATTTCTTTTTTCTTTCTCCAAATATGTCATTTCTCTACAATGGTCTTTCTTGATATAACCTGATTTCATGAATGCATGTTGTATTTGTCATGTCCATGTAATAAATTACCATGCAACTTTTAAAAGTCATTGATAGTTTCCTTTTCTGAGAGCCAGATGAAAAGAAAACAAACACTACTTCGTGATTATTCCACTTTTTCTTTCAATTGATAAAAAAAAAAATCGTTCGTGCGACTCTCTCTCTCTCTCTCTCTCTCTCTCTCTCTCTCTCTCTCTCTCTCTCTCTCTCTCTCTCTCTCTCTCTCTCTCTCTCTCTCTCTCTGTGTTGATCTTCTATTTTCAGTAGAGTCTCGGTCTTAGAATGGGAGATCCATTTGAGATTTGGGACCGGGTGTGCACAGAAAGGCTCCGAAATTGCAGTTTGAAACAAGCCACACAGGGGCGTCCAAGACGAGAATGTGAGATGAAGGGGGAGGTGTAGGGCAGGGGGGGGGGGGGGATATAGCTGTGTAGTCTTTATTATTATCATTATTATCATCATCATCATTACTATTAACATTATTTTCATTGTTATATTATTATCATTATTATCATCATTAAAGGTGAGTATCAGTACCAGACGGAAAAACTGTAACATACAACTACTACAACAACAAGAACAACAAAAACAACAACGACAACAACAAAACAGAGATTGACGGAGGCGGAGAGAATGAATGCAAAGGGTTGGAGAGGGGTGTGTGTGTGTGTGTGTGGGGGGGGGGGGGCGGTTGGTTGACGGTGGTGGGGGAGGGAGTTGGGTGGATAGGTGGAGGAGGGGAGAACACTCTCTCTTATCTCGCACAACAGCAGCAATATTCAGCTGAAGAATTCCTGATGGCCTGGGCTGCGATTAAGCATGTAGATTTTCTGTCTGTTATGTTCATTTACTTACTTACTTATGTATTTATTTACCTATGTCTTTTTTTTTTTTTTAATCATTTGTTTATTTATTTTGTGGATACTGTCTTTGATTTTAAAGGTCGCTTTGAGAACCCCACCCCACCCCATCCCACCCTCACCCCCACAAAATGGAACCAAGGGATGGAAGACAGCAGAGGTGGAGAGGATGACGGGGGAGGAAAGGGGGGGTGAGGTGAGGCCAAAATTTAAGAGCGAAAATTCCGCAGCGCTTTCTTCTAGTCAGGGGACGTTACTCTTAGTGCATGGGGGGGGGGGGGGGGGGGGGGAATGGCCAGATTCATAATTAGAAGGAATTTTCTTTGTTTGGCCTTTAGCCCTTACAGACTGCATTTTTTCTCGTTTGCATTGAAGATGGAGTGGGTTTTAAACAAAAAGAAGCTAAATGAAAAACTAGCGTGTTCATTTTTTTTTTTTTTTTTTTTTAAATCCACCTCTTGCTGTCTTTTCTTTGGGAATGTTAACATACACGAAAAGCGACGTAATTCTCCGAATTCTGTCTAATTGAAAAAAAAAAAGTGTCATTTTTCAGGATTCTCTCTCTCTCTCTCTCTCTCTCTCTCTCTCTCTCT
>CM065737.1:36057181-36059681 GCA_033310375.1 Conus canariensis | reverse complement strand
TAAATAATAGTAATGATAATGATTAAAATATGATACAGATTGAATAATGTTTAGACCAGAATTTAAACGTATAGTCGATTTGGTTCACATCCTGGTAATCAGACGTGAAGTAAGCACCAACATCGAAATATCAACATTATAGTCACCATATTGACCACATTCGTCAGCATCGACAATAATCGCCATCATGATCATCATCATGATCATCATGATCATCATCATCATCATCATCAGCATCAGCATCACCACCACCAACGTCTTCGTCAACGTCATCATCCCCATCACCACCATCACTATTATCATCACCTCATCGTCAATACTCAAACTGAAATCTTTGCCTCACCATCACCTACATCGTCAGCAACAATCTCATCATCGTCATCTTCATTATCAACGTTACCACTGCACTCATCATTATCTCATTACTGCTGTCAGCAGTGTCATCAGCGATCGGACACAAAGCAAACAATCAGTCTCGTTCATCGTCAGTATTGTTATCATCATCCTCATCGTCCGTATCGCAGTTGGTGCTATTCTTACTATTACCAACGTCACCACCGCAATCATCAACATCATCATCAGGTTTTATACTATCATCAACATCATCATCAGGTTTTATACTATCATCAACACCATCATCAGGGTTTATACTATCATCAACATCATCATCAGGGTTTATACTATCATCAACATCATCATCAGGGTTTATACTATCATCAACATCATCGTCAGGGTTTATACTATCATCAACATCATCGTCAGGGTTTATGCTATCATCAACATCATCATCAGGGTTTATACTATCATCAACATCATCGTCAGGGTTATACTTCATCACATCTGTCAGGGTTTTACTATCATCAACATCATCTCAGGGTTTATACTATCATCAACATCATCATCAGGGTTTATACTATCATCAACATCATCATCAGGGTTTATACTATCATCAACATCATCATCAGGGTTTATACTATCATCAACATCATCGTTATCATCACCCTACCACGACAAAGCGTTAGAATCGTCATCATCACGTGACCATGATTGTTAGACAAATAAAATTCACGCAAATATCACCCTTTCTATCACCACCACCAACGCCACCACGACAACGACGACGACCACCACGACCACCACCACAACACCATCACCACCACCACCACACCACCACCACCACACACCATCATCATCATCACCATCATCATCATCATCATCGCCATCATCCTAAAGCAGACACGCTTTAGCATTTCCATAATATCATCTTTTTCAATATTACTTCCAAAGGCAAAATCATCACCATCACCGTCACCACCACCACCACCACCACCACCGCCGCCATCATCATCATCATCATCATCATCATCATCATTCTCATCATCATCATCATCATCATATCATCATCATCATCATCACATTCATCATCATCTTCATCATCATCACTACCACCACCACCATTATATCATCACCGTCGTCAATACCAACAAGAGTAGCAACAGCAGCCTCACACCACCACTATCCCCACCATCACCACAACCACCACCACCACCACCATCATCACCACCACCACCACCATCAAACTCGAAGTGCTGGACGCTAACGACTTCGCTCATCACACCACCACCACCACCACCACCACCACCACCATCACCATCATCATCATCGTCGTCATCGTCATTCGTGACAGCGCCAGTCTGTCCAACCCATCTCTACTCACCCTGGCCGCCACGCCCAGGTCCACCTGCAGCCACTCGGAGGGCGACTTGTACTTGGCGCACCAGCCGTACTTGTTGGGCAGGTAGACCCGCGCGTACTTCTCGTGGCAGCGCCGGTCCCACTCTTGCGGGTAGGTGGACGACGCCGTGATCTGCCAGTCCTTCACCGCCCCCGTGATCATCCCCAGGGGTCCGTTGGTCTTGCACACTGGAAAAAACAAAAAAACAACACAGAACACATGAATTAACGTGGCCGAAATTTTCACGACAGTCAGGAGACAGTTTATAGGCGTTCGGTGAAGTGCGTGAGTTTATAAGCAAGCATTCGGTGAAGTGCGTGAGTTTATTATAAGCATTCGGTGAAGATTATAAGCATTCGGTGAAGTGTGTGAGCCAGTATATGTGCAAAAGAGCCACTTTGCTAGGTAGTTAGTTATCACTTCAAATTTTAGGAACACAGTTGATTTAACTATGAGATATAGCGTAAGTTTGCCTGCTTCGAATAGGGGAGTTACCAGGTAGCCAAGACTGCTGAAATCACGTGAGAATTCTGCGTGAAGCTACGCTGTGGCACGAAATCCAGGGGCGGATTAAGTACTAATGGAAGGAGTGGGGCTCCAAACTGAAGTCGGGATGCACGAACTAGCAGCAAATAGCGGTAGGAGAGGGGGAGGTGGAGCAAAGCGCAATTTTTTTTTTTAAATCAGGGGATGTGGGCCATAAAACACTTTACAGCAGACTCATTAAAAAATCTTGTCTTGATGTGATTTTTTTTTCAATTTCTG
>CM065737.1:36042181-36044681 GCA_033310375.1 Conus canariensis | reverse complement strand
CGTAAGAAATGGAAAAAAAAAAAAAAAAGAATGAAGGAAGTAAAGAAACTGAGTGAACGATATTGACTGGATGACACGGGAAACGACTGAATGAAGCGCCAGCTGGCAGCTCTTCAGTCGGCACTACCCAGGTAGGCAGCCCGTTGTGTAAACGAGTGTTGATGAATAAGTGCAAATGGTGATAAAGCATTGAGTTTGTGTAACAGAAATGCGCTAATAAGTATTATACATTATTATTATATCTATTATGTTCAGTTGAACATTTGGAGTAATCTTGCTGGTGGGATCCTGGATCAGCTGTTTGATGATGAGTTTCTGCATTACGGATCCGCTTCATATAATTGAACGGCTTCTTTTTTTTGTTAGGTCACATTCCATCTTTCTACCATGTTTGGTTAAAATCGGTTCCGTACTTTTTGCTATATCTTGCTGACAGACAAACAAACAAAAACAAACAAACAAACAAACGCACGAACGAACATCAGTGAGAACATACCCTCCCTGGCGAAGGTCAGAACCAATTTGGTTGTAAAGAGGAGTATGTACTACAGGCAAGTGACGAATGAACCGTTGTCAGAGATAAGACTGAGAAATGGTAAAACGGCTGATGCTAAAGCAGTGTATAATCCTCTACTCCCTGCCATCTCCCCCACCCTCCCATCTCTAAGTTCCACCCCCCACGTCCCATCCATTCTCTTTACCCCCACAGCCTCCCTTAAGTTCACCAACGGTGTTTGCCTGTACGTAACTAGCCATCGTGCGTTCATCAACAGCTTCAGCGTGGAGAGAGGAAAAATGACGTCAGTCTTCTGTGTGAAACAATGGGGTCGTTGCACTCTTGCACTCTCAACCCCCCGCCTCCTTCCCCCCAATAACTAGCTCACAGAGGAACAAACTTAAACTACCCGGGTGCCAGTTTATCTTGTCACACAACCATCATTTGGGGGTGGGGTGGGGGAGGGGAGGGAAGGAGGTGTGTGTGTGTGTGTGGGGGGGGGGGGGGGAGGCGGGGAGGGGGGGGGGGGGCTAGTGGAAAGCGAGGAAGCGAGGCTTGTTGGGAAGGGTGGGGGAGGGGGAGAGGGGAGAGATGCGTGCTTACATGATTATACGCCAGTCTTCTCTCTTCTTTTTTTTTGTTTTTTTTTTGAAACAAGTCCCATAAATTTTGTTCTCACCGTCTTTCTTTCCTTGTAAGTCCCACGACAGACAAAGCGCTCCCGAACAGCGGTGAGTGAGCGAAGTCACGTGCGCGCGTGCACGCGCGCGCGCGCGCGCGCGCACACACACACACACACACACATACACACACACAAACACACACACACACACACACACTCGCACGCACACACACACACACACACACACACACACACACACACCACACACACACACACACAACACACACACAACACACTCACATACGCTCTCTCTCTCTCTCTCTCTCTTCACATACATGCAAGAGCGCGCGCGTACGCGAGCGTGCGCAAACGCGGACGCAAGCACAAACACATATGCATACGTTTGGAGAGTTCACTTCAACAAAGGGTACAAGCCTCCTGATACGGCCTTCTGCAATCCACTGGACTATTGAACAAATTGATTAACCTCACACTCTCTCTCCGCAAGCAAGCGCACTTTTCCCACCTCCCCTCCCCCCCCCAACACCACAACACACACACACACACACACACACACACACACACACACACACACACACACGCACGCACACACACACACAGCCTGACTCTTCTCGCTTCATCGCCAGAAGCTGGGCCTCCTCAGGTTGGGGGATCCATTATGCATGTTATAATATCATACACATATTTCGCTCTCTCCAGACAAGAAGGGCTCCATCTGTGCTCTGGCTGTCAACACGCAGCTAGCCTACGTGCCTCTGCCTCACCTGCTACGAGCAAGCAAAACAATGGAGGGGGGCTCTGGCTTTTTTGGTAGAGAGCACGTGCGTCCCGTTCTTTCCAGAAAACAACGTAGTAGTCAGTCAGTGCGACGACGACGGTGCTGAAAGGAAGGAAAGAAGGTAGAGAGAGGAGACAAAGAAGGAGCAGGCTGGCAGCATGGCAGACAGCCACACTAGGGGGCACACGCCATGAAGAGAGTGTGTGAGGAGGAATCGCCATCAACATGTGTTGTTACTGCAGTTGGATGAATCATGAGAACTCACGATATATGTTATAATATGTTTACATCGCACACGCAGATGCACACACACACACACACACACCACACACACACACACACACACACACACACACACACAGAGCGAGGAGAGAGAGAGAGAGAGAGAGAGAGAGAGAGAGAGAGAGAGAGAGAAAGAAAGAGAGAGAGAGAAAGAAAGAGACAGAAGGGAGAGAGAGAGAGAGAGAGAGAGAGAGAGAGAAGAGAGAGAGAGAGAGAGAGAAGAGAGACAAGAGAGAGAGAGAGAGAGAGAGAGAGAAGTGGGGGAAGGAAGAGAGAGAGAGAGAGAGAGAGAGAGAGAGAG
>CM065737.1:36032181-36037181 GCA_033310375.1 Conus canariensis | reverse complement strand
TAGCACTGACAGGCTAACGAGTCTTGGAAGCGATCTGGCAGGCATCGGAAGAATGTAAACAACAACACACACATAATCGAGTGCGCGCGTGCACGTGCGCACAGACATAACACACACACACACACACACACACGACACCGACACAGATACAGACAGACACAGACACACAGAGACACAGACAGACAGACAGACAGACAGACAGACAGACAGACAGACACACACACACACACACACACACACACACACACACACACACACACACTTATACACACACATAAGCACACACACACACACACACACACACACACACACACACACACACGGACACGCACACACACACACACACACACACACACACACACACACACACACACACACACACACACACACACACACACACACACACACACACACACACAGCACACACGGTGAGTCTGCTGAATTTTTTTTAACAACCTGGACTAGAATTTTTGTGTATCTCCGCGCGCGCGCGCGCTCGATTGGAAAGTATTTGGATTATTTAGGTCGGTTATCCTATTCTTGAGTTTTGCTTCCTGTATCTTTGTCTTTGTTCGTCACTCTGTTCTTGTGCTCGCTCTGTCTATCCATCTTCGGTCAGTGATCTTTTACTAATCTCATGATCTACCCCTCCCTCTCCTCCCTTCTCTTTTTCCCTTTTACACACGCACACACACACACACACACACACACACACACACACACACACACACACACACACACACACACACACACACACACACACAGTGACATACGCATTCTTCTCTCTCTCCCTCTGTCTGTCAATCTGTCTGTTGCTCTCTCTCTCTCTCTCTCTCTCTCTCTCTCTCTCTCTCTCTCTCTCTCTCTCTCTCTCTCTCTCTCTCTCTCTCCTCACATAACAGATCCGAACCAAATGTTAATGAGAATTCCTCTGTGCACCAACCACAATCCACCTTTACGTCAAGTTTCATAAAAATCAGCCCAGTCGTTTTCCGCATAACTCTGCTGACAAACAAACAAACACACAAACAAACAAACACACAAACAAACAAACACAACAAACAAACAAACACACAAACAAACAAACTAATAAACACACGTGAAAACACACACACCCTTCTTGCTGAAGGTAGCAAAATTGAGTTGAACCAGTGCTTGGGATAAATCCTACCAGAAGGGGGAAGAACATTGTTATCACGGAAATCCCTGCATCATTTTGAAAGTTCAACTCAGTCGATGCATGTTTGTTTTGGAAAATGGTCGATATTCAAATAGAGCCAATGCTCGCATATGGTGCTGAGATATGGGCGCCCTTGAAATAACAAGCAGATGGAGAAAGCACACAGCTTTGCCACGAAAAAACGTTTGCTAAGGGTGGTTGCTATCGCCTACAGCCTACAAAATGCTACACGGGGACTCTGGCTGGGTATCCTTAAAAACCCCCCAACAAAACACATGTTGAGTGTGTCAGACATGGGTTGAAGATGTCGACTCTTCCCAGATTCAGCTTTTGTAGATTGGCTTAGGATAGTATGCTGTGGGAGCGGGTGAACGTTGGCAGACAACACTGGGCATTTCTTATTCAAAATATTTTTATTTCTCTTCTTTCTTTTTATGAGTTAAGGAGTGTGAGGCGATTCCATGAGTTAGCGAACAAACCGAGTCATATCTAAGATTTTTTTTTTTAAAAAAAGGAGAAAAGTCACGTCGACTAATCGCATGGAATTAAAAACAAAATCTTGGCAGTAAAATGTGGAATGAAAGGAAAATGCACAAAGTGGTTATGCTCGTTTAAATAAACAGTTTGACATTTTAAACCGAACAAAACATTTCAACGATCGGAAATAAATGGCACAGGAAATAATGTCAAAAAAAAAAAAAAAAAAAATCAGACTGAGCACTCTTGAATCCAAAATACAAATAAACAATTAAAACAGAATGCAAACAAATGCTTATTGATAACACACAAAACAGAATGCGAACAAATGCTTATTGATAACACACAAAACAGAATGCAAACAAATGCTTATTGATAACACACAAAACAGAATGCGAACAAATGCTTATTGATAACACACAAAACAGAATGCAAACAAATGCTTATTGATAACACACAAAACAGAATGCGAACAAATGCTTACTGATAACACACAAAACAGAATGCGAACAAATGCTTACTGATAACACACAAAACAGAATGCGAACAAATGCTTACTGATAACACACAAAACAGAATGCGAACAAATGCTTACTGATAACACACAAAACAGAATGCGAACAAATGCTTACTGATAACACACAAAACAGAATGCGAACAAATGCTTACTGATAACACACAAAACAGAATGCGAACAAATGCTTACTGATAACACACAAAACAGAATGCGAACAAATGCTTACTGATAACACACAAAACAGAATGCGAACAAATGCTTACTGATAACACACAAAACAGAATGCGAACAAATGCTTACTGATAACACACAAAACAGAATGCGAACAAATGCTTATTGATAACACACAAAACAGAATGCGAACAAATGCTTACTGATAACACACAAAACAGAATGCGAACAAATGCTTATTGATAACACACAAAACAGAATGCGAACAAATGCTTATTGATAACACACAAAACAGAATGCGAACAAATGCTTACTGATAACACACAAAACAGAATGCGAACAAATGCTTATTGATAACACACAAAACAGAATGCGAACAAATGCTTACTGATAACACACAAAACAGAATGCGAACAAATGCTTACTGATACACAGAACAGGACAGAATGCGAACAAATGCTTACTGATAACACACAAAACAGAATGCAAACAAATGCTTACTGATACACAGAACAGGACAGAAAAGTGAATTTTCGACAAAGATGTCATCTTCAGGCATTACAGCTCACCACCACAATTAAACGGGTATTCAGTAGAACACGGACCTCCGCCAAGATCAAAGGAATCATGCATCCACTATTCAACTCAGTTCGTGAATGATAACAAAACAGCTTGTACCACCAGGGGAAGTAACTTGTTAAAAGAGTTATTCCCCGTATTAGTATTTAAACAGAATATACAATACACGAAATATTAACATTTATAGAACCAGAAAAAGTTATGATATTCCATGACAATATATTATTTCGTAGATAATTATCGATGTCGACAATTACTCAACAGTATTCATGGGGAGTGAAGGTCTTATAACAATCTGATCAATAACATGAACAGGTCCTGAATTCATTTTCATCCGCGAGGGGAAGTAATACTTAACACGTACTGTACTGAACTAGTTACAACCCGTAATTATTAATCTTGCTGAACAAACCTGGAACCGCAATTTAATCCGGATCCGCCGAACGGATCCACCCCAAATTTGATGGGAATCACTCCTCGGTCATATTCCCACCTTTCAAGCAAGTTGATTTCAAATCGTTTCAGTAGTTTATGCATAATTGTGCTCACTGACAAACAAACCAGGAAGCAAAATTCTTGAAGAAAGGTAAAAACGCACAGAAGAACAATAATAATGGGGGGGGGGGGGGGGGGGGGGGGGCTTTTGATTTGAAAACAAACAGGAACTAATTCTACCTGGAGCATCCAGACATTCAGTCAAAACTGTGAATGAAGGAAAGGGTTAAAACAAACAAACAACAAAACATTTCAACACGAAGCTTTCGCAAACGTGCGACCATCAACAGAATGTTTACAAGCTCGACTTGGCTGGAGAAACGTAAACAAGACCTCCCTGATACTCTGTCATCAGATGATGGAGCAGATGATGTAGCAGTAATTAGGCCTAGACATCCTGCAGCAAAGTTCATTACATATGCGTGGATGGGGCGTAGGACAGACAAGGATTCATGTTTGGGTTATTGCAGACAGTGTTGTTTACAAACACGTGGAGTTCACCTAGTCTTTCTATGTCGTTCATTTCTGTTATTGTTGTTGGGTTTTTTCTTTTTTTTTTTTTTCTTTTTTTGGTCTACGATTACATTTGTCTGACATAGACTCTGTCATAACCTTTCAGTTATATTATTCGATTTCTCTTTTTGTTCGTTGCTCTTGTCTGTTTATAAAGTGAATGTTTTTTTTTGCGCGTGGCTATGTATGATTGTGAGCATGTAATGTTTTGTTAGGACAATGACAAATTGTTAGAGGTGAATATTTGTCGTTGTTGTTGACCCCCCCCTCTCTCTCTCTCTCTCTCTCTCTCGCTCGCTCTCTTGCTCGTTCGCTCACTCTGTCTCTCTCTCCCCTCCTCCACTACCTCTGTTTCTCCTTCCGTCTTTTCCCTCTCCACCCTCTTCGTCTCTGCCCGTCTGCGTCTGTGTCTGTCTGTTTTGTCTGTCGTTGTCTGTCTCTCTCTCACTCTCTCCCCGTACCCCTCCTGTCTGTCTGTCTGTCTATTTATTTATCTGTCTGTCTGTCTGTCTGTCTTACTTTCACTCTCTCTCTCTCCCTCCCTCTCCCCGTTTGTCTCCCTCCCTTCCCTCCCCCTTTCTCTCTGCCTGTCTGTATTCTCTCTCTCTCTCCTCTCTCTCTCTCTCTCTCTCTCCATCCCTGCCCTCCCCCTCCCCTCCTCTCTCTCTGCCTATATATATATATATATATATATATATATCTGTCTCTACCCCCTCTCTCTCTCTCTGCCTATCGGTCTATCCTCTCTCTCTTTCCTCCATCCCCCCCCCCCTCTCTCCCTGCCTCCCTCCTTCCCTTTGGTCTCTCTCCTCTCTCTCTCTCTCTCTCTCTCTCTCTCTCTCTCTCTCTCTCTCTGTGATCTGGCAGTGACTCTCGTCAATTGCTGCCTGCCATTCCTACGATGGCAACGTGCTCATTGTGACGGATCAAACGTGTCAGGACGAACGGGAGGGGGGCGGGGGTGGGGTGGGTGGGTGTGGGGGGGGGGCAGGCTGGTGCAGTTTGCACTGGGTCGTGGACATCTTTGTACACCTGATGGCTGTTGGGCCCATTCTTGCACCCTCCTTC
>CM065737.1:36017181-36019681 GCA_033310375.1 Conus canariensis | reverse complement strand
TCTCTCTCTCTCTCTCTCCTCTCTCCCCCCACCCCCAAGCTCTCACCACGTCTAGAATATAACCTCATCATCATATTCAACACTTCTCTCTTCTGCGGCCGTGTTAGACACATGCTCCAACTAAAGATAGATTTGTTATGTATATATGGCCCTGGATTCGTAATTTTCTGCTTAGATACATTATAAATTCGTTTTACAAGAAAGAAAGAAAACAACAACAACAACAACACACACACACGCACACACACACAACACACACACACACACACACACACACACACACACACGCACACACGCACACACGCACACACGCGCGCACACACACACACACAACACACACACACACACACACACACGCACACACGCACACACGCGCGCACACACACACACACACATACACACACACACGCCTCACTGCCACCTCCCCTCTTCCCCATTTCATTTCCTGATGTGGTTTTGTTTTCAGAGTTAGCGAAACTAAGAGTAACTTCCAAGATATTCGAGAAGATCAATACCTATACAAAACTTTGTACTAAAGGGAGGCTATTTCGAATCGTTCTTCAAGGTTTTTAAGGCACTTCTTCAACCAGGACCCATTATTCACAAACACGCACTATAACTGTCCCGTTTCTGTCCGAATAATAAACAAGACAACCCTCCCCCCAAAAAAAAACCAAAACAAAACAAAACAAAAAAACAACAAAAACAAAACAACAACAACAACAACAACAAAACAATAACAAAACACACAGACAGACAGACAGACAGACAGACAGACAGACACACACACACACACACACACACACACACACACACACACACACACAACACACACACACACACACACACACACACACACACACACAAAACAAACAATCAAGGCCGAATCGGTTGAAATCTCTCACAATGAAGTTGTTCGTTTAGCACCGATCGACCGTTAAAATAACGTCTCCTGTTTAAGATCACGTACACCTTTCAGAGAAAAAAAACACTACGGAGAGAAAACATGACCGAAGGCGAAGAAATGTCGAAAGTACCTGAACTCCAGGTTTACCACTTTTGAACCTGGCTGCTTCCACAGAAAATTTCTGAACACTGTGACAACATTCAAGACATAGCACTTTAGAGAGTAACACGTTTGCCATCTCTACTAACCAGGGGATGGTACTGTGGGACAAGTGTTCAAAAAATATGGCTGAATAGAATCAAGAACAAAAAAATCCTCTTAAAAGTGTAGCCCTTAAGAGGCGGCATTTTCCTTGTTTGTATTGAAGATGAGGTGGATTTTAAATAACTAGAAAGTAAAATTTAGAAAGAGACGGGGTTAGTTACCGCCAAGGACATTGACAAACAAAGCACAGGACAAGACACAATGCATTTCGACCTCTTGGGTCTTCCTCAGGCAAAAAAAAAAACCAAACCCAAAACAGATCACATTTAACATTTAGGACAGTACAAACAAAGAACGAAGAGTGACTTATCTGTCCATGTGTTCAGAAAAAAAAAGTAGATGGTTCAAACTTCGTCCCTTATTTTTCACCTGTGTCTCTTTCATTTGTTAATATTCAAATATATTGTCGGCTTATCAATTCGCTGAATTCTGTAGACTTTCTTGGCATATAAAATCAGAAATGAAATGAGGCAGGGAACAGTAAACGATAAACAGTAAACAAGTGGGGTATTTTTTGCTCCCATAAGAAAACCTAACACAGAGTAACTTTTATTCGAGACTGGCACAGCCTTTTAAACTTGAATGAAGTCAGACAAATACATAGACGAACAATCTAATAGTGGGGGAAAAAAACAAGCGCAGGCCAACAACTGAACTGTCTTCATAGTAATGACTTGGCAAAGATTTGGACTTAAGGAGGGGGGGGGGGGGGGGGGGGGGGGGTTTGAAGATGGAGAAACTGGGAACATGAAATTAAGAAAATATGTTACAGATATGAAAACTCTTCACTAGCTGCATAAGGGAACCATCGCAGTCCCTTTTGAAGACAGATATGTTTGTATTGCCTGCTCCGAGGCCTTTCGTCCGCTGGGTCGGAACTCATCAGGGAGACACGGCTGGAGACACAACCAGCCGTGTCTCCCTGATGAGTTCCGACCCAGCGGACGAAAGGCCTCGGAGCAGGCAATACAAATATATCTGCCTTCAAAAGGGATTGCGATGGTTCCCTTATGCAGCTAGTGAAGAGTTTTCATATCTGTAACATATTTTCTTAATTTCATGTTCCCAGTTTCTCCATCTTCAAACTCCCCCGCCCCCCCCCCCTCCTTAAGTCCAGATCTTTGCCAAGTCATTACTATGAAGACAGTTCAGTTGTTGGCCTGCGCTTGTTTTTTTCCCCCACTATTAGATTGTTCGTCTATGTATTTGTCTGACTTCATTCAAGTTTAAAAGGCTGTGCCAGTCTCGAATAAAAGTTACTCTGTGTTAGGTTTTCTTATGGGAGCAAAAAATACCCCACTTGTTTACTGTTTCTTGGCATATGTCAAC
>CM065737.1:36007181-36012181 GCA_033310375.1 Conus canariensis | reverse complement strand
CGCCGGGGCTTTGGTTTTATGGAAGGGGAGCCGGAGCGCTCAGCGTGGGTGCAATGAGTCTGGGAAAGATTTCCTTTCAGACCCTTCATTCACCATCAGAACAAGAGAGTTTCTTTTCGTTGTGGGCGGGGGAGAGTATTGAACAGGGGGAATATCGAGCAAGGGAGGAGTCTCAAACAGGAGGGTGGATGGGGGTGAGGGTGGGCGTGGGGTACTGACCCGCTAGCGACAAGCAGATGTAGTGCTGAGCTGAGGAGTATGAGCTGAGGGAGTATGAGCTGAGGGAGTATTGAGCTGAGGGAGTACTGAGCTTGAGGGAGTATTGAGTGAGGGAGTTGAGCTGAGGGAGTATTGAGCTGAGGGAGTATGAGCTGAGGGAGACTGAGCTGAGGGAGTATTGAGCTGAGGGAGTATTGAGCTGAGGAGTACTGAGCTGAGGGAGTATTGAGCGCGAGCAGAACGAGCTGAATATTGAGCTGTGTGATCGAGAGTAGATGGGATAATAAACAAAGCAAATAGTTAGAAACGAAGAAGAGGAAAAATCTGAATCATGGACTGCGTTGTTTTAAACATCACCTTTCTTTTGCGACTCTCTCTCTCTCTCTCTCTCTCTCTCTCTCTCTCTCTCTCTCTCTCTCTCTCTCTCTCTCTCTCTCTTCTTCTTCTTCTTCTTCTTCTCCTTCTTCTCCTTCTCCTTCTCCTCCTCCTCCTCCTCCTCCTCCTCCTTCTTCTTCTTCTTCTCTTAAACATATCAATGGATAATCTGGGCCACATGATGCGGAGATTTCTGTCAACTTGTTTGCCATTGGTTCCAGACATGACTGTAATACCATCTGCTTACAGTAACAACAAAATATTCTATCTATCTGTATGTCTATCTTATCCATCTATCTGTCTATCTAATCTGTCTATCTATCTGTCTATCTATCTAGCCCTAATATGGCCTTTGCGGCCGGCTGGGCTATAAGCAACATTACCTTACCTGTCTATCTATCTATCTATCTATCTAATCTATCTATATGTCTATCTATCCTTCTATCCATCCATCTATCTATCTATCCATCCATCCATCTATCCATCCATCCATCTATCTATCTATCTATCCACCTATCCATCCATCTATCCATCTATCTATATACATTACACATTACATTACATTACAGTGGTTGCAAAGGGCCGACTTTCCAACCTCTTCTGGCCAAAGTCTCAGTGTTGTTGGTCTCTGGGGGTGTCGGCACTGCCTGGTGTCAAATGCCTGGGTCTGGCAGTGTTGTGGGTCTCTGAGGGTGTCGGCACTGCCTGGTGTCAAATGCCTGGGTCTGGTATTGTTGTGGGTCTCTGAGGGTGTCGGTACTGCCTGGTGTCAAATGCCTGGGTCTGGCAGTGTTGTGGGTCTCTGAGGGTGTCGGCATTGCCTGGTGTCAAATGCCTGGGTCTGGCAGTGTTGTGGATCTCTGAGGGTGTCGGCACTGCCTGGTGTCAAATGCCTGGGTCTGGAAGTGTTGTGGGTCTCTGAGGGTGTCGGCACTGCCTGGTGTCAAATGCCTGGGTCTGGCAGTGTTGTGGGTCTCTGAGGGTGTCGGCACTGCCTGGTGTCAAATGCCTGGGTCTGGCAGTGTTGTGGGTCTCTGAGGGTGTCGGCACTGCCTGGTGTCAAATGCCTGGGTCTGGCAGTGTTGTGGATCTCTGAGGGTGTCGGCACTGCCTGGTGTCAAATGCCTGGGTCTGGCAGTGTTGTGGGTCTCTGAGGGTGTCGGCACTGCCTGGTGTCAAATGCCTGGGTCTGGTAGTGTTGTGGGTCTCTGAGGGTGTCGGCAATGCCTGGTGTCAAATGCCTGGGTCTGGCAGTGGTGTGGGTCTCTGAGGGTATCGGCAATGCCCTGTGTCAAAATGCCGGGATCTCTGAGGGTGTCAGCACTGCCTGGTATCAAATGCCTGGGTCTGGCAGTGTTGTGGGTCTCTGAGGGTGTCGGCACTGCCCTGTGTCAAATGCCTGGGTCTCTGAGGGTGTCGGCACTGCCTGGTGTCAAATGCCTGGGTCTGGCAGTGTTGTGGGTCTCTGAGGGTGTCGGCACTGCCTGGTGTCAAATGCCTGGGTCTGGCAATGTTGTGGGTCTCTGAGGGTGTCGGCGCTGCCCTGTGTCAAATGCCTGGGTCACTGAGGGTGTCGGCGCTGCCTTGTGTCAACCGCCTGGGTCTGGTAGTGTTGTGGGTCTCTGAGGGTGTCGGCACTGCCTGGTGTCAAGTGCCTGGGTCTCAATTTATGACTGTCTAGGCGCGGAACAAAGGACGGATTGTTTGAATAAGCTTACAGGTTTGTCTGGAAGGTTGCGGGGTAGAGGCGTGGGGCAGGGGGAGGGGGAGGGGGGGGGAGGGGTGAACGAGGTGACGGGGTGGGGGTGGCGGGGCTGTGTTACTGTGACACTGTGTGCGTGTGCGTGCGTGCGTGCGTGCGTATGTGTGTGGTGTGTGTGTGTGTGTGTGTGTGTGTGTGTGTGTGGTGTGTGTGTGTGTGTGTGTGTGTGTGTTGATGGTAGTAGTAGCAGTAGGCAGTAGTAGCAGCAGCAGCAGCAGCAGCAGCAAGAGCACCAGCACTGCAGCAGCACAGCAGCAGCATCAGCAGCAGTAGTAGTAGTAGTAGTAGAAATTTCATTTTACTTCTTTCACAAAACTATGTGATATCAGACAAATGTGTGTGTGTGTGTGTGTGTGGTGTGTGTGTGTGTGTGTGTGTGTGTGGTGTGTGTGTGTGGTGGTGTGTGCGCGCGCGCGCGCGCGCGCGTGTGTGTGTGTGTGTTGTGTATGTGTGTGTGGTGTGTGTGGTGTGTGTGTGTGGTGTGTGTGTGTGTGTGTGTGTGTGTGTGTGTGTGTGTGCGTGCGTGCGTCCGTGAGTGTTGTGGTATGTGTGTGTGTGCGTGAGTGCGTGCGTGTGTGTTGTGGTGTGTGTGTGTGTGTGTGTGTGTGTGTGTGTGTGTGTGTGTGTGTGTGTGTGTGGTCGTGTGCGTGTGTGTGTGTACGCGCGCAATACCCGCTGGTGCAGTGTGAATGACTTTATGTTGTAACTGTCTAGATTGCTTCGGTTTATTAACTCCACCCCCCCCCACCCACCCCACCCCACCCCACCCCCTCTGCTTCACTGAATACACTGACAATGCTATCTACCATGCTGCTTTCGGTGAAGCATTTCATTTTTGCTGACAGCGCTAGGTAGAGAGGGACGGGAGGGAGTATGGGTGGGGTGGGGCCCCCTACTGATACACGCATACCTTCACCACAAAGGCACACTATAACAGACAATAATTAAAGAAAAAACATACACGCGAGCGCAAATACAGACAGACTGAGAGAGACAGACAGACAGACAGACAGATACACACCAACCACCATCACCACTAGCAATGATTACCACCTCCCCTCCTCACCCCTCCCCTCTCTTCTCTCCCTTAAAAAAAAAAAAAAAAAAAAAAAAAAAAAAAAAAAGTAGCGGTTTTACTGTCCATCTCAACATGTTGCTATTCTCGTTACCGTTGACATGGTGCTGTTTTTACTGTAAAAATTGCTGAGTTGCCGTTCTTACTGTAAAAATTGCTGAGTTGCCGTTCTTACGTAAAAATTGCTGAGTTGCCGTTCTTACGGCAAAAATTGCTGAGTTGCCGTTCTTACTGTAACAATGCTGAATTGCCGTTCTTACTGTAACAATGCTGAGTTACCGTTCTTACTGTAACAATGCTGAGTTGCCGTTCTTACTGTAACAATGCTGAGTTGCCGTTCTTACTGTAACAATGCTGAGTTGCCGTTCTTACTGTAAAAATTGCTGAGTTGCCGTTCTTTCTGTAACAATGCTGAGTTGCAGTTCTTCTGTAAAATGCTGAGTTTGCCGTTCTTTCTGTAAAATGCTGAGTTGCCGTTCTTTCTGTAACAATGCTGAGTTGCCGTTCTTTCTGTAACAATGCTGAGTTGCCGTTCTTTCTGTAAAATGCTGAGTTGCCGTTCTTTCTGTAAAATGCTGAGTTGCCGTTCTTTCTGTAACAATGCTGAGTTGCCGTTCTTTCTGTAAAATGCTGAGTTGCCGTTCTTTCTGTAATAATGCTGAGTTGCCGTTCTTTCTGTAATAATGCTGATTGCGTCTTTCTGTAATAATGCTGATTGCGTTCTTTCTGTAATAATGCTGAGTTGCCGTTCTTTCTGTAATAATGCTGAGTTGCCGTTCTTTCTGTAACAATGCTGAGTTTACCTGCTTCCCTACGCCTCCCTCCCCACACTACTACCCCATCCACCTCCGAACCTCCACCGACACACACCACACACACACAACACACACACACACATCACACACACACACACACACACACACACACACACACACACACACACACACACACACACACAATGTACGCACGCACGGGCGCGGACACGCAAACACACACACACAACACACACACACACACGCACGCACGCACGCACACACAATTACACGCGCATGCGCGCACACACACATATACACATAAAAGCATGCGTGTGTGCTCACACGTACGCGTGCCCTCGCACGCAAGCACACACACACACACACACACACACACACACACACACACACACACACGCAAGCACGCACGCACGCACGCACGCACACACGCACGCACGCCACACACACACACACACACACACACACACACACACACACACACACACACTGTCTTTGCCTCTGTCTCTGTCTCTGTCTCTGTCTCTCTCTCTCTCTCTCTCTCTCTCTCTCTCTCTCTCTCTCTCTCAAAAGAAATGTTTCCCTTCTACCGTCATGTGAATCTGAAGCGGGAATGTTGACATTAAACCAGCATGACCAGAACCAGGGTTTTTTTCTTTTTTTTTTTCTTTTTTTTTTTCAAACACAGTTTAAAATTGTTCTAATTCTTCCTTGTCATTCCTCTACAGTTTTCAACATATCGCCCCTCTGTCATCCCCCCCCCCCCCTCTCTGCCCCCCTGCGCCCCCCCCCCCCCCTG
>CM065737.1:35989681-35992181 GCA_033310375.1 Conus canariensis | reverse complement strand
AACTTGAAAACAAGTTACGCAAACTGTTCCCTCCCCTTCCTCATCCCTCCAGTTGTATTACTTCCTCCCCTCACCCCCCACCCCCAGCTCCGCCCTCCCTTCCTTCCTCCTCAAGATTCACAGCTGCGCTTTTCACTTTTCTTTTTTTTTGCTGTTGTTGTTGTAAATGTTTGCAAAATAATATTCCACCCCCTCCATTTCCACCCCCTAACCCCCCATCCCCCTCCTCCCCTTCCCCCCACCCTTTCCGCCTTGTGTTTATTTCGAAGTTTGGTGCGAACTCCTTGAATACGTTGTACATAGAGTGTGCAGCTACCCACCCACTTGCCCGCTCCAAATCTCCTTTCCTCCTCCCCCCCCCCTCCTCGCTTCCCGCCTAGCTCCACCACCCCGACAGTCATGCTCTTAAGATTTTCGAAACCGAATATATTCCCGAATTCCTTTAAAAAAAAAAAAGAAAAAAAAAAGAAAAAAAAAAGCGACGCTTACAAAAGCAGCTGACTAGATCACACGTTAGAAATTGTTCCATTACGCACAAGAACGGATTTTGTCTAAATCCTAGATCAGTGGCATAGAACTCCGTCGCAGAAGTAGAAGCCAATAGAAGATAATCTGCTGAGAGAAAGAAGTGGAATTCAATGGGTTTCTTTCCTTGGGGAGTGAGGGGAAGAGAGAGAGAGAGAGAGAGAGAGGGGGGGGGGTCCGCCCTTGATCTAAGATTTAAACCGGATTAGAAGCAAATAAGACAGACATAAATACAAATAGAAAGGTCAATGGTTTACGCTTGAGTAAGACCATCACATTGCCCAACATAGCTTAAAAAATGACGATTGGCCAATTTTTCGGTCACTTTGGCATCAGTCCTCTTTCAAACGTCATTCTACAGATCACAATTTCAGGCTTTCAGCTTCTTAAAACATACTGAATGTTCAGGTCGGATGTCCATTATATATGCAGAATAATTGCTTTACACGACATTCAACATGACATGTGATAAACAAGTATGTTTTCCCAAACCGAAACCGAAACTGCACCAAGTGTCATGAACAGCATGCGTTATCACGAAATAGCGTTTTCCAAATGTCAGTTTCGCAACGTTTTGGACAGCCAAATGATCTTCACAACAGGGAAATGGCCGAACACCACAGTTTATCACAGAACATCAGTTTGTTGGATATCGTTGGCATCGTATTTCAGAGCTGGATTTCACGACATGTTCACAGCCGAGTCAGTTTCATCAGAACCCCAAAGAGGCATCATTGAAGGAATGTGAGGAGGGGGTGGGGGAAGGGGGGCGGGGCTGGGGGGGGGGGGAGAGGAAGCTAGTGTATGTTGCTATCCCACTTTTGCCTAGCCTTTATACCAAAATACACCGGCTACAGATAGAAAACAGAAATCAGTGAAGACAGGAGGAAACAGACGCGTTCAAGAAACCCTTCGTTTGTGGGGGGAGTGTGTGTGTGTGTAGGGGGGGGGGACCTGCTGTTTCAGATTTACAACACAAAACAGCGTCGCTCAAACATCTAGCAGAGTGCCGTTTCTCTGCTGGTAAGCGTGTGCCTGTATCAGGCTGGCTGTTGACTGGATCCGGTGCCAAAACGGACAAAGTTCGTTTCTGTGTGTAAGAAACAGAGACAGTGAGATGACATCATTGAACCGAAGATGGCTCAATGCCCTCCGCTTCATGACAACACTTTCACCCCACCCAAGCAGTGGAGACCCTGACAAACGTCCCGTGAAGCATGCGCAGTATCCACTCAGGTTATTCGCGCAGTTCGTGCGTGCAGTGCTTTTTAAACAGCAGGCCTGTTTTGCACCGCTGTCACGAGTATTTCCGAACACCCTCCCATTGGGAATGGTGGGGCTCAGAGACAACCCTTGGCGTATGCCTGACCTGGCACTGCGCATCACTTGATTGCTGTAGTGGTTCCACATGGTCAGCAGCACCCCTCCCAGAAATGACTTCAGCAAGTGCAAGTCACTTTGGTGCCTAAACACCTGTAATGCCCTGCCCTTCAACCCGTGCCAAATCGTTCCAGTTCAAGACAAAAGTCCCCTAGCGCGCCACTGAAAAAGAAAGAAGGAAAAACAAAACAAAACAAAAAACCCCACGACGCATAGTTGCTGTTTGTTCAGGGGGGTTCGCTCACGTCATAAGTGTGCCCTCCGCATAGTTTGACCTCTTCTGCCTTCTTGACTTCTGCCCTTCTCTATCCCACAGCAAGCAGAACCCCGCGACAGGTCGCGCGCGTCAACCATTGCAGAGAGTTAAGCGACCAAAAGAGACGAACAAACCGGGTGGGAAGTTGGGGGAGGGGGGGGGGGGTATGGGTGGAAAGGGGGGGGGGGGGTGGGGGTGGGGGATGCTCCTTCACTGCAGGTCAAACAGGTGTGACGGTAATTGGGCGGAAGGCCAGGAGGCAGGTCCTGGAACTCCATTAAACAAGCCTCGTCGCCCTCTTGCAGCTTGGCAGCCCAGACCCTGTCGTCATTAACCCTT
>CM065737.1:35967181-35972181 GCA_033310375.1 Conus canariensis | reverse complement strand
GTGGTGTACAAAAAACCAACAACAATAACAACAACAATAACTAAATCGTAATTGGTGTTTTCGCCTGAAAATACTTGGGCCTTAATACTCTAATGATTAATTAACACATGTTATTGGCCGAAATGATTTTGTTCTTGACGAAAAAAAAGTAATTCTGATCCACAATTATTGTGTTATCGCGAAATTAATTTGTTCTGAACTTGAAATATAGCCTTCTCATTAAAAAAAAAATTCTCAATTGAAAACTGTACCTTGTTCTGAACATGAAATAATAACCTTCTCATTTAAAAAAAAAATCTCGATTGAAAATTGTATTTAGAGTTTATGACCTAATATTTCGCCATAACTTCGATACTGTTGAAGACAATGATAAGCATCTCGTATGCACGCGGGCAAATTTTCGGTGAATTGAATAACGCAGTAATCCTAGGGAGGCGTTAATTTCATCGCCGGAAATAACGCCACAATTACTATTTTCATTAAAGAAACAACTCACTGCAGTCCTAAGTGGGAATTTGTCTATAAAAATCGTTTTGACTCACCGTCGGGTCCTTTCAGAGCGTCAAAAGCAGCAAAATTTGATCATTTTCACAAGCAAACAACGATTCCCCTACGCCCAGCATACAGGGCGTTCAGAAATCTGCAAGGGAGGTAATCTGTGTCAGAGCTCGCGTTCAGCGAGGGTAACCCCGCCGTTTTTATGGGACAGATGCCGCTGGTGGGCACGCTCAAAGCAGTTTCGCCTCATCATCAGCTTAACAGTTCAATCAGAGAGAGAAAAGGGGGGGGGGGGGGGGGGGGGGGGGGGGGAGAGAAGAAGAAAAGAAAAAGAAAAAGCAGAAAGCAAAGTCTAATAGCTTCCCATTTGGTTTATTTTCCGGCTGCCTCCATGCACCCCCCCCCCACTCCCCACCTCCCATTCCCCCCCCCCCCCCCCCCCACCCAGCAGGTTTGACAAACTAGGTTGATGATGGGTGAGGATGCTGAAATGACGTTGGTGGAAACGAACGTGGGCTACCATCGCCCTTACCCGAGATGCCTAACGTCCGACCCTGCCCCAGGTAGAGTTTGTATCGTAGTCAGCGGAGGAGCAACAGGTATATCGTGTTGGTAAAGGCTTAACTTAGCGTTGCTCGTTGAAAATGCCTGGAGGGGGTTGGGGGAGGGGGAGGGCGGATGGGGGTGGAGGAGGGGGTCGTGGGCAGGTGGGGGTGTTAGGTAGTTTGTTGGTTTTAGTGCTTGGGCTAATTCTGCAGGGGGGGGGGGGGGGGGGGGGAGGGGGGGGGGGGGAGGGGATGGAGGGGGAGGCGGGATGTGTGAGTGAGTGAAGGGAGGGGGATGGGAGTGAGGTGGAGTGGAGGGGGAAAGGAGTGAGAAAAGGAGAGGAGGGGGATGAGAGAGAGAGAGGGGATGGAGAGAGAGGAGGGAGGGAGAAGGGGAGAGACAGGGACAGAGAGAGAGAGAGAGAGAGAGAGAGAGAGAGAGGAGAGAGAGGCGGATGGTGAGAGAGAGAGGGAGGGGGAGGGAGAGGGAGAGGGAGACAGACACGGGGAGGGAGGGGGAAGAGAGAGAGAGACGAGACGAGAGAGAGAGAGAGAGAGAGAGAAGAGAGAGAGAGGAGGGAGGAGCACGTGCGTGTATTTGAGTATTTTCATTGCTATGTCAGACTATAAATTGTTGCCTCAATGCAAACTAGATTTAATATCATGCTCGTTTCGACTTGGAAAACCAAACACCTCATCGCTTTTCTCTTCAGCAATATTCATCACCAGCACACCCCACCGATAGGAGTATTGGAAGAAGTCTCACACCACGACCCCACCCTTATCCCTCCCTCAGCCATTCATAAATCACATAATGGTGAAGAGTAAGTTCCCTTTCATGTG
Organism: Conus canariensis; assembly: GCA_033310375.1. NCBI lineage: Eukaryota > Metazoa > Mollusca > Gastropoda > Neogastropoda > Conidae > Conus > Conus canariensis. Next base: position 35,970,295 of record CM065737.1, on the reverse strand, counting down.
TAGAAGGTATCTAAACGCCGCTCCTTGCCTCTGCCAATCGCGTTCCTCCACGCCCTTGACGGGCATTTTTCAGGGTCAGCGACTGACTATTGAGGCGTGACTTTGCGAGACAAGATTTGTTTTTCTGTTTTTTTTTTCTTCTTTTTTTCTATTTTGAGAATCAGTTTCTAAGCCCGGAGATTCATACTTGAACTTGATAAGTTTGGAATGTATGTATGTAACAGGAAGCAGGAAATAGTCAGTGATGAATCGGGGGTTGAAGTGGGAACAATATGATTCCAGTCTCTCTCTGTCTGTGTATACAGACGTCACGCATTTTGAGATGGATCCATTCATAAACAACAAATTCTACTGTAATAGTCTGAAGATATTTTGTGACGATTTTGCGCCAAGAAAGAGACAGAGAAACAGGAAAAACTATGAAATAGAGTGATTAACTTTCACAAGTTCCAAAATGTACACGCCTCTGTCTGTCTGTCTGTCTGTCTGTCTGTCTCTCTCTCTGCCCAGTCTCTCTCTCTCTGACTGTCCCATTCTGTCTCCCTGTCTCTCTCTCTCACCCTGACTCTCTCTCTCTTTGCCAGTGTCTCTCCCGGACTCTCTCTCTCTGACCCTCTGTCTCCCTCCCCTCCCACTCTCTCTCCCTCCCTCCCTGTTCTGTCTCTCTCTCTGTCCCCCCCCCCCTCACTCCTCACTCTCTGATAGGAATCAAAGCCCATCTTTACATTACCAGAACCTACACTGGTTGAGACAGCAACATTGCCAGCTCCATCAATGAAGACAAAACACCCACTCCTCTCTCCACCCGCCTCGCCTACCTCCTCTCTCCCCACACCCACCCCCATTTCCCCACTCCCCCAACCCCCCCCCCCTCACCCCCCTGCCCCCACTCCCAGTCCCTCCTTCCAACGAAAAGCACACGGTATCGACTTGTTCCTTCTCGTATCTCCGCGACCCTTTTTCAAATCTGCCCGCGGCGCACGCTTTTTCCCGTCATGCCTTGCTCAAAGCATGACGGTTGACCACGTGACCTCACGTGATTCGCTCGGCACGTGGCAGTCAGGCGAACTCACTGTAGCGCGTCAGTGCTGCGCCTGGAAGGAAAGAATCTGTGGGGACGTTCCAGACAAGATAGTTTCTGCCCTGGAGATTCCGAGGTTAGGTAGGCAGGAAGGCTGCATACAGCGGGTTGGTGATTGTTCAGGGTTGATGCACTTCATATTGTGCAGAAGCAGCGCACCTCTCGTCGGTGTGTGTGTGTGTGTGTGTGTGTGTGTGTGTGTGTGTGTGTGTGTGTGTGTGTGTGTGTGTGTGTGTGTTGTGGTGTGGTGTGGTGTGTGTGTGCGTGTGGTGTGGTGTGGTGTGGTGTGGTGTGTGTGTGTGAGAGAGAGAGAGAAGGGAGAGAGAGAGAGAGAGAGAGAGAGAGAGAGAAGGAGAAGGAGAGAGGAAGGAGAGAGAGGAGAAGGAGAGAGAGAGAGAGACATTGATACATAGAGACAAACAGAGAGAGAGAGAGAGAGAGAGAGAGAGAGAAAGTAAGAAAGTAGAGAAATTAAATTAGATTAAATTATAATGGTTTTTTCATATACATAGGCTATAGCCCCTAGAGAGAGAGAGAGAGAGAGAGAGAGAGAGAGAGAGAGAGAGAGAGAGAGAGAGAGGCAGACAGATAGGCAGACAGACAGAGACACAATGTCAGAGAACTGGACAAAATCATGTTTGCACTGAGGAGTTGTTGTTAGCCAGGAAAGGACATTTGTCAGTGATGGACGGGAGACTGGGGGGATCAAAAAAAAAAAAAAAAAAAAAAAAAAAGAAAAGAAAAAGGAAAATAAAAGGGACGAGGAGGAGCGGGAGAAGAGGAAGGAGGGTGAGATGGGGAAGAAGGCGAGGGAGGGATGGGACGAAAAAGGTGGAATGGAGGTGGGGGGGGGGGGGGGTTGCATGGTAGGGAGTTGGACCTTCTGTCTCTGGCCCCTGCATGCGTTGCTGTCTCATTTTTGGTTTATGTGTCTCTTCCCCCCTCACGCCCCCCCCCTCCCCCCTCCCCCCTCCTCCTTCTCCACCACCACCCTACTCCCTCCCTCCCCCCACCCACCCCCCAAATCCCAATCTCGCAGTGATTCAGTTTCTCCCTGTACATGTTTTATCTCCGTCCTGTTTCCATCACCGTCCCACCCTACATCATCTTGCCAACCACCCCCTCCCCCTCCCCACCCCTTCCTCCTCCTCCTCCTCCTCCTGTTTGCTTCCTGATCATAGGAGGAAAATGCACATCTGAACATTCTTCGAGGGCCCCCCCACAAACCCAGGGGAGATAAGAACACTGCCGCTACCACCAGCATCTCCGCCCTTGGAATTTTACAGGAACATGTTCGCTTCAAAACTGCGATCTTTCTTTGGAAAAGCAAACTAACAAACAACACACAAACAACAAACAAACAACAAACAAAGCCCAGCCAGATCTCAAGGAAACCCGTTATTTTTCTCGTGAAAACATTTAATTAACTAGAAAGAGCGGGGTTAGTTACCGCCAAGGACACAGACATAATTAATCCTCCCTACCGTTGAAAACATTTAATTATCCAAAAGAAAACAGTCAGTTCTCGGCGAAAACAGTCGATTATTCAGAGAAAACAGTTTTATGCACAAAAAGGAGGAACATAGTAATTTCATTATGAAAAAGGACATTTTTCATAGTAACTTCATTATGAAAAAGGACATTTTCATAGTAATTTCATTATGACAAAGGACATTTTTCATAGTAATTCCATTATGACAAAGGACATTTTTCATAGTAATTTCATTATGACAAAGGACATTTTTTCATAGTAATTTCATTATGAAAAAAAGGACATTTTTCCGGGAAAACAGTCAGCCAAAACAGCTAATTATCTGATGGAAAAGTCACTTTAAAGATAAGCTAATCATCACGCGAGTGCGGGAGCGAGCAAGCGCGCGCGCACGTGTGTGTGTCTCTGTGTGTGTGTGTGTTTGTATGTGTGTGTTATACAGCCAATCATTTTATTCCACTTGATACCTGCTTTGGGACAAACATGATGGATGTGTGGGATTAAAGACGGGTTGGGCGAAAGATGATTGGATGAAACGTAA
>CM065737.1:35952181-35957181 GCA_033310375.1 Conus canariensis | reverse complement strand
TCCAGTTTTGTCCAATCAACACTTGCGTCTCAGACAGCGTTTGTTCAGTTCTCTAGACTCAACCCCGCAGGTGTTCATCTCTCCCGGGCCTGGTCGATGCCAGAAGGATGGATGTATCATGGTAGAAGGATGCGCAGAGTTCAATCCTGCTATGTAGTCTTCAGATCAGCGCGGAACTAACTACACAGCATGACCCTCATCGATCAATCTGTATAAAAGGTATCAAATTCTTTTCTTTCAAGGAGAAGGTAAGGGAGGGGGTGGAGGACGGAGAGGGGAGGGGGGGAGGGGGAGGAGGGAGAGGGGGACGAGTGAGGGGTGAGGGTGGGGGGCTGGATCTGCACTGCAGACATAAGCTGCTTTCTTCTCTATTGAAAGAAGATACAAATTTGTGCTCAGACTGCACACACTCACACTATTTATGAAAAAAAAAAAAAAAGCCGAGGGGGTGTTTGTAGCTAGGATAGAGCGAATCTGAAACGGAGGGAGGCAAGTTGAATCAGACTAAGTGTTTAAACTGCGTCTGTGCTTTTGTCATCACTGTCACTCTTATTTACATACATCAACAAATGTGTCGGGCTACCTGATTGGTCGAATCCTGTCAAAGTCCGAGCGACTGGTGCCCGAAAAGACAGTGGTTCACCCGCTGAAGACGTTAACTGGTGGGACTAACGTCCTATTACTCTGGGGCTCTTTTAAGGCTGTTTTCCCCGCACCGAGGTCTCCAATGTGGTGGAGCTGATGTCAGCGTTTTTTCTTCGACGTTATCTTGGCTGACCATTGAGTTCTCTTCGGATGTCATCGTCGTGGTGTCAGGTATGGTACCATGCTGTCGTCAAAAGTGAGTAAAATCCGTTTTCTTTACGAAATGTCGTCTCCTTCCAGAAAAGCAAGATAATGACTGTTTGCATGTGAAAACACCAAGTACAGTGATTTAATCCCGCTTCATAATTACTCTTAACTTTGCTTTTCGGTCTGATAGGACGGTCACACGTGACCGCAGGGAAAACAATTATTATGATACATGAAAGCATGTCTCTATGGCTGATGCATATGTGGACTGGTATCGTTACGCGGACTGCATGTTTTCAAAAGACTAATTTAAAAAGCTGCCGAATGCTGGAAATTGAAAATGACTTCTGAACACCTGAAATTGGAAATAGGCGTTGAATACTTGAAACCGGAAAAAAACTGGTGAATACCAGAAATAAGTTTTAAATACTGGAAACCGGGAATAACTGCTAGATACTGGAAAACCGGGAAGAACTATTGAATACTGGAATTTGGAAATGACTGCTGAAAATTAGAAACCGGATGTTACTGCAGAAGACTGGAAATCGGAAATAACTTCTGCATACTGGAAACCGGAAAGAAAGGCTGAATACAGGAAACCGGAATTGACTGCTTAATACTGGAATGGGCAAATACGTTGTGGGTATTGGAAACCGAACACAACTGTTAAACACTGGAAACCGGAAATACCTGTTGGATGCCGGAAATCGAAAACAAAGTAACAAACGAACAAAAAACAAACAAACAAACAACCTGCTGGATATTGGAAACTGTTGAATGCCGGAAACCGGAAATACCTGCCATAATGAACTGCTTTCAATGTTGGCGACAAACTGGGAGTCATGAGATTGTAGTTTTTGTTTTTGATTTGAATTTCATTTGATGTCTAAACCACGTCACAACGGATGACAACGACATTGCTTTTTTCACGTGATAAGTTTACTTTCACTTCACATTTACTGGGTTTTTTTTTCTCCACACTTACTTTTGAAGTGAAAGCAGCACAATTGTTCCGTCGGGAAAAAAAGAGTAGCTAAAAACCTTTAGAAGCGAACAACTTCTCATAGCCAGATATCGCTGTTAACTGCACGTTCCTTGAATCGTCGCAAATTGTCTGATAGCTTCCCCTGTGGTGCCAAGCAAAACACCCTCTCCCGTCGCTTCCTATCTCGTGGACACTTCCTTCACACGGCGGGCAAGGGGCGAGTGGGATGATGCCGGACGATCTGGGTACACTGTCCACCCTCTGTGCTTTCGTCATAGTTTAGAGGCTGAGGTTCACAGGACGGCGTAACAATAGATTAACTGACCAGGAGTTCGCCTTTGTTTAGGCTTGGGGATCGGAATCACAGGCTATGCTTTATAATCTGAAGTCCGAACCGTTCCCACGAAGTCATCTTTATGTTACCCGAGTCTGATTTCAGCAATGTTGTTCAACAATGGGATGTGTGTGGTGTGTGTGTGTGTGTGTGTGTGTGTGTGTGTGTGTGTGTGTGTGTGTGTGTGCGCGTGCGTGTGTGTGTGCGTGCGTGTGTGTGTATGCGCGTGCGCGCGCGCGTGTGTGTATGTGTATGTGCATGTGTGCGTGCGTGAGTACGTGCGTGTGTGTGCGCGCGCGCGCGTCTGTGTGCGTGTGTGTGTATGCGTGCGGTGGTGTGTGTGTGTGTGTGTGTGTGTGTGTGTGTGTGTGTGCATGTGTGCGTGCGTGCGTGTGCGTGCGCGTGCGTGCGCGAGTGTGTGCGTGCGTGCATGTCTGTGCGTGTTCGCGTTGCGTGCGTGCGTGCGTGGTGTGTGTGTGTGTGTGTGTGTGTGTGTGTGTGGGTGTGTGTGGTGTGTGTCTGTGTCTGTGTCTGTGTCTGTGTGTGAAATTTGGGAATTCTGAATTTTATGCAAACATAGCTTATTTACTGTTTAATCTATTAAAAGAGTTTCAATAGTCTACAAGTCTCAGCGGCTGCAAACTGTCTCGGACACAGCGTTATAGATGACGGGCTTCCGCTCTCTCTCTCTCTGCCGCATCAACCTCACTGAACTGACTCAGGCACGCATTTACTGCTGAGGGAAAGAGGGAAAATCCGGCCCTAAGAGAGGTTCGAACTCTTCACCCCATCCCCCAACCATCGGACTGCGTATCCCTCTCGACTGCTTCATCTATCATTATGAAGGTCGGGGTACCCACATCATTTTAGTAATGACGGTACAGTGCTCTTTTTTTTTTCTTTTTTTTTTATACAACAGTCGAACTTTGAACACTCGGATTAACTGACCTATATAAGTAAGGTTACTATCATAAGAGTTGAATCAAAAGAAAAAAAATGTGCTTTTCACTTGTTCAGACAGTGGATTGGACGTAAATCTGGACATGTTTGGGAAATTATGGCTCGGTCTGTCCTTTACTTAAAACAAAAATCTAAAAATAGGAGGAAAGAAAGGACGACAGAAATGTAACAACATGACAAAAACAAACAAGCAAAAAAAACAACAAACAAACAAACAACAAAGAACACACACACATACGCACGCACGCATACAAACACGAACGCACGCACGCGCACCACACATACATACACACACACACACACACACACACACACACACACATTTAACTCCGTCTCCCCCCCCCCCCCCCCGCCCCCCGCCCTTCAAAATGGCCGTCATACTACACACCAACATCAAACCAATACATCTTGGGCTAGTATCTGGACTATTTCGATGACATTAGCATGATCAGTGCCAACTCCATTTTGTCTAATTTTTTTTTCAGTGTCCATCAAGGTTGCCCCATTACACACGGGCTGGTCCGTACACGCTCACACCACCTCTAGCTAAGCCCTGAACACCACCACCACGGTTCTCAGGGGGGAACAGTTAGATAAACAAGAGAATAAAGACATAAAAGGAACAGGGAGAGTGGTGTCAAGGGGGACAATTAACAGATGCCTGACTAACTTATTCCCCCCCCCCCCTCCTACTCGCTGACTAGACTGGCCTCGGAGAGCTGGGTTAGATGGTCTGCCCTTGGTTTTTAGCTGCCCACTGGTGTTCAGTCCTGCTACTATGGCAGCCATCACAGAGACAGTCTGGCCATGAAGACAGAAAGGAGGAATGGAAGAAAGAAAAAAAAAAAAAAAGAAAGAAGCGAGGAAAAAGCAAGAAGGAAGGGAAAGAGAAATGAGCGGAAGAAAAGACACAGAAAGAAGATAAACAGGAAAAAAACAAAAATGATACCCCCCAACCCCCCCCTCCCCCCCCCCCCCCAAAAAAAAAAAAAAAAAAAAATCAGGGAAATTGAAGGAATAACAGTTTTTAAAAAAAAGGAGAAAAAGAAAAAAGAAAAGAGAAGAGAAATTAAAGGAAACAGTAAGAAGGCAAAAGGAAAGAAAGAAGGAAAGAAGATTAAAATGAGTGAAACATAGAAAGAGAAAGGAAAGAAAAAGGAGAGAACAACAACAACAACAACAAAAAAGAAGAAATAAAGAAGGGGAAAACACTAAGGATGGAAAGAAGGTAAAAAAAAAAAAAGAACAGCAAGAGAGAGAGAGAGAGAGAGAGAGAGAGAGAGAGAGAGAGAGAGAGAGAGAGAGAGAGAGAGAGAAAATGACAATGACAATGTTTTAAAGTTAAAGAGAGAGAGAGAGAGAAGAGAGAGAAGAGAGAGAGAGAGAGAGAGAGAGAGAGAGAGAGAGAGAGAGAGATTTCCGAGGCAATAGATACCAAGATTAATGACAAACATCCTAACCCTCTTTTGTCGATACATGTAAAACAAGATCAACCAAACAGGCTGAATCAAACTTGTGAAGCGTAACAAATACGTTTCATCTTTTTTTGCTCTAGCATTGTACCTGTTAAAACAAAAAAGAAAGGAAAACAAAAGAAAGGAAAAGAAAGGGAGAAAAAAGAAGAAAAAAAGAAAAAGAATGCTTAGTAGGAAAGAAGGGGCGTGGCGTTTTATTTCCAGCAAAGACTTGTCGTTACAGCAACTTGTTTCTGGAACAACAAAAGAAATACCTCGCTGATGACAATTTGGCAGACGGGGTGGGGGATTCGCTTTAAGGTCCATTCTTCAACAAGCCGTGTCTCCCAATTGAGAGAGGTAACAGCCCTTGAAGCGAGCGCCTTAAAAAAAAAAAAAGAAATGAAGAAAAAATAATAAAAGCGCCTACAGGATTTAGAGACCATAAAATGTCCCGGGCAGATATTTTTGTGGA
>CM065737.1:35937181-35944681 GCA_033310375.1 Conus canariensis | reverse complement strand
TCAAGATTGTTGTAATTCTGGTTTATGAGGCTGGAATCAGTTTGTGAGTACGTTTCCATTCAGTTGCAGTCGCTTCCCACGCAGGGGGCTGGGTGGAAAGAGAGAGAGAGAGAGAAGAGAGGAGAGAGAGAGGAGAGAGAGAGAGAGAGAGAGAGAGAGAGGAGAAGAGAGAGAGGAGAGAGAGAAGAGAGAGAGAGCAACTCATTATTCTCTGTGATGTATTCGTATTCAAACACTTTCCGATTAACAAAGAAAAAGGGGGAGAAAGATGACTCTATTTTTATAACTTGGCGCCCTCTTTGAAACAGATGCGATGCCAGAAGTCATGATTATCGCCATTTTCACCAGGCGAGAAAGATCACTGGGCAAAAGTTCGCAGGAGACTCCTTTTGCATGACTGCCAAAAGTTCAATGTACATGCCCCGTTCTTTCCCCACCTGAGCATCAAAGTAAGCTTTAGGAATACCAGTACATTTCAGGAATATCAGAACATTTTAAGTTAAAATCAGCAGAATTCAGGACAGAATAGGAACATCAGTTCGGTGTTACAATACAGTACAATTTGGATATAACACCGAGATGGATTAAGACAACAAGCAAACAAACAAAAAACTAACAAACAGAAACAAAAACATCAAAACAACACTGAAGTATGCTTTGAACATTAACAAAGGTTAGTTAGCTTGTTAGTTAATTGGCTGATTTGTTATTTTAATTCGTTTATTGCTTAGTTTGCTTTCTTGGTTAGTTAAGTAACCTAGTTAGCTAGTTAGTTAGCTGGTTGGTTCGTTGGTTATAATTTTCGTTCGTTGGTTGTCTGATTAACGAGTGAGTGAGTTAGTTACTCCGCTTTTTTTTAATAGGTCGGTTAGCCGTTTATGTAGTCAGTCAATCTGTCAGTTATTTTCATTTAGTCATTTACTTACTTGACCAAACTTTTTCCTCGTGGCCAAGCTATTCTGTCCCCGGGTGATGTATACACAGGGCAGGGGGGCTATATTTCCTGCCCGTGACACCGGCCCCTGCTGACATTAGTCTCGGTCAGCGCCAATGAATTCTGCCCTGTCACCTTGCTAATTGTGGGGCTTGGCCAGTGGGGAACCCAACTGTGAAGAAGAGATAGATGGGCGGAGAGAAGGTGTGTGTGTGTGGGGTGGGGGTGTGGGTGGGGGGTAGGGGGTGGGGGTGGGGTGGGGGGTGGGGGGTGGGGGTGGGGTGACAGGGAAGAAGAAGGGATAGGAAAGACGGGGAAGGGGGAAGCAGGAGTGAGACTGAGTGGAGGGTGGGCTGGGGGGGGAGGAGAGAGAGAGAGAGAGAGAGAGAGAGAGAGAGAGAGAGAGGGGGGGGGGCGGAGGGAGAAGTCGTCATGAAACGGGTTCACGCTTTCGCCAGAAGCGACCTAACCGACCGGTGTCACACTGGAGATTGAATCTTAAGTAAGACAAGTAAAACAGTCATAAACAAAGACATGCGGGTTAGGTGAATGGGTAGCGAAGACAGTAGCATTTTTGAAATCCTGTATTTGCACATGTTTTACTATTTGGGGGTGGGTTAGAGTTACCTACCTTCTTGAGGGGATTAGAGTTACCTTCCTTGTTGACCAAGAAGAATGACTTCGCTGATACACTGGGTGGTTACAGTAGCTCTCCTTCTATACCTTGTTGCGCAGGACTGAGCATACAGGACTATGGAGATCCTTGACTAACAAAGCATCCGTCACAGTACACCTACAACCTACTGCGTTATGGAACAATGATAGAAAAGATGAAGAATGAAACAATAACAGATACACGGACTCACAAGCCAAAACTACTTGCGAAAGCCATTCACTTATATCACGTGCTCACAAGAAACACACACACAGAACAAACAAAGAACACCCCCCCCCCCCCCCCCCGATCTCTCTAATGAAGATCAAAGCTTGCTCACATACTGTCTCCTAACCAAGAGCAAAAAAAAAAAAAAAAAAAAAAAAAAAAAAAATCAAGTGAGTATGAATTTCCTTATTCAAAACAACAATAACTGTTTGATCTTAGCGCCATAATGGAGGAATAAAAGCGAGCGACTCCGGATCAGCAACTGCAGATCTTTTTCTCCTGTTTCATTTCCCTCGTTATGGGCGGGATCACGTGTTCTAATTATAGACATCCGATCTATTGGATCGGGTGTCGTGGGAATGAAAATGGTCAGAAAGGCAACATGGAATGGGTTTGGACTGAGCGGCTTGTGGCTAAACCGATTCAAATGGCTAAACCAGTTCAAAGGACTAAACCAGTTCAGCCTTTCTTTAGGACCAGTTCGATCTTTGTTTGAGACCAGTTCAGTCAATTTTTGATACTGGTTCCGTCTTTCTTTCTCCGAAAGTACTTTAACCTACAGGATCGCTACATATCCAACTGTGATTTTCTCATTTGTATTCATATAGATGTTTTCTGTGACTGTAGATTGTTTCAAAGCGAAATTATTGTTTGAAGATTATTTGAAATTATCGCAAGAAAATGCTGTTTTTTTTTTTTTCTGTTTATACGTTTTAAGTATTTAAACCACCGATTGCCTGTACCGAGGAGTAGAGTACAAGGTACAGCACTAAATGAAAGATGATGTCTGAACTGTGACACAGGAGAACCTTGTAATGAGTACATTATATCTTTAAGTGTCCGTTTTTGTTTTTGTTTTTAATCGGCATAGACATAAATATCGGACAAAATATTTCCACAAACGTCCAAAAACTTTCACATTCTCTTCACTGTTAAACAGCAAGAGCAAGCCTAAACAAACCAAAGTTACTGAAACTTTCACCTACCGTGAATATTAATTTGTTGTTGTTGTTTTTTTTTTTTAAATTGATACTCTGTGCCTAGTGTTACTGCTTCGATATCCTTCTGTGTTTCACAATAGCATTCTATGAAAACACATCAATTACTTGTATTATATATTCGCTTGATTTGTTGACATGATAGTGTACCATAATTCCTATATATGCCCACAACCCCTTCTCTAATTCCTGTAAACACCCCACCCCCTTTTCTCATGAATTTGAAATAAAAATTGTTTGTCCTAGGAATTTGCAATAAAAGTCTTTGTCCGATTTTCTGTCTTCTTATATAGAACAACGAGAACGTACATTCACGTGTTCTGTATACACGTATTGTTGAACGAGCCAAGGATTTCTTTTCCTTCCACACGAACTCGTCTTACAATTTCTTTTGATTCTTCTTGTGCAGTATACCATCTGCCTTATGCTTCTTCACCCAGCTGTATGAACAAAATCAGAGTAACACATGAACACACACACAACAACAACAACAACAACAACAACAATAACAACACACACTCACAAAACACAACACACACCCCCACACACACACACACACACACACACACACACACACACACACACACACACACAGAGAGAGAGAGAGAGAGAGAGAGAGAGAGAGAGAGAGAGAGAGAGAGAGAGTAATACTGCAGTGATGGGAAACACATTTCATAATGATTATCACATGGTGAATCTCTCTCTCTTCTCTCTCTCTCTCTCTCTCTCTCTTCTCTCTCTCTCTCTCTCTCTCTCTCTCTCTCTCTCTTCGTAAACTCCTTCCCTCACATTCTCTCTGTGTGTCTATCTGTTTGTCCCTCTCTCTTTCTTTCTCTCTCTCTCCCCCCTCTCTCTTCGTCTGTCTGTATGTCTGTCTCTCTCTCTCTGTCTGTCGGTCCGTCTTCGTTGTTGCATGTCTGTCAATTTCTTCTGTTTTTCTTATCTGTCTGTCTGTCTCTCTCTCTTCTTCTTCTTGTCTGTGTCTGTTCTCTTGTCTTTGTCTGTCTGTCTGTCTGTCCGTCCGTCTGTCTGTCTATCTGACAGTCTCTCTCTCTCTCTCTCTCTCTCTCTCTCTCTCTCTCTCTCTCTTTCTTACCCCATCCCTACCACCCGGCAAATGGCATCAGTCTTCTGGCTTCTATTCAACGTATCGTCAACTTGTTCTCATGACATTTCCTCATTTCCCGTTTCCTTAGACACCACCACTGCATGCACAGGCATCGCCCCTCTCTCTGGTCCTCCTCCTCCTCCTCCTCATCCCATACCACTTGCTGCCCTTCACAGTCATGGCACAAAGAGCAACTACAACACACCCTAAAGACCCCCCAGCAACCTCCCCGACAGCGGAGACCCAGCCCCGTGGTCGGTTCACGGGTGACACCTTTCAGAAGACACAATCCACGATTGTGAAGGGTTTATTATTATTATTCATTTTTTGTTTCCTTTCAGGATGGAGATTTGTACAGACCGTAGGTAGAACGACGGGGGTGTAGAAGGGGGGGGGGGGAGGGAAGGGAGGGGGGCAAGTGCTTGAAGCATGAGGGAAGCCAGGAGATGGTGTGAGAGGAGGGAGTGGTGTGGAGATGTGGTGGGAAAATCCCGTTCGGATTGTTGCTAGTTTGAATGGAAGGAAAGCCAACACAAAAAGGGTTAAGAAGAGGAGTGGGATGAGGAGTTCACTCCCTCTTTTTTTTCCCTATATTTTTTCTTTCTTTCTTTTTTGTTGTTCTTCGTCAGTGGAGGATTCAAAGTGCTGTGGGGGGAGGCAACTGTTCCTGATTTGTCTTCCCTTGTGGTGTGAGAGTGGCGTGCAGTGAAGGGGGAAAAGGGGGTCAGGGGAATTCTCTGACCTAGACCACCCCGACACTCCCACCCCGCCTCCATCTAGTGGGTTGTGTGGTCGCGGTTCTCTCCTCTCTCTCTCTCTCTCTCTCTCTCTCTCTCTCTCTCTCTCTCTCTCTTTGTTTTTTTTGCCCCCATCACAACCCCATCAACTTATTCTCTCTCTCTCTCTCTCTCTCTCTCTCTCTCTCTCTCTCTCTCTCTCTCTCCCCCCTCTCTCTCTCCCTCTCTCTCTCGTTCTCTCCCTCTCCGTGTGTTCCTGACTGTAAGTCAGTCAGTCTGCCTGTCCATCTGTCTATCTGTCAGTGTGTCTGTCTGTCTGTCTGTCTTTCCCTTCCTCCCTTCTTCCCTTCTTCCCTCCTTCCTTTCTTCCTTCCCTCCCCTTCCCTCCCCCCCTCTCTCTCTCTTACTCTTCCAACCACCTCCTCTTTTTTCTCTCAGCATCTCCCCTCCATCCTATCTCTGTCTGTCTGTCTGTCTGTCTGTCTGTCTCTCTTTCTCTGTTTCTCTCTCTCTTTTCTTTCTCACTCTCTCTTCCTCTCTCTTCTCTTCTGTTCTCTCTCTCTCTCTCACTTCTCTCTCTCTCTTTACTCTCTCTGTCTTCCTTCTTCTGTCTCTCTCACTCTGTCTCTCTCTCTGTCTTCTTTATCTCCTCTTCTGTCTGTTTCTCTCTGTCCTCTCTCTTTCTGTCTCTCTCTCTCTCTCGTCTCTGTCTCTATGTCTCTTCCCTGTCTTTGCCTCTCTCTCTCTCTCTTCTTCTGTCTCTCTCTCTCTCCTCTCTCTCTCTTCTTCTCTCTCCCTCTCTCTCTCTCTCCCTCCCTCCTCCCTCTCTTTTCCTCTCCCTCTTTCCTCTCTCTCTCTCTCTCCTCTCTCTCCTGTCTCTCCTTCCCCCCTCGTCTCCCTGTTCTTCTTCTCTGTCCTCTGTCTTCTAACATCTCTCTCTTCGTTCCGGTGTTGTGTTATTGCTGCTGGCTGTGTGGTTATAACATCTTCTCTGTTCCGCGCCTCCCGGTCCCCCTGTACCACACACCACTCTGCTTACCTGGGAGGGTGAGGGGGGGGGGTCCTTCTCCCCATTACCCCCCCCCTCACACACACATACACGGCAGACCCCCCCCTCTCCTCCCAACCGCCACATACATATATACGCACGCACGCGCGCATACACATACACGCACACACGCACGCACACGCACGCACACACACATGCACACACACACACACACACACACACACACACACACACACACACACACACACACACGCACGCACGCACGCACGCACGCACGCACGCACGTCCACACCACATTCACACACACTTCAGCCCCCTCCCCTCCCTTCTCCACCGTCACACACACACACACACACACACACACACACACACACACACACACACACACACATACACACGCACATAGATCTAACCCCCACCCGTCCCCACTCTCTCTCTCTCTCCTTTCTCTCTCTCTCTCTCTCTCTCTCTCTCTCGCCACGTGCTGGTTTTGCTGAGGAATAAAGCAAGGAAGGGGGAAGAGGGGAGGGAGGGCTGTGGGGGAGAGGGGGTGGGGGGGGGGGGAAGGTAAAGCGCACTGATGATGTCTGACTGTATAGCTCATCTTTCTCTACAGAGATCTGAGTATTCCATCGATTCATCCCCCCCCCTCCCCTCCCCCTCAAGGATGTCTGAAGTCTGTGGAATGCAGTTCTCGCTCGTCCCTGCAGGAAAACGTCTGTTCCGATTCTGTGTGTAGGCCCATGAAGCAGTGAATGAAATAACTAATTATTTAGTCAGGGGGAGAGGCGGGGTGGGGGTGGGGGAGGGGGGGGGCGGTTCGGGGTAGGGTGGGGGGGGAGGTAAAGCTCTCTGATCCCAATCCATGCTCTTCGTCTCCCGACCGATTTCTTTTCTTTATTTTTTTTCTTTCTTTTTTTCTTTCACTCTTTCACTTTTCTTTCGTTCTTTCTTTTATTTCTTTTATTTTTTTCTTTCTTTGTTCCTGTTCTGTTTTGTTCTTTCTTTCTTTCTTTCCTCCCTTCCTTCTTTTCTCTGTCTCTGTCTCTCTGTCTCTGTCTCTCTGTCTCTCTGTCCTGTCTCTTGTCTCTGTCTCTCTGTCTCTCTGTCTCTCTCTCTCTCTCTCTCCCTCTCTCTCTCCTCCCTCTCTCTCTCTCTCTCTCTCTCTCTCTCTCTCTCTCTCTCTTTGTCTTCGATCTTTAGTCAGAACGCCTAAGTGAGATTGTTATATATATGCGATTGTGTTTTTAAAGTCCGATTATTAAGGTAGCCAAATTCCGTCTTCGGGGGATGACATCTGATCTGTTGCACCCGTCATCTCCCATCACGTGCACTCCGCTCTTCTTCTGATACTACACTACACTACACTACACTGCACTGCACAGCACGCACAGCACAGCACAGCACAGCACAGCACAGCACAGCACAGCACAGCACAGCACAGCACAGCACAGCACAGCACAGCAGCACAGCACTGCCACTGCACAGCACGCACAGCACAGCACAGCACTGCACGCACAGCACTGTACAGCACAGCACAGCACTGCACAGCACAGCACTGCACACACACACTGCACAGCACTGCACAGCACACACTGCACAGCACAGCACAGCACGCACAGCACGCACAGCAACACTGCACTGCACATGACTGCACTACTACACACACACACACACACACACCACACACACACACACACACACACACACACACACACACACACTCATCACTCACCATATTCACTCTCTTACATACCCTGCAAAAGTCACACACACACACACATCAACACACACACACACACACACACACACAACACACACAACAAAAGCG
>CM065737.1:35922027-35924527 GCA_033310375.1 Conus canariensis | reverse complement strand
AAATTGAAACAAACTGAAAAAAAGTAAGGTTATAAAAAAAAGGTATGACAATTGTAGACAAACCAATTAGAAATTGTAGACAAACCAATTAGAAAAATATAGAAAAAAAAGGTGAAAAAAAAACCCATTAGGGAAAACGTGGACAAATTAGGAAAAAGATAGACAAAATAGGAAAAGGGGGTTGACGAAATAGGAAACGGTAGACAAAGTAGGCAAAGTAAGGTAGACACGGTAGGTAGACAACGTAGGAAAAAAAAAAAAAGGTAGGCAAAAAGATAGAAAAAAGAAGGAAAAGGGCAGGTCAATGGAAGACAAAGTAAGGGGAAAATTGTACAGCAGGACTGAGCTAGACAAAAGGGGGAAAAAAAACGAGACAAACTAAGAAAACATGGACAAAGAAGAAAAAGAAAAGAAAAAGAAAAAACGTAGGGAAGCTGGGAAAAAGCAGGGGAAAGGGAGAGAGAAGCAGGAGAAAAGTACAACAAGGAGGCAAAGGTAGGAAAAGGAAGACAAAATAAGGGAAAAGGTATGGAGTAGGCAGTGACAAAACAGTTTTGAAAAATCAAAGGAAATCTGGTTAAAGTAGGTTAAAAAAAAAAGGTCGGAAAAAGAAGACAAAGCAGGAAAAAAAAGGGAGAAAAACAGGACACCCAAAGGAGCAAAAAATGGTAAGAAAACAAAGCCAACTAGAAACAGATGGACAAAGTATGGAAAAGAGAGGTAAAGAAATACAAAACAGGGGCGCGCGGGGGGGGGGGGGGGGGGGGGGGGGGAGGGGGGGGGGGAGTAACACAATGTAGAAACAAAGCCAGACAAAGTAGCAAAAGGGCTGAGAAAGTGGGAAAAGATAAGAAACAATGAGAGAAAGAGGGAAAGGGTGTGACAAAGAAGGTCAGTATGGGGGAAAACTGTATTAGGCAAAGAACTAACAAGGCAGACAATGTAGGGAAAAGGTAAGGATTGCAGGAAACATACCAGCAATATGCTAATTGAACACCGTAAAAGTGTGTGTGTGTGGCAGGGGAGGTGGGGGGGGGGGGGGGGGGTGGGGGGGGCGAGGGATGTTATTAGACATAGTACTAACAAAGCAGACAATGGGGGGGGGGGGAGGTAGGGACTGGAGGAAACCGAGACAAAGTGCTGACAAAACAGACAATGCAGGGAAAGGTATGATTGAAGAAAACCTAGACAAAGTGCTAACAAGGCAGACAGTCTGGGGGGAAAAGTAAGGATTGAAGAAAACCTAGACAAAGTGCTAACAAGGCAGACAATTTGGGGGGAAAAGTAAGGATTGAAGAAAACCTAGACAAAGTGCTAACAAAGCAGACAGTCTGGGGGGAAAAGTAAGGATTGTAGAAAACCAAGACAAAGTGCTAGCAAGGCAGACAATTTGGGGAGGGGGGAGGGGGGGGGGGGTAGGGATTGGAGGAAACCTAGACAAAGTACCAAACAAGGCAGACAATGTAGGGGAAAGGTAGGGATGGCAGGAAACCTAGACAAAGTACCAAACAAGGCAGACAATGTAGGGGAAAGGTAGGGATGGCAGGAAACCTAGACAAAGTACCAAACAAGGCAGACAATGTAGGGGAAAGGTAGGGATGGCAGGAAACCTAGACAAAGTACCAAACAAGGCAGACAATGTAGGGGAAAGGTAGGGATGGCAGGAAACCTAGACAAAGTACCAAACAAGGCAGACAATGTAGGGGAAAGGTAGGGATGGCAGGAAACCTAGACAAAGTACCAAACAAGGCAGGCAATGTAGGGGAAAGGTAGGGATGGCAGGAAACCTAGACAAAGTACCAAACAAGGCAGACAATGTAGGGGAAAGGTAGGGATGGCAGGAAACCTAGACAAAGTACCAAACAAGGCAGACAATGTAGGGGAAAGGTAGGGATGGCAGGAAACCTAGACAAAGTACCAAACAAGGCAGACAATGTAGGGGAAAGGTAGGGATGGCAGGAAACCTAGACAAAGTACCAAACAAGGCAGACAATGTAGGGGAAAGGTAGGGATGGCAGGAAACCTAGACAAAGTCCCAAACAAGGCAGACAAGGCAGGGACAGCTAGGGCTTGTAGAGAACCTAGCAGCAACGCTAATTGACCACACACCTGTCGAAGGGAAAGGGCCCAGTAAAGCATTGTTAACCTTCAGTCACCGGCGCCTCTGCTGACAGCGTCATTACAGGGCTGGCGACACAGGGAGGAGTGGGGGTGGGGTGGGGTGGGGTGGGGGCGGGGGGATAAAGGGGGAGGGGGGGGGGAGACGACTGTCAGGGCTCTTATCTGCCCCACTGCCCTACATGGACTGAGAACGACTTTTTGAAATAGTAAATCCTTCATGGACATAAAATACACGAGGACCATCAAACTCTTATTCGGGTTTTGGAATTTCTGGAGTCAGCTTTCGTTTCTGGCTAAAAATCATCGGGTTGCCCTACTGTAATCTGTTTGTCTGTGTCCTGTGGCGGTACTAATACCTTTTCTTTTTAAATTTGGAAAA
>CM065737.1:35894527-35897027 GCA_033310375.1 Conus canariensis | reverse complement strand
TTCTGATGATGACAATAACTGTTTTCTCTGTTTTCCTGATGATAATAACTATTTTCTCTGTTTTCCCGATGATATTAACTGTTTCCTCCGTTTTGCTGAGGATGATAACGGTTTTCTCTGTTTTCCTGATCATAATAACTGTTCCCCCTATTTTCCTGATGATATTAACTGTTTCCTCTGTTTTCCTGGTGATATTTACTGTTTTTCCTAATGATATTATCTGTTTTTCTCCGTTTTTCTGATCACAATAACTGTTCCCTCTATTTTCCTGATGATATTAATTGTTTTGTCTGTTTTCCTGATGATAATAACTATTTTCCCTGTTTCCTGATGATATTAACAGTTGCCCCTGTTTTCATGATGACATTAATTGTTCCTCTGTTTTCCTGATGATATTACTGTTTTCCCTGTTTTCCTGATGATATTAACTGTTTCCTCTGTTTTCCTGGTGATATTAACTGTTTCCTCTGTTTTCCTGAAGATATTAACTGTTTCCTCTGTTTTCCTGGTGATATTAACTGTTTTCCCTGTTTTCCTGGTGATATCAACTGTTTCTCTCTGTTTTCCTGGTGATATTAACCGTTTTCTCTGTTTTCCTGATGGTAGTAACTGTTTTCTCTGTTTTCATGATGATACTGTTTCCTCTGTTTTCCTGGTGATATTAACTGTTTTCCATGTTTTCCTGAGGATAGTAACTGTTTTTCCTGTTCTCCTGAGGATAATAACTGTGTTCCCAGTTTTCCTGATGATAACAACAACTACTTTCCCTGTTTTCCTGATGATAATAATTGTCTTCCCTGTTTTCCCCGAGGACGACAATTGTTCTATGTTTTTGAGGGATATTTATTATTAACCCTTTTTTTACCTAAGGAAAACAGGGGTATTATCTCGAACAGAACACCACCTCCCCCCCAAAAAAAACAAAAAAACTTGGATAGTATGGAAAACTGACATGATCTCAAGCATAGCAGAAAACCGAGGACATGATCCTGATGATCACAGCTGTTTTCCTATTTATGTCGGTTTCCATTAGGATATTGACTGTTTTGCAGGCAAAACTAAGGACAGAAGGTTTAATCCTCTGGGGATAATACCGATTATAACTATTTTCCTCTGACAAGAGGGGAAGACATTTGTGTGTCGTAGGAAAAAAATTATCGTCCCTAAGAAAACCCTTGTGATCATCGGAGATAGCAGCATAACCACGTTGTTCTGAAGGATTATGTCTGTTGGCCTGGGAATGTAGATACTATCAATTTATGACGCTGCTATATTCTCCTAATCCTCTTCCTCACTGGTCGTCATGAGCACACACACACACACACACACACAACACACACACACACACACACACACACACACACACACACACACACACACACCCAGCCACACACACACACACACAAATGCTTCAGATTCTGTGGCCTCAATGAAACTGATTTGGTATTTGTCCGCCAGTTGCCAGGCCATGTAAACTGTCTAGTGGAATGTATATTTCAGAGCGCGAAATAACTAACCTACGAGCTTGTGATTGGTCTTTCAATGGATAGATAACCTTAAGCTACTATTTTGAAGTAAGTTCTGTTCAAACCAATGCCCTGCTCTCGTGGTGACCTCAGCATCGATGTTCTCTCCACGTTCATGTCCTCTGTGAATTCGTGTTGTCAAGATCGCCGGTGTCGGCATGTTCATGGGGGCTGTTGTTGGATGGACGTGGTGACGCAGGATGATGCTCACTAACGCTGGGTCTTGCGACTGAACAGCAATGTGTCGTCACTGAGGGGATTGTTATCACGTGTTGCCCTGCGAATTCTGGATCAGCACGGGCCACACGCCACAATTAGAATTTTGCTCTACAATACTCAATAATAATCCACGTGAGCGTTTTGAGGCCTCCCATAAATTTGAGCCAGCATTTGATACTGATCTGGTAACTGATCAAAAGAAGAACAACTCCCCACCAATTATTTCCCTTGTTTTTTGTTGTTTTTTTTTTGGAGGATCTTCATCGATGAAGTCACAAACAGTCTTCAAATACATGACCTTCCCCTTAGTTGACACACAGACGTCAGGCCTTGGCACTCAGCCGTCACCCTATCTTTGTGCCAGCCTCAAATGCACAAAAGAATCCCATTCCTTTGATTTGACTCTGTGTTTGGAACCACCTGGGTACATGAAAATGAAATGCGGAGAATCAACTTTCAGACACACACACACACGCACGCACGCACACACACACACACACACACACACACACACACACACACACACACACACACACACACACACACATCAAAGCAATATAACTTGCGCCAGTCTATAAAGACTCGATTCCTTAAGCACGACCTTGGCGCATTCATTTTCGGTGTGCAGCCTCTACAGTAACACTACCAAAGAGACTCGGCAGCAGGGCAGCCTCTCCCCTGGTGGGTGGCTTCACGGCGGCTTGGTGCTATTTGCTCCCCGTGGACTGCCAGTGCTGGGGCCCGCCTTTTTGTGG
>CM065737.1:35878664-35894427 GCA_033310375.1 Conus canariensis | reverse complement strand
GTTGGGGGTGGGGTGTGTGTGTGTGGGTTGTTTTGGGGTGTGGGTGTATTGTTGTGTTTTTGTGTGTGTGGTGTGTGTTTTTGTGTGTGTTTTGAGTGTTTGTGTGTTGTGTGGGGTATGTGGTGTGGGTGTGGTGGGGTTTGGGGTGGGGGTGTGGGGTGTGGGGTTTGGGGGGTTTGGGGGTTTGTGGGTGTGTGTGTGTTGTGGGGGTGGTTTGTGTGTTGTGGGGTTTTTGGGGGGGGGGGTTGGGGGGGTGTGTGTTTTTTGTGTGTGGTAGGGTGTTGGTTGGTGGTGGTTTGGGTGGGAGGGGGTGGTGTTGGGTTTGTTGTGGGGTTTGTGTGGTGTTTTTGGGGGTGTGGGTTGGGGGGGGGGGGGGTGGGGTTGTGGTGGTGGTGGGGTTTTGGGGGGGTTGGGGGGGGTTTTGTTGTGTTGGGTTGGGTTGGTTTTGGTTGTGGGGTGGGGTGGGTGTTGGGGTGGGGGTTTTTGGGGGGGTTTTGTGATTTTGTGTTGGTTTTGTGTGGGGTTTGGTTGTTTGGTGTGGTGGTGTGGTTGTGTTGTGTTGTGTATTGGGTGTAGTTGTTGTTGTGTGTGTGGGGGGGTTAGTGGGTTGGTGTGTGGGTGTGGTGTGTGGGGTGGGGTGTTGGTGGGGGTTTGTGTGTGTGTGGGGGGTGGTGTGTGTTTTGTGTGTGTTGGGGGGGTGTATTTGGGGCGTGTTGGGTTGGGGGGTTTGTGTGTTTGTTGGTGTGTGTGGTTTGTGTTGGGTGGGGGTTTTGTGGGGTGTGGTTGTGTTCTGGGGAATTGGGGGGGGGGATGGGGAGGGGGAAGGGACACGAAGATAACGGGAAACAAGTAAAAAAACCTTTTACATGGGGGGGGAAAAGAAAAACGAAAAAAAAAAAAATGTCGCCCCATTTTATGCCCGAGTGGGGAGAACATTTCGTGCCATATAAGCGGGGAAAATTTTGGTCCTGGTTCAATCAAATATCCCAAAAAAAAAAAGTAGAAAAGAAAGAAAAAAAAAAAAAAAGGAAAAGAAAAGAAAAAAAAAGAAAGAAAAAGGAAAAATAAAGTCCTCTCCAACTGTTCCCTTTCTGACGCACTTTGGTTAGAAATAATGTTCCATACCGTCTTCGATGTGTTGTCAGTTGTATTGGCGACACGTGTTTTGTATGAAACCAGCATTATGAGTCAATGAACGGCAGAGGGCCAGAGCAGAGAGAGAGAAGAGAGAGAGAGAGAGAGAGAGAGAGAGAGAGAGAGAGAGAGAGAGAGCCAGCCAGCCAGCCAGCCAAGAGAGAGAGAGAGAGAGAGAGAGAGAGAGAGAGAGGAGAGAGAGAGAGAGAGAGACAGACAGACAGACAGACAGACAGAAGGTCAACCGCATGGCTCAGGGTCAAGTGTCAATCCTTCTAAGGGGCATGGCAGTCAGTCGTTCGCTGCACGGGCTGCCCGTCGCGGAAGTCCTTGTCCGTATTGCGTCACCGGCAGCACTGGTGAGCGTGGGCCGGGCGCTGGTGTAAGCATCGTCTGTATGTCTGTCTGTAGTTGAAAGTGGCAGGGACCGGCCACGTGGGTTGTTGTGACGCGAGTGGGAAGTGGGTGCTGATTGCTACTGACTCATGGCAGAGAGAGAGGAGAGAGAGAGAGAGAGGAGAGAGAGAGAGAGAGAGACTGAGACTGAGAGAGAGAGAGACAGAGAGAGAGAGAGACAGACAGACAGACAGACAGACAGACAGAGACAAACAGAGAGAAAGAGAGAGAGAGACAGACTGAAAGAGAGAGACAGACTGTGTGTGTGTGTGTGTGTGGAGAGGAGAGAGAAGAGAGAGAGAGAGAGAGAGAGAGGAGAGGAGAGGATGGAGAAATGAAGGAGGAAGTAGGAGGAGGAAGAGGAAAGAGGAAATGGAAGGAGAGAGAGAAGGAAGAGAGAGAGAGAGGAGAAGGAGAAGGAAGGGAAAGGACGGGGGAGAGGAGAGAGGAGGAAGGAGAAGGAAAATGAAAAGGAGGAAGAAGAGGTGGTGGTAGACGGGCAGAAGGAGGAGGAGGAGGAGGAGGAGGGAAAATATAGAGGAAGAAGAGGAGAAAGATGAAGGAGGAGGAGAGAGAGGAGGGAGGAAGAAGAAGGAACATAGAAAAGAAGAAGGAAGGGGAATAAGAGAGGGGCAAGAAGAAGGAAGAAGAGGAAAGGAGAGAAGGGGGAAGAGGAGGAAAGGAGAGAAGGGGGAAGAGGAGGAAAGGAGAGAAGAAGGAAGAGGAGGAAAGGAGAGAGAAGGAGGAAGAGGAAAGGAGAGAAGGGGGAAGAGGAGGAAAGGAGGAGAGAAGGGGGAAGAGGAGGAAAGGAGAGAAGGGGGAAGAAGAGGAAAGGAGAGAAGGGGAAGAGGAGGAAAGGAGAGAAGGGGGAAGAGGAGGAAAGGAGAGAAGGGGGAAGAGGAAGGAGAAATCAAAGGAATGAGGGCGGAAAGTGCAAGCCAGAGGAAGTAAGAACTGAGGCAGAAGAGCCGAGATCAAAAGTTAGGCAAAAAATTAAGAAGGATAAGAACAAGCAAGTGGAACGTGGAGGCAAAGAGAAGAAGAAGAAAAAGAAGAAGAAGAAGAAGAAGAAGAAGAAGAAGAAGAAGAAGAAGAAGAAGAAGAAGAAGAAGAAAGAAGAAGAGAAGAGAAGAAGAAGAAGAAGAAGAAGAAGAAGAAGAAGAAGAAGAAGAAGAAAGGAGAAGGAGAAGAAGAAGAAGAAGAAGAGGAGGAGGAGGAGAAGAAGAAGAAGAAAAAGAGAACGAAATAGGAGGAAGAAGAGGAAGAGAAGGAGGAGGAGGAGGAGGAGGAGGAAGAAGAGGAGGAAGAGGAGGAGGAGGAGAAGGAAGAAAAGAAAGAATGAATGAAAGAAAGAAAGAAAGAAAGAAGAAGGTAAAGAAGAAGAAGAAGAAGAATCAGAAGCAGGAGAAAGAAAACAGTATGCACTCTGCTTTCAAGAAGAAGAAGAAGAAGAAAGAAGAAGAAGAAGAAGAAGAAGAAGAAGAAGAAGAAGAAGAAGAAGAAGAAAGAAAGAAAGAAACAGTATGCACTCTGTTTTCATAGCACACCACACCCTGCAATCCTTCTACAACTTGCCGTAGTACAATGAATCCCAATCCCACGCATTACATCAGGCCTTCTTCTGAAGTGATTCTGTCTGCAAGAGGGATGGACAAACCAAAGTGGTGCCGATGACCCTCTACACTAAAGGAGGCCACCTGCTGCCAGAACTGAAGTAGTGCACCGAGGGTCGACCACTTCACACGTCTCCGCACGTTAAAGAACCCTCCAAAGCCAAACGATAGAACTTGGGGGAGGGGGGGGGGGGGAATAAATGGCTCAGTGGTAGAGATCGTAGTTCGCAGTCACATGTTGTTGCGAGTTCCGTTCCCACAAGCGCCTGATAGTGGATTGACATTTTCGCCGACCATCTGAAGCTGTTGTCATTCTGATGGTGTCAGTGTAAAGTTAGATGGAGTTCCTCTCCCTATCCCTCCCCCATTCTTCTAGGATAGGCATCTTTGTTTACCTGAGGTTTGGACTTTAAAACCTTAACGAAACTACGGGAATCTTGAATGAGACAGGGAATAGTAACCAGTAAAATAACGAACAAGTAAGATCACTGTGGCTCCCATGATGAAAGATTTACGTTTCAGTTTCACCGAGCTCAAGCGATGCTACTGTATAGTTAAGACTGATGGCTTCTTATTGTGGGACGAAGGGGAACCCCATCGCAGGTTGTGTACTACATCATTTTGGATTATTTCATATACTACAGGTTTTCATTCAACGCTCATCTTGCCCCGAATTTGACCAGAAAAGTGATCGCTCGTTCTTGTCCTGAGTGTTGTTTGTCTTGCCTGAAGAAGACCTACGAGGTCGAAACGCGTCGTGTTTTGTCTTGTGATTCGTTTGTCGACGTGATCTGGCGGAGTTATTTCAAAGACCTTTTAATATTTTGTTTAAATTTCCGCCTGCAGTTATCTCACTTTGCAACTACATAATTTCGCATTATTTTCTACGAGGGACCAAGGAAACATTACGTGAGAGACTTCTGGCAGGAGGATGGGAACTTATAAATGGATGTTATTTTCTTTTATAGATTCCTCCTAACCTGAAAGAACTCCTACCATATACCGCTGATGGTCGTAAAAAAAAAAAGGTTCCATGCCAAAAACACACACAGGCCACTCGTTTGACACACATTTGTATGTGTCAAACGTGAAGGAGGTATAATGGTGCTTACCATGTGATGAGGAGTCACTCACTGTCAAACGTGCTCATGGAGTGTTGGAATTCACTGGACGTTCGACATTACAACTTAACAGTAGACGGCACGAAGACCTTGTTGAGAAAATGTTCCGCCCGATCTGATTTCCTCTTTTTTCCCCTTTCTTTTCTCTCAGAGAGATAAATATTTTTCATTTATTCTAAGATTTTCTGGGGAAAAAAGCTCTGTGGAACGTGTTTTGAGTTTATGGAACGTGTTCTGAGTATTTTTTTGTTTGTTTGTTCATAAACTGGCTTATGCATGACTTCAAACTCTGTACCATGTTACGGTTCTCGTTTAATCCTCTATAGAGGTCTGGGCTGTAAACAATGAAATGAAAATGAAGTGATAGTAGCGACGGGAAACATTCGATATAATGAGGTTACAAACATGAAAGAGAGTTGCTGTCAAATCGACCGGATCTGCTTCATACTGGGTTTGAAGGCGTTAACGTAGTGACAGCTGTCCAGCGTGTTGTTGTGTGCTGTTGTTGTTGTTATCGTTGTTGTTGTTGTTGTTGTTGGGTATTGTTGTTGTTATCGTTGTTGTTGTTGTCATTGTTGTTATTGTTGTTATTGTTTTGTTGTTATTGTTGTTATTGTTGTTGTTATTGTTGTTGCTGTGCTGATTGGCGGGAAAAACATATATAAGTAAAGATTGCTCTGGTGAAATCCAATCATGGTTCTGATTCTGATTCTCACACACAAAGGTGCGCGCATGTTCACGCTTCTGAGCGCGCGCGACGCACACACAACACACACACACACACACACACACACACACACACACACACACACACACACACACACATTTCACGCATACACATGCACACAAACTCTCTCTCTTTCTCTCTCTCTCTCCTCTCTCTCTCTCTCTCTCTCTCTCTCTCTCTCTCCCCTTCCATTTTACGCTTACTGAAAATTTGAAAAAAAAAATTCAATTGTTTTCGAACATTGTTCTTTTCCTAATCATTTTTTCTACCGATATCAACCGAGCCAAAACATCACCTCCTATCCATGGATCTCTCGGAAAGGGAAGTCAGAGATTGGGGATTGTAGGGAGCTGGGTGGGAGCGGTAGGGATGGGGGGGGGGGGGGGGGGGAGGAGGCGGGAGGGGGCCCAGGATAGGACAGAAGAGTAGGGGGGGGGGGGGGGTTAGGAAATGTCTTTCCACTCTGTCACTGACCTGACCTTTGACACGATGACGAGTAAACAGTCGTGAAGAAACCCTTTGGGGGAAAAGCTAGAGTCTATTTCTGGGGCGAGAACTGCGGGGCCAAAAGATTCATCCAGGGTCTCCGGGTGTCCTCCTAGAAACCAGTTCATGTGGGCAGTAGATGCCTGTGGCCAGAAAGACAGGGGGGGGGGGGGGGGGGGGAGGGGGGGGAGGAGTGCCTACCTCCCTTCTCTGTTTGTCGTCCTCCTCTTCCCCCCCTTTCCCTCCCCCCCCCCCCCCCTCGCTTCCTCTTTCTCCTTTCTCTTTCATCGTGCTCCCGTTTCTCATCATTACCTTAATCTGTCTCTGTTGTCTCTCTCTCTCTTTCTTCTGTTGATTTACTCGACAGCAGAATAAAAGAGCGAAGTAAGTGACAGCGCGTGTGTACTCGCGCATGTGTATTCGCGCGTGCACGTGTGCGTGCGCGCGCGCGCGCGCGCGCACACACACACACATACACGCACGCACACTCATACACACACGCACATACACACACGCACGCACGCGCGCGCGCGGTCTCTCTCTCTCTCTCTCTCTCTCTCTCTCTCTTTCTCTCTCTCTCACACACACATACGCGCGCGCGCGCGTGTTCGCACGCACACACACACACATGCGTTCGCAGCGCGTACGTTCGCGCGTGCAACACACACATACACATGAACACACACACACACACACACACACACACACACACACACCACACACACACACACACACACGTGTACGTACGCGCACGCGTGTTAGTAGTACATGATTCCTATCTTGAGTTGTCAAAATGAGGTATTGGATACAACTGATAACACTAAGCACCTTTTCCCTTTCCCTCCGTTTGCCGTGTGACTCGTCACGTCGACATCGTGACGATCCAACCCACTATTGACACGATTCCCACACCATAATCAGCTGGGATTTAAAAATAAGAAAAAGTCTTAGGGTTATGTTAGACGGGTCGCCACTGTCAGACTGGAGAATGGACGCCAGCACCATGCCTAAAGATGCGTGCAGTTCTCCATGTTTGATGCACGTGCCGTGCACTCACCGACAGGTGACAGTTTTCTGGGGGCGTCCACTTTCACCGAGCGGATTTTCGCCGAGTGGATTTCCGATGAGTGGATTTTTTGCCTTGTGGATTTTCGCCTAGTGGGCTTTCGATGAACGGATTTTTGCCTTGTGGATTGTCGCCAAGTGGATTTTCGCTAGGTGGATCTTTTTCCGAGTGAATGTTCGCCGAGCGGATTTTTGCCGAGTGAATTTTCGCTAGGTGGATTTCTGCCAAGTGAATTTTCGCTGGGTGGATTTTTGCCGAGTGAATTTTCGCTGAGTGGATTTTTCGCCGAGTGGACTTCCGCCGTGTGGATTTTCACCGAGCAGATTTTATCCACGCGGACTTTCGCCGAGTGAGTGCTGTACTTTCGCTGAGGATTGATTATGGTCTGAGGGTAAATGCCACAATGGAGGGGACTGGGGATGGTGTATGATGGTGGGGGTAGGGGTGGGGATGGGGCTTTTCGTCCACCTCACCTCACCACTGGGCTTACGTGTGAACTTGACAGAGAATGTCATGAATGACGTCATAGTTGTTAAGTACTCCGAAGGGCGGATGATGTCCACTCGGTACGTACGTCCCGGTCGTGACTATGATGGACGGCAAACTGCCATTTTTTTTTTTTCTACTTGAAGGGGTAGAATAACTTTAGTGTGTGTGTGTGTGTGTGTGTGTGTGTGTGTGTGTGTGTGTGTGTGTGTGTGTGTGTGTGTGGTGTGTGTGTGTTGTTGTTGTTGTGTTGTTGTTGATTTATAGTCTGTTCACACTTGGTGATATTAGACTTTACGCGGGGGAGAGGGGGGGGAGGGTTGGGGGAGGGGGAAGGAGAAGGACAGGAGGGAGGGAAAGGTAAGAAATAATGTCAAGAACAGTACAAATTTAAATATAAACTACACAATCATAATTATAAAAATATGCTAATTTGAGACTGAGAGATAATTTTTGCAACCCCAACAATTTCTGAACTGAAAGAAATAGCGTGAACCGGTTTACATTTTGAAATTTCAATGTTTGCTTTTGAATAAAGAGCATTTAAAATGGGGCAATAGAAAAGTATATGTTCACCAGATAATGGCTTAGAACATGCACACGCTATATTTTGGGAATATCTGGTCTTCCAAGAGTTCAAACGTACCTTGTATATCAAACTAGAAATATGTCTAGGATATGTTTCCATTATACATTTATCTTGAGACTTCTCAATTCGGAAACAGCTTTCCAATAACGAGAGAGAGAGAGAGAGAGAGAGAGAGAGAGAGAAACGAACGAAATGATGATATTATTGAGGGGAAGAAATAAGCACAAAATAAGTGGCTTCTTCTCATCCAATTCCGACAATTCCCGTGCATCTTCACCACATGTGTGTCTCCCTTCAGGAAAAGTCTGGCCCAGATTAGAGCAACGCTTAAAAACAAATAAACAAACAAAAAACAAAACAAATTAAAACCAAAAACAGAAAAAACAACAAAAAGACCTCCCCCCCCCCCCCCCCACACAACACATCACCTGGTGTTCCGTAAAGTGTAACTGCTCAAAGGTTCCTAGATTCTGTATATTTTACCAACCGATACCTGTGCGTTCTTCCTTCCCGTCCGCCATTTTGTGTCGCCTTGCAGTGACTTCTTAAAGTTGTGTCTTTTGTTTGATTGAGCTCTTCTGTTTAACGCTGTGAGGTGCGACAGCCGTGTGTTCTGTAGTTCGTCCTGGGACTACATTTTCACCTTCCTCACAAGTTTAGTTAAAACCAAAACTCTCCGAGCCAGTTAAGAGTACGTAGTCATAGCGCCTGCGTATTCATTAAAAATTACTGAATGATTCTTTAAGGTGTCGTCAATATGCAATAATATGTGATTTTTTCTTTTAGGAATGGCTGGCAGTTATACACATTCATCTTTTGTGTGTATATGCGTTTTTGATTTGATTTTGTTATTTATTTTTCCCCTAATTTTTCCTTTTTTCCTGTCCGGAGTCTAGTTATATATTTTCCTTACTGTTTCTTTTTCCATTTGTGAAATGTCAAAATTGTATGCAAAGAAACGTGAACAGATGTGTCATTAAAAAAAAAAAACAGTTAGGGCTGAAACCGGTGCAGTGGTTTTAAGCGTAGTCTGACTGAGAAACCAAGATACAAACCGAGGGAGGACAGTGAAAAACATATGAAACGTCGTTGGGGAGGGGGAGGGGCGGAGGGGGGGAGGGGAGGGAGGGGAGGGGGGGGAGGGTCCGGGGGGGAAGAGGCGGGGAAGAGATGAATGCTGACACGTTAGATTCATTGATGGTCAAGCGTCCCTGGTATTTTGCGGCCTGTTGAAAGACTGTGTGGGGGATGGTGGTAGTTAGTTGGTTGGTTGCCTGCTCTCTTAGGTATGTCTCGCGCAGCAGCGAGCAGACACAACGTATCAGTTAGTATGTTGCATGCCCCGGCCCATCTCGTTTCCCCTTGACCCCTCCCCTCTGTCCTTCACTCCCTCCCCCACCACCCCCCTTCTTTCTCTCTTCTCCCCCCCCCCCCCCCCGTCTTCTCCCCTTTCCTCAATGCCACCCTGTCTCTGACTCTCTGTCTCTGTGTGTCTCTGTGTTTCTCTCTGTCTGTCTGTGTCTGTGTCTGTCTGGTCTGTGTCTGTCTATCTCTCTCTCTCTCTCTGTCTCTCTCTCTCCACCGTCCAATAGTACTTCTTTTGAAAAGATGATATACACAAGAGTGAAGCACGCACACGCGCGCGCACGCACACACACGCGCGCGCGCGCACGCACGCACGCACGCACACACGCGCGCGCATGCGAGCAAACAGTCATACACACACACACACACACACACACACACACACACACACACACACACACACACACACACACACACATACATGGATGGACACGTGTTCTCTCTCTCTCTCTATCTCTGTCGTCTCTCTCTCTCTCTCTAACGAAAACACACACAAATATACAAGGACACACAAGTACACACAACACACAGAGACACGTGAACACACAGGTGAACACACACACAGCACGCAACACACACACACACACACACACACACACACACACACACCCACACACACACACACACACACACACAACAACACACACAACACACACACACGTCAGTGATCCAAGATGACATCATTAAAACTTTCTTTTTTTTAAAAATACATATGAATAGCTCTCCATACTGCTAGTATCAGGTCAGGTGCCCGCTGACATCCAGACAGTGAGACATGTTCCAAAACACCGTGAAATGGGGCAGACAGACTACCGTTTTCTGATCTTTAACTCTAGAGATCGTAGTTCGCAGTCACATGTTGTTGCGAGTTCCGTTCCCAAGAAGATTGACATTTTCGCCGACCATCTGAAGCTGTTGTCATTCTGTTGGTATCAGTGTAAAGTTAGGTGGAGTTCCTCTCCCTGTCCCTCCTCCACTCTTCAAGGATAGGCATCTTTTGTTTGCTCGGGGTCTGGACTTTATAACTTTAACGAAACTACGGGAATCTTGAATGAGACAGGGGAGAGTAACCAGTAAAATAACGAACAAGTAGGATCACTGTGGCTCCCATGATGAAATGATTACGTTTCAGGTTCACCGACCTCAATCAATGATACTGTATAGTTAAGACTAAGAAATGGGGCAGACAAACTACCGTTTTTCTGATCTTTAACGCTAGAGAGCGTCGTTCTTGCACTACTTCTCTCTGTCTCTGTCTGTCTGTCTGTCTGTCATACGAATACGAACGAACATTGGTATTGGTATTGGTCTTCGCTTTCTCTCTCTCTCTCTCTCTCTCTCTCTACTCTTCCTTCCTCTGCTCTCTTTGACAGTACTTATTTTGCGCCCATTCTCTGTTAGAGACCGAGCTGTAAGCACTTTACAATCCGTACTCTCGTTTACACCATGGACTGCTTACCTGGGTAGAGCTGACTGAAGAGCTGCCTGCTGGCGCTAATCCTTTGTTTCTCGTGCCATTCACTCGAATACCAGTCATTGATTTATTCGATTTTTTTTTGCACGGGGTATGCATACAATGTATATACGTGTCATCCACACCAACGGTCAAACTGACTTTTTTGGATCGCCAGTTGGTGTGATTGAAAAGGTAAAGAAACTCCATGGTGCTTTTCTGTGGACGCATCCCTTACTGTTGAGGAGGCATCTTCATGTGGAGTGCTAGGACTTTTATGTCAGCTATAACCACTTTACAGCAGACTCCAAGGAAACCTGGCTCAAAGATGTTCCACCAGATGTAATGTTTCGGAGGGTGAGAAACATTTTCCAGCTGATCAAACATTTGATGGAAGAAGGGAGGTGGTTGGGTTTTTTTTTTTTTTTTTTTTTTAAAAGCAATTTCAGCGTGTTTTACCAAAAAAAAAAGGAAGTCTTGTTTTTTTTTTTTTTTTTTTAAATTATGAAAGGAACTTCTTTTGATGAGAGACAGCGCGGATATGACCCCTTGAGGTCGGCTGGGCTATAAACAACACGAAATGAAACGAAGATGTGTTGTGGTCAAGTTGCGGCACAAGCTGGACCGTGGTACCAACTGGACAGAAGAAATGAAAAACACCAGCTTTTCCATGGTGATTCGCATTCTCTCTCTCTCTTCTCTCTCTCTCTCTCTCTCTCTCTCTCTCTCTCTCTCTCTCTCTCTCTCTCTCTCTCTCAATAGAGTTTAAATGTAATCAATAGCGCACTGCCAAAAAACAAAACAAAACAAAACAAAAAAACCGTAGGCAAACGAATCGCAGGACAAAACACGACGCGTTTCGACCTCTTAGGTCTTCTTCAGGCAAGAGACAAAACACTCAGGACAACGAAAATGAACGAGCAATCACTTAATCTTCATCCACTTCAGCGCAAGATGGGCGTTCGAAACGCGTCGTGTTTTTGTCTTGTGATTCGTTTGTCTACGGTTTTTTTGTTTGTTTTTTTTTGTTGCGGTGTGCCACTATTAATTACATTTAAGATTTGGTTAGATTTCCGCCTGCGGTTGCCTCACTTTGCAACTAGATCTTGACTTAATGATAACTTGGTATAGGTAATTTGTCCCGTGCATGTAGCCAAATACTACTCAGATGTCCACGATGTCCGTGCTCAACAGAAGGTAAACTGATAAGCTGGATGAGGAAAATGATTGGGATCTGTTGATCTTTTTTGGAGGTGTGCTAAGTGTGCGTTCCACTTACATTCTCAGTGTCAAAGTACTTCTCATTTTCTTCGTTTCATGAGAACACAAATGATAAATCGTACCTAAGAGTAAGTGCTTAAAAACAACAACAACAACAACACAACAACAACAACAAACAACTTTGAAACCAGTACAACAACATGGACTCAATGCCTAATTCCAGTTAAGTGCCAGCTGGGTCAATTAGTACCACGACACACGTGAATCCTGTGAACTTCTTTTCGTTTGATAGAAAGGTGTCTTTTCTGTTTCCCTGTTGTTGAAGAGTATATAGCAGCCCCGGGGCACCAAGGGAGCGCACTCACCCCACCCACCCACTAACCCATCCACACACATACACACACATACACTCGCGCGCGCGCGCACCACACACCACACACACACCACATACACGCGCGCGCGTGCGCACACACCCCACACAACACACACACACACACACACACACACACACACACACAAAAGAAAGCGCCGGTTAGCAGGCGCAGTACATTGGTTTTGTCGGTCCACAACGGCTATGGGAACGACGACGGCGCTTGGCTGTCCCGTTCCTACTTCCACGCATACATGGCAAAGATCAAACCCCGCTTCACTCGCCATTAAATCCCTGAGGCACTGCAGGTGGTAAGCAGCGAAGAATGTTCGTTTCCCACACAACTCACCAGGTGCATGTAACTCACTGGGGTTTTGTGAACTTATCGCGCCAGACGATTTGTACCGATTTCGGCAAATCCCCAGCCCCCGACAGATGATGTTAATGTCTGTATGACTCAAAAGCTCCATTGAGAAAGACAAGAAAAAGTACAGGGAAACATACACTGAGATGTACACAAACGCCCCCAACTTTCCCTCCCACCTTTCCTTTCCCCTTTTCCTCTGCCCCTTTACACACACAGACACACACGCGCGCGCGCGCGCGCGAGAGAGAGAGAGAGAGAGATAGAGGAGAGAGAGAAGAGATGAGAGAGAGAGAGAGAGAGAGAGAGAGAGAGATTCAGTTTCAGTTTCAGTTTCATCAAGGAGGCGTCACTGCATGCGGACTAGTCCATATACACTACAACACATCCACTAAATTTTGAGACCACACTACGCATGATTTGAAGCTGATGGATAAATGAATGAACAACAAAGATGAGATAATTGAAGAAGAGGGTCTCGTGGCTACGACTCAGCGGATGTCTGACCTACGCATTAGCCCAACGCGCTGGTCAGACCTTGAGTGCCTACCTACCATTTTTTCTTTGTGTGTGTGTGTGTGTGTGTGGTGTGTGTGTGGTGTGTGTGTGTGTGTGTGTGTGTGTGTGTGGTGTGTGTGTGTGTGTGTGGGTGATGTACACGTGTGTGTATGATGTGTGGGCATGGGCCCATGCGTGTGCACGGGCGCATGTGTGTGTGTGGTGTGTGTGTGTGTGTGTGTGTGTGTGTGTGTGTGTGTTGTGGTCGCGCACAGGCATGTGTGCGCGTTTGTGTGTGCGTGCGTGTGTGTGTGTGTGTGTGTGTGTGTGTGTGTGTGTGTGTGTGCGTGTGGTGTGCGCGTGTGTGTGTGTAATCTGTGGGTTTGTGTGAGCACAAGCATCTGCATATAGGCGATATGTGTACATATCTGTGTGTATGTGTGTGTGTTTGTATGTGGGCGTGTGTGCATGTGCGTGTGTGTGTGCATTTGTGCGCTTATGTGTATGCGTGTATGTGCGCGCGTGTGTCGGTGTGGACATTGCACATGCACACATGTGTATATGTGTATGGGTAAGAGCGAGCGAACGTACGCGCACACGTTCGTGTGTGTGTGTGTGTGTGTGTGTGTGTGTGTGTGTGTGTTGTGCGTGTGTGTGTGTGTTGTGTGTGTGTGTGTGTGTGTGTGTGTGTGTATGTGTGTGTGAGTGCATGCGCGCGCGTGTATGCTGTGTGTGTGTGTGTGTGTGTGTGTGTGTGTGTGTGTGTGTGTGTGTGTGTGTGTGTGTTGCAACTCGTGTGTGAATGTTCAGAAGATGACTTAGGAACAAGAACAAGACCATTAAATACAGCATATAAGTGCACGCGCACACTCGCGCGCGCACACACACATACACATAACAATAAGAACAACAACTCCTCCCCCTCAAACACATCCCACGTACACACACACACGCGCGCGCGCGCGCGCGCGCACACACACACACACACCACACACACACACCACACACACACACCACACACACACGCACACACACACACATACACACACACACGTGCGCACGCACGCACACGCACAAACGCACACATACACACACACGCACACACACACACACTCTGTCTCACACACACTCACACACCAACGCTTCCACACACATGTCTGTGGACTCTCTAATTAACACGCTGGCATTACCCCTCTGATGAACACACACACACACACACACACACACACACACACACACACACACACACACACACACACACACATACACCACCACCCACTCACACACACATACACTCACACTCACGCTCTCACACCTCAGATCCATGCACACTCAATTACTAAGATGCTGGCATCACCCCACTGATGAACACACACCAGCGCACACACGTCTACAGTATACGCTGGGGACCCTGAGAGATTCAAAGTCTTATCTCAGTTGACATGTGTTTCATATTTTGTGTCTGTGATTGGAAAGGCCCAGTATGAGTTTGCCCAATCTCTAGGAGTCTTCGCAATGTTGGCATTGAAATTATTCCAATGTTTGTTTGGTTGGTGATGTTTCTTGCTCTTCCCTTAAGTCTGGATGTGAGGCCACTTCCTCTCGTGATGTTCAGATCTGAAAGATGGTCTATGGTATAGTGGCTTTGCTTTTGTTTGCTTAAGTGATTCTTCAGATTTCTTATCATATCAGATCAGCCAAGCAGTAATCCAGTTCTTATTGTTGCCTTGCCAGCCAGTGTGTCTGCTCTCTCGTTTCCTTTAACTCCAGCGTGTCCAGAGCAGTACATCCATATAAGTCTCTCCAATGGAAGGTTGTGCATTTGTCCATTCCAAGCAGGGCTTCCCATTCCACTTTTCACTCTCTGAAGTAGGTTCATGGAGTCAGTTAGTATCATGGCTTATTGAGTTTGAAACTGGAGAGAGAGAGAGAGAGAGAGAGAGAGAGAGAGAGAGAGAGAGAGAGAGAGAGAGAGAGAGAGAGAGAAAATTCGCAAGTTGTGGTAATCTGCTCTCTCTCTCTCTCTCTCTCTCTCTCTCTCTCTCTCTCTCTCTCTCTCTTCTTCTCTCTCTCTCTGTGTTTCTTTCTCTCCCTCCCTCTCTCCAACAATCCCTCCCTCCCCCTCCCACCCTCTCTCTGTGTGGAGAAAACAGATACGAAAAAAAAAAAAACCCTTTAAACAACGAACCATCCCATTCAGTTTCTTTTTCCGTTTAAAATCCACTTCACCTTCACACAAACAAGATCCATCTTATCCGTAAGGAGGAGACGTCACATAATCTTTTCTTATGATGCATCCCGTTATTCCACTTTTCATTTCTTTTCTGTCTTTCTTTCTTTCTGTTTGTTTTTTGTTTCCTTTGTCAAGTGCACTATGAATGTTAATTTTGAGCGATTTGTCCAAATAAAAGATTGAAATTTTGTCACTCCTCAAGAAAAATGGGGTCACACACACACACACACACACACACACACACACACACACACACACACACACACACACACACACACATCCCAATTTGGAGTTATCACCTTTTCAAATGCGTTTTTTAAGGTGGTTCTAATTCACGGCAAAAATGCATAGTTTAGGGTTGGCATTTTTTGACAAAATTCAATTCTTTAAGCGAAATTAGAACGTTCCACGGTGAACGTGAAACAAACTTTCTCACTGATGTTGCACAAGAGAATTTTTCGGAACTCTGTGAAGTGTTAACTTTATTGAAAATTATCTATTCAGAAGGTCTAGGCTATTCTAACATTTATTTCCGACGTGAAAAATATGCTGCAATCTGTATGAAAAGAAATCGGGTTTGTGGAAATAGTGGGTTTACAGGAAAAAACAAACAAACAAACATTGTTTGGTTGTGTGACTGT
>CM065737.1:35866164-35873664 GCA_033310375.1 Conus canariensis | reverse complement strand
GAAAGAAACTGAGAGGAGGGAGGAGGAGGAGAGGAGGAGAAGGAAAAGAAACTGAGGAGGGAGGAGGAGGAGGAGGAGAAGGAGAAAGAAACTGAGGAGGAGGAGGAGGAGGAGGAGGAGCAAGAGGAAGAGGAGGAAGAAGAGAATAAGAAAAACAGGGAGGAACAAAAGAAGACGGAAGAATAAGAAGGAGAAAGAAGTGGAAGACTAATGAAAAAGAGGAGAGAAAAGAGAAAGAGAAGAAAGAAGAGAGGAGGAGGGGCTGCAGGAAAAAAAAAAAAGAAAAAAAAAGAAGAAATGAGAGTAGAAGGAGGAGGAGGAGGTAGATGGGGGAGAATGGAGAAGGAGAAGGAAGAGGGGGAGAAAAGAGGAAAGAAAAAACAAACTTAGGGAAAGTAGAAGAGGACGAATAGCAAGAAAAGAAGAAAGAGAAGAAAAGGAGGAAGAGAAGGAAGAGAAGAACAATGAGGAAGAGGAGGAGGAAGAGAAGGAAGAGAAAGAGAGGAAGGAAAGGGAGTAGGCAGAGTGAGCTAAAGAGGAGAGGAGGAGGAGGAGAAGGAGGAGGAGGAGGAGGAGGAAGAGCAAAGAAATATTTTCTGAAAAAAAGACAAAAAAAAAAAAAAAAAAAAAAAAAACCCAAGATGAGAAAAAGGAACGACTACGACTCCTGACCCTCCACCCACACAGCAGTCCGCCGTTTCTTAGCAACCAGGTCACCGTGACCCTAGAGAAACCTGCCCCTTCCTCCACTGCGGGCTACTACAGGAGAAGATAACTCTGTTACGAGGCAGAAGTAAAGGGAGAGAAATCATCATCATCATCCGGTCTACTTCCGCCAGCAATCAGCGCGCTCTGGCGGGCCCGCTGGTTGGTCAAGAGGGGGGTCCGGTCATCAGCCACCGAAAACAGCTCCCCCTTAAGTGGCCGAAGGAGGGAGAAAGCAGGGCGGTCATTATTCAATGAAAGCGATCAACAACGTGGGGAAGGAGTGAGCTGGGTGATAGGATGGCATAGTGTGTATGTGTGTGTGTGTGTGTGTGTGTGTGTGTGTGTGTGTGTGTGTGTGTGTGTGTGTGTGTGCAGGGTTTTAGGGGGGGGGGGGAGTGGTAGGAAGGCAGATGGTGTTATCGGCTAACGTGGCAGCAGGTTGGGGAGGGGGGGGGGGGGGGTTCTGGGAGATTACTCACTCACCTGGTTTGTGCGTTCGGTTTGCTGGAGCCAGCTTTGGGCTTGTGAATTTTCTGCGGAGCGCGCGCGCGTGCGTGTGTGTGTGTGCTTGTGTGGTGTGTGTGTGTGTGTGTGTGTGTGTGTGTGTGTGTGTGTGTGTGTGTGTGCTTGTGTGTGTGTGCGTGCGTGCGTGTCTGTGTGTGTGCGTGTGTATGTGTGTGTGCGTGTGTGTGTGTCTGCGCACAGGAGAGAGGAGAGAGAGAGAGAGAGAGAGAGAGAGAGAGAGAGAGAGAGAGACAGACAGACAGACAGACAGACACACACACACACACAACACACACACACACACACACACACACACACACAACACACACACACACACACACACACACACACAGAGAACGGCGAGGTGAGCACGATTGGATGTGTGGTGGAGGGGGAAGGGGGAGAAGAAGGGAAAGGAATGTAGGGAGGGGGAGGGAGAGCACCTCACAAACATGATTCCCCCTCCCCCCCCCCCCCCCCCCCCCCCATCCCCGCTCCCCACCTTTTCACAAACGTCAACAACAGTTAATTACTCCCCTTTCATGTTATGACCGTTCCCCAACCCCCTCCACTCCCTCCCTCCAACTGTCCACCCACCAACCCCCCCCCCCCTTTACGTTTCCCCTCCCCCACAACCATACACCGTCACAAAACATCCCCTTCCCCGGCACCACAACGCACGCACACATAAACCAACATGGTCAACAAATACATGAGACAATAATCATGCCAGACTGTTGCTGTCATCACTGCTGGCAGAAATGTGCCTCGTGGGAAAATAACCCTGATGATATTATCAGAGTTTGGCATCATGTAGCTTGGGAGATAATCGTGCTGTCCTCCGAGTCCCCCCCCCTTCCCCCCCCCTTCCCGCCCCCCACGATCGATAACTCTGGTCCACTCTGACTGTCTGTCGCGGATTTTGCCTGGACCTGTACTGTGTTGGGGTGAGTAATCTCAGAATGAATATCTTCTGCATATGATGTTTTTCGTTTTTTGGAGAGAGAGAGAGAGAGAGAGAGAGAGAGAGAGAGAGAGAGAGAGAGAGAGAGAGAGAGAGATGTAGGTGTGGTGTGGTGTAGTATTCACATGTAAAGGTGATGTGGTGGTGGTGGTAGTGGACAGAGAGAGAGAGAGAGAGAGAGAGAGAGAGAGAGAGAGAGAGAGAGAGAGAGAGAGAGAGAGAGACGGGGGGAGGGGGGTAAGTTATAGTGTTTGTGATATTCACATGATCATAGAGGTGGTAGTGGTTGTGTTGTTGTAGTTGTTGTAGTTGATGTTGTGTGTGTGTGTGTGTGTGTGTGTGTGTGTGTGTGTGTGTGTGTTGTTGTGTGTGTGTGTGT
Organism: Conus canariensis; assembly: GCA_033310375.1. Classification (NCBI taxonomy): domain Eukaryota; kingdom Metazoa; phylum Mollusca; class Gastropoda; order Neogastropoda; family Conidae; genus Conus; species Conus canariensis. The sequence continues at coordinate 35,871,109 of CM065737.1, read as the reverse complement.
GGTGGCGCGCGCGCGGCGCGCCGCGTGTTGTGTGCGTGGTAGCGTGCACGCATACACGTGTGTGTGTGTGTGTGTGTGTGTGGTGTGTGTGTGTGTGTGTGTGTGTGTGTGTGTGTGTGTGTGTGTGTGTATGCGTGGGGGTAATGTCTTGATGCAATTATTGCTCAGCAATAAATTCTAATACAATATGACACAAAAGAACATAACGTTAGAAATAAACAACACAAGAAATCTTGAATTTTAATCAAAGATCACCAGAAGTTTCAAATCAAAGCGCAAACAAATATGAATGTAAACACAATACTGTACAGGCATCAACACAAACGTACTGGATTCTTAACGAAAGGCGAAACACGAAAACTATAACGGAGACACAATATTTGTCAAGCTAGAGGACAACACACAAACTATGTCAGAGACACAGACATTCATGATATCTAAGGAACAACACGCTGGTGATAACATTAACACGAATATTCAGGCAATCGAGGAAAAGACAACACGAAAAGTATCACAGAAATAACATTCACACAGTCTAATCCTGCGTCCAGAGTGGAATTAATCTCTCTCTCTCTCTCTCTCTCTCTCTCTCTCTCTCTCTCTCTCTCTCTTCTCTCTCTCTTCTCTCTCTCTCTCTCTCTCCCCTGGGAGGGCTGGCTGATGGGGTGAGGATAGGGGGATGAAGGGGGGAAACAGACTCATTATTCATTTCTTACACCAGAATCACTCGTTGTACTAGTTTTTCTTTTTAACTTGATATAGCGCTCAGATGTGATCGTAAAATATGTGAATCATGACAACAGTAATCATCAGTCACGAAAATGGTACTTGCGAATCAGAAAAAGAGGATTATGAATCATGATTATAAATAATCATGAATCCAAAAAACGGTGATTATCAATCATGAACACAGTAATTTAGGAATCATAACAAAAGTACTAATGAGCTTGGGAAACTAATTTTGAATCACAAAAAACATTAGTTATGAGCCATGAAAACAGTAAACATGAATCAGGGGAATTGTAATTATCAACCCGGAAAACAGTTACTACGAATAATGAAAACAGCAATTATGAATCTTGAAAACAGTACTTAACACACAAGAAGACTGGTAATCAGGACTCATATGCATACCCAATGGCATCATTCGTATCTTTGTATCATTTGTATCTTTGCATAAACCGAAGGCTGTTAAGGGACCGCTTTGCAAAATACAGAAACCGCAAGCAAAGCCATAATTAACTATTTTCACTGCTCACCGCAATCTATGGCCATATCTTTTTTCTTTTGACTCCTCATGCCTGAACAGCGTCATAACATCGTCAAAACTGTTGAAAAATGATAATTTTCATGTCAGAATGACCCTCTTCGTGTCATGATTTCAATGTTCTCACTGTGATAGTATAATGACTTGTCAAAACCGTTGAAAACAATCATTTTCATTTGAGAATGACATGATTACAATGTTCTCACGGTGACAATCATTTGCCCTATCAGAAAAAAAAGATAATTATGGTAGTTTGAAACTTGTGCGCTCCAATGACCATTGGCACTGCATCTCCCCCTCCCCCTGCCCCCCTCCCCCCCCCCACTCCACCCCCAGCCAAGTCACTGACTTGCCCACCCATCGTGTAATTCGCATGCCTTTCATACGAACAATCAGCAACACAGTCTCTTTGATCTCTCACGGTTATTTTCTCTCCCTCCTAACCAGACATGGAAGAACCGGTCGCTCTAAAAGCAGGTACACCTCTTCCAGATGGCGAGGACTTCTTCAGGCGAAAGCTCGCGCCCATAGCTGGCGACATGGCCACCTATTAATCGGCGATTACTGACCACTGATACTGGGGTGAGGTGGTCAACCGACCTCTCTGATAAGACTACCGGCTTGAGAGGACTTGGACGGCAATTGAGTGTAAACAGCTTTTACTGACGTGCTCTCTTATCCCCCCCCCCCCCACCCCCCACCAACCCTCTCCCCCCTCTCTCTCTCATCTCCCTCCCCTCCTCCTCCCTCCCCTCGCCCTTCCTCATCCTCCCCCCTCCCCCCACTCTCCCAACTCCTTCTTTGAGAGAGAAGTGGGTTTGGATAACTTGTGGACTTGCGGATGGGTGTGTTGGTCGTGGCACGGATCGTAAATCATAACAGTGTCCCTGGTGCGAGTCTTCTAGTGTTATTACAGTACGATGATCAGGTTGTACAAACGGTTGTGTTGTATAACTGAATGCGCCGGAGAAAGAACAGGGAGGGAGACAAGGGGGTGGAGGGGAGGGTGTGTGTGTGTGTGTGCTGAATGTGACTTTTTGGGGGGTACCTCCTGTGTAGAGGAGAATTATCATTTGCGTGATGAAAGAAAGGCATTATCACCGTGAGAACATTGCCATCATGATACGGAGAGAGTCATTCTCGAATGACAATGATTCTTTTCAAAGGTTTTTGACTTGTGTGCGCAAGCGTGAGGAATGAGTCCGGGTACCTCCTACGCAGGGTGTTTGCTGTAGACGAAGGTACTGAATATAATCTACCCGCTTTTTTTTTGTTAATCCTTTTGTTTTTAGCTGTCTCGTTTTGTGTACGCTGCCAGTAGTTTTACTCAAAAGACCCTCATTACGCCCCCCCCTCCCCCCCCCCCCCCACAAGAGAGAGAGAGAGAGAGAGAGAGAGAGAAGAGAGAGAGAGAGAGAGAGGAGAGAGAGAGAGAGGACACACACCTCGTTTCGTCCTTTTGGATCGTCAGTACCGGCAGTCCACTTGTAGCAATCAATGTCAGATCACCCTGAGGCAACCCAGCAGAGGAGACACTGCACTGTGGCACAGAATGTTTTACTGACCGGTAATTCATTTTTTCTCCAGTGCTCTTCAACCACCCAGACCGCACTCTTCTCCTTTCTTCCACACCCCCCCCCCTTCCCCCCATTTCCTCCCTGCTCTCTCCTGACCCGTCGCTTCCCTCACGTTCATTGCTCTCTCTCTCTCTCTCTCTCTCTCTCTCTCTCTCTCGCTCTCCCTCTCTTTCTCTCTCTCTTTCTCTCGTTCTCTCTCTCTTTCTTTCTCTCTCTCTCTCTCTCTCTCTCTCTCTCTCTCTCTCTCTCTCTCTCTCTCTCGCATATCACCATTCTAACACCTGTAGAACAGACATTAGAGAAAGAAAAACAAAACAAAACAAAAATCACATTGGATTCACAGGTGAAGGCTGGAACCATTCCCATCTCCCAGTCACTCTTCGATCTTCTCTGTTTGTGCGCGGAGGGCTAACGGTCTCGTATGTCCATCGTACAAACAATGTACAAAACAACCTGCTCCCTGACCCAAACCCAGCACAACACACATGTTGAAGTCGCACACAAAGGGGGTGTTGGGTGGGCCTGGGACAAACAGGGCTGGCGCTTTTCGATCTGGAGTTCTTTTGGAGTGCTGTGTTGACTGTGGGGTGTGACCTGGGTGAAGCGGGGGGGTCATGTCATAACCGTGCTGTTTGGTGGAATGTGCAGACAGGGTTCTAGTTGTCCCACACGTTCAATGCTTGGCTATGTGCATAGCTGCACGTTTTATCACTGAAGAAGTGTAAACGTGTGGAGATCTGTGTTATTTATCACCCTTACCTTACCTTAACCTTAAATCTCTCTGTGCCAGGAGGCACATAAGGCTTGGACGTCTCTCCTCCACTGTGTTCGGTTTGTAGCTGCAAGGCGTACAACACTCCATGTTTTCCAGCCTGCGCCGTTTCTCTCCTTCTCCACCATTCGCCGCCATGTTGTTTTCGGTCGGCCTCTTTTCCTTCTTCCCTCTGGTGTCCAACCAAGGGCCACAGCACAGTCGTCGTTCCTCTCCTTCCTCATTATGTGCCCAATCCAGTTCCACCTCCGTCTCCTCACCTCCTCGCTGGTCTTTCCTGCTTCTGCCATCTCAAGAACTGTCTTATTGGAGACATGTTGTTGCCATCGGATCTTGAAAATCCTCCTTAGACACTTGGTCTGAAAGGTGTCCAGCTTTTCTTCCTCTCCTTTAGTCAGTTTCCAAGTCTCGCATCCGTAGAGTAGGACGGACAAGACAAGGCTCTTGAAAAGGGAAGCTTTAGTTTTTCTGCCTATGTCGCAAAAAAAAAAAAAAAAAAAAAAAAAATCTGGAAGGGATGTTTGAAAGAAGGAAAAATCAAGAGGATGATGAACTCATGGAGTTTTATTTAGTAGTTACATACGGCTAGGCATATTTGTATGTGAAGAAAACAAAAATAAAAAAGTTGATTACGTCATGTATTTACTTAGTAGCTATATTCAGCCCGATACGCTTGTATCGGAACAATTTTAGAACTGCATTTAGAAATGTATTTATATCTGCCTCTGTGTTTGATAAAATTGGCATCAATTATATGATCTGATCCTGAAAAGGAACAGCATCATGTTCATCATACTTTTCGCATACACTATCAGCCAGAAACACTAACCGTGAGAGAACACAGTTTTTTTTTTTTTAAAGAAAATGCCAAAATGTAATATGGAAAATATTGCAAAAAAAAAAAAAAAAAAAAAAATAGTAATAATACAAAAAATGGCAGGGAAAGGGGAGGGGGCACAGGGGTATGGCACCATGTCCAGAACCTGTCAGACTGCCTGGAACTCCGGCACCCCGCCCCACCCCACCCCCTCCCTTCTTCTCAATCCTCCTCTCCAAAGCCAACCGAACAGAGGTCAGAGACAGACAGAAAAAAAGAAAAAAAAAATCACATTGAATTGACAGATGAAGGCTGGCACCACTCCCATACCCCAGCTTACTCTTTGATCTTCTCAGTTTGCACGCGGAGGGCTTAAGGACCCGTATGTCTGCAGTGCACACAATGTGGAAACGAACATGTTCCCATACCCAAACCCAGTACATTACACATGTTGATGTCGCAGACAAAACACTATAGCTGACACAGACTATAAATGGTGGGAGCTGGGTGGG
>CM065737.1:35856164-35861164 GCA_033310375.1 Conus canariensis | reverse complement strand
TTCTTTTTCTATGTAAATATTCAGAAGATCCTCAAAGATATCTTTTATTGATCAAAAAGATCAGCAGTCAGGAATCCTTTTTTTTTTTCTTCTTCTTTTTTCATTTATTAAAAAGTATATTGGATTGATAGATTAGGGTTGGCACCATTCCCATCTTACAGCTACGACTCTTCGATCTTCTCTGTTTGTGCGCAGTGAGCTTAAAAGAATTCGAATGCCTGCAGTGCAAACAGTGTAGAAAATAACGTGCTCCCCAATCCAGACCAAGCACAACACTGCATGTTTCAGTCGCAGATGAACTCTAGCCAATACAGACAAGAGGGGGTAGGTGGTGGGTGGTGGTGGTGGTGGTGTGGGAGGGGGAGGGGGGGGGGGGGGTAGCGAGAAGGGAGAAGGCTGTGACAAACAGGGCTGGCGCTTTTCGATCTGGAGTTCCTTGGAGTGGTCTGTTGACAGTGTGGGGGGTGATCTGGGTGAAGTGGAGTGGGGGGGGGGGGGGGGGGGGGGGGGCATTTCGCCGCCGTGGCTGTTGGGGTGGAATGTGCAAGGTTCTAGCTGTCCACACACGTTCACCGCTTTAACTATGTGCATAGCTGCACGTCTTATCACTGCAGAGGAATGTACGTGTGGAGAGTGGTGTTATGAAATGTCCAGGCCAAAATAGAATAAGATCAAATGAAATCAATGAGAAAAGAAAAGAACAGAAAGAAAAAAAAAATGATGAATGGGAGAGATTAAAGGAAGAATAAATTAAGAGGATTAACAGACTAAAAACAAAGAAAAGAAAGAAAGAAAAAAGGTGAAAAGAAAGACGGGAAAAAAATCGGGAAGAGAAAAAGAGGAAAGAAAGATAGAAAAAAAAAGGAAATAAAACGTAAAAATAAAATGAACGGGAACGAGAACGAGGAAAAAAAGGAAGAAAAGAGAAAGATTAGATAAATAAGGGAGAGAATAACACAACAACAACAACAACAACCAACAGCAACAACAAAACAAAAAAAAAAAGAAAGAAAGAAAGAAAGAAGACAGAAAGAAAAACAGGAGAGATGAAACAAGGACAGAAAAGAGGAATAAGAACCAGCACAACATCAATAGATTAAACAAAACAATATCAAGTGCAAGAGAAACAACACAAGAAGAGAAGAAGAAGAAGAGAAGAAAAGAGAGAGAAGAAGAGGAGGAGAGGAGAGGAGGAGGAGGAGGAGGAGGAGGAGGAGAGGAGGAGGAAGAGGAGAGGAGAGATCAAATCAACAAAAAGGAGCACAGAGAATATGATATCATAACGAAGAGCAGACAAGGGAGGTAAGAGAAAAACAAAGAACAAAGAAAGTAGGGTAGGGGATGAGGGACGGATCGGAAGAAACCTACACCACACAAACAAAAACAAAGAAGAAAAAGAGCAAAATAAGAAAGGCGTAAATACATTGAGAGAAAAAGAGAGAAAGAACCCCCACCCCCACCCCCACCTCCCACCACCCTTCCATCACATAGAAAAAAAAACAAATAAGCAAACAATACGCCAGCTATGACCCCAGCCTTTCACCGGTCACTGATCACACATCGCCAGAGTCAATATTCAAAACTACTCCAGTGACAGGGAGTAGATAGATACCTTCATGGCAATGTGATCCGCACCAGTCATACTGTCCCATTGCTCGCCCCAGTGAGACACTTCCTATAATTCTGGCTTTGGCTACTTTATACACAGTCGCTTATAGGGGTCACTTGTCAGTGTGCAGGATAACTAGAAGGGCACTGTGGGGAATGCAAAGCTCTGCAAATATCGAAGGGGTCTGGTCTGGGATCAGGACTTTGAGTTAGGATCTGAGTTAAAACAACATTATGTTTCCGCCATGGGAAGTAATCGCTGGCATGAACAGAGTTAGTTACTTCCCATGTGTTTGTTTTAAAACAGAACATGCAGAATGAAAAATGTCAGCGTTTGTATTTCTATAGGGAGTAGATATTCCGTGAAATTACATAACTTTTCAGGTAGTTGTTATTGTGTAACAGTAAATTTCTGTGGTATGTGATCAATGGAAAACTGTAATAATTTTATCATTGATGCGAACGGATCCATGGTCGGCTGTTTGGAGTATCTTTGCGCCAATATTCATCCAAAAGATTGTTATATCCTCAAGGAACTCAACAGGATATGTAATTCACTTGTTTTATGCACGTCTTGCAAGTTTTTTTTTTTTTTTTTAACACAGATTTTGCCGAATCACACAGCCCCCCCCCCCCCCTCCACCACACACACACACACACACACACACACACACACACACACACGAAGGATCTGCATGTAGAGGATATGAAACAAAGGATCTGCATGTAGAGGATATGAAACAAAGGATCTGCATGTAGAGGATATGAAACGCACCCCCCTGACAAATAATGCATTCTGTAGAAATTTCAGACATTGTTTTTTTTTTTTTTTTAATTCTCAGACAAAGCGTTCTGCTTATCTTCCTTGCAAAGTCGAGTGGCCGAGGGTTCGATTCCTGGCAGCGCCCGTGAGTGAGAAATGTAGAGCAGAATTCTTTTTCTGATCTGTTGAAGTCAACACTTGTTGAGACGAAGCGGTGGTGGCTGATCTCACGTGGAGCGCATACACACTCCATGTCAGCATTTAGTGCATTATGAAATCACAACAAAGACACCCAGCGTGCACTTGGGATACTTGCAGAGGAGATGGCACGACCAGACATTCCTCAATGCCCAGCTTGAAAAGGATTTGATACCAACACCTGCAACGACCAACAGCTGAGTGATGTCAAGAAGGATCATGATGCCCTTTCTGTATCCCTCGCTGTGGTCCTCCGGCGGTTACCATCTCGCTGTGCTCCAAACGAAATGCTTCCGAGACCAAACCGACTGGCCGAAATGATAACACAGAACACACAGACGAAATGAGAAGTCTCCTGTTTGTTCTGTGTGCTCTGCGTTGTCATTTCTGCGAGGCCATTTTGGTGTCATAAGCAGCATTCATGTGGAGTTATGGGCCTGTGACTACTTCATCATGACAGCAAGAGTGGGCCAAGAAACATCAAGCTCCATTTCCATTTAACTAATTGACAGAAGAGGCTGCATTCACATAGTGAGGACAGAAAAGACATATCTAGCCACAGAGTTAGATGTTTTCATGTTCGGCCTTCAACGGGATGGGCAACAGAGAACAAGGAGCAGCAGGGGGGTTGCCCAGGTCAAAAGGGCAAATCCAAAACTGCTGAAAGTACAGAAGTAGTATTCACACTGCTGTATCCGGGGATTTTCGTCGAGAAGGTGACACTTTCACATCATTTACACTAAAGCCTTTTACCTGCAAGGAAGTGTCATTAAATGGAAATGACCCCACTGTCTGTCTTCTGTGGGGAGACAGAGACAGGGAGGATCAGGTTTCTTGGAGTCTGACTGACGCTGGCTTTGCTGGAGGGTGAGGCGGGTTACTGCTGGCTTTTCACAGGACAGTGAAGGGCACGAAACTCCAGGGGTAGACTACTGCTCCAGGGCCTTTGATGTGGTGAGGGTTGTGGGGTCAAACTTGTGTGCATCAGGGGAATTGTTCTGTGTAGCTCAGGTGTGTGGGAGAGGGGTGAATGCTCACAGAACGTTTATAATTTGGTGGTAGAAAGGCGGTGGAGTGTGTGTGTTGTGTGTGTTGTGGTGTGTGTGTGTGTGTGTGTGTCTTTCTAGGACAGTAAATAAATCATGTGGCTTGTGTGTGTGTGTGTGTGTGTGTGTGTGTGTGTGTGTGTGTGTGTGTGTGTGTGTGTGTGTGTGTGTGTGTTCATGAGCACGCATGTGTGTCTATGCAGAGAAATGTTACTCTTGCACCCTTGCCACACTATTCCAGTTCGAAAAAAAAACTCATGCAACCATGTGCTTATATCTCTTTCTATCACAAAGCTAGTACATACACATCCACACACACATACACCAGAGAGAGAGAGAGAGAGAGAGAGAGAGAGAGAGAGAGAGAGAGAGAGAGACAGACAGACAGACAGACAGACAGACAGACAGACAGACAGACAGGACAAATGCTTGTGAATATGTTATCATTTCTACATATATTTCTAACATGCCTTGATAGATATCAAAGCATACACGATGTGTACCAACCATAGTCTGATATTTTGTGAGCTTATTCGATGATTCGGTCATACAGAAAAAAAAAAAAAAAAACACCAAGAAACGTCAAGCTTCATTTCTGCTTCATTAACAAACAACAACCTTGCATTTCCCAAAATGGGGAGAGAAAAAATAAACACAGGTTTATGAACATTTTAATGGCGATCACTGTACAATTCAGCTACAGACTCAATATTTCGATGTCGAACCTTGAAAGGGATAGGGAAGAGAGGAAGAGGAACAGGAGGGGGCTTGCAGAGGTCAAAGGCCAATATGAAAATGCTGAAAGTACAGAGGACTCATTCACACCACGACATCCGACGATTTTCAGAAAGACGACACGTTCACATCATTTAAACCAAAGCCTTTTACGTGCGAGGAAGTTTGTCATTAAATGGCGATGACCCCACTGTCTGTCTTCTGTGGGGAGACAGAGACAGGGAGGATCAGGTTTCTTGGAGTCTGACTGACGCTGGCTTTGCTGGAGGGTGAGGCGGGTTACTGCTGGCTTTTCACAGGACAGTGCAAGGGCACGAAACTCCAGGGGTAGACTACTGCACCAGGGCCTTTGACGTGGTGAGGGTTGTGGGGTCAAACTTGTGTGCATCAGGGGAATTGTTCTGTGTAGCTCAGATGTGTGGGAGAGGGTGAATGCTCACAGAATGTTTATAAGTTTGGTGGTAGAAAGGCAGTGGAGTGTGTGTGTGTGTGTGGTCTTTGCAGGAGAGTAAATAAATCATGGTGTGTGTGTGTGTGTGTGTGTGTGTGTGTGTGTGTGTGTGCGTGGCGTTGCTTGCGTGTGCACGCGTGTGTGTGCGTGTGTGTGTGTGTGTGTGTGTGTGTGTGGTGTGTGTGTGTGTGTGTGTGTG
>CM065737.1:35833664-35836164 GCA_033310375.1 Conus canariensis | reverse complement strand
CACACACACACACACACACACACACACGCACGCACACACGCACACACACACACACACACACGCGCGCGCGCGCGCGCGCGCACGCGCACACGCGCACACACACACACACACACACACACACAAACACTCACTCACACACACACACACACACACACACACACACACACACACACACACACACACACACACACACACACACGAACACGCGCGCAGGCGCACACACACACACACACACACCTCTTTAAGCACGTAATCGTCCGTTTACATATATGTTTTCATACATCATTGCCTATACGAATATTTTTTTTTCTTTTTAGGTCACAAGTCCTAAAGACTGTCTATGACCGAAACGTTGCAGATTTTTGTTCTCTCTTTTTATTTCTATTTGAAAATTTTCTGACCATCATCAAAGACATTATACATATGTAAATGATAGGGTTTTCATTCTTTCCTTCTCATGTACAGCCAGAACATTAACAAAGGTGTCTGTGTGCGTGTTGGGAGGATGGGGATGGGAGGGGGGTCAAAAGAAGAGGAGGAGAGGGGCGGGGTTGGGGCTAGGAGAGGAAGGTCAAGGGAGAGAATTCGTGGGTGAAGAAATTGGTCAATGTTAAGTTAAGTCTCGAATCCTAAGAACACTTCCTGGTTATCTGTTCCTAAGAGCAAATATTCATCAACATCGTTCTTCATCTGTTCGTATATTCATTTTGCAGCGATAAAGACGATTACATTGCCTCTACCTTGTCGCGTATGACCATCGCGAACAGAGGGATAGTGGAGATCTCTGTCTCCTTAAGCATTCGTCACAGCATCTTGATTTGGTTGATGTTCGGATTTGTACATGCCGCCGGATTTAGTTTCGTTTAAGTGCTTGTGCATGTTGATATTCGGATTTGTACACGCCGCTGAAATTCGTTTTGTATAGGTGTATGTGTATGTTGATATTCGGATTTGTACACGCCGCTGAAATTCGTTTTGGTTAGGTGTTTGTGCATGTTGATATTCGGATTTGTACATGCCGCTGGATTTGGTTTTTTTTTAGGTGTTTGTGCATGTTGATATTCGAATTTGTATATAACGTTGGGTTTTGCTTTGTTTAGGTGTTTGTGTACGTTCATATTCAGATTTGTACATGCCGCTGAATTTTTTGTTTAGGTGTTTTTGTGTATGTTGATATACGGATTTGTACATGCCACTGGGTTTGGTTTTGTTTAGGTGTGTGTGCATATGATGGACAGGCCTGACCTTTGGCGATTCCCAGAGAATGGTAGAAGACAGACGAGGATGAAGAGGGATTGTCTGTTCAAGTGGTGCATCCAGCGACTCTAGGGTTTAAAGAACTGATGCGCGTTTTCCTTCAGTAAGGGACTTAGAACGTTATGTGAAAACCAGTCTGTCTGTGTATCTCTCTATGTCTCTCTTTCTGTCTGTCTGTTTCTCTCTCTCTCTCTCTCTCTCTCTCTCTCCTCTCTCTCTCTCTCTCCCTCTCTCTCTCCTCTCTCTCCTCTCTCTCTCTCTCTCTCTCTCTCTGCCAATCCGTCTGTCTTCTTTCTCTCTCTCTCTCTCTCTGCCTGTCTCTCTGCCTGTCTGCCTGTCTGTTCATCTTCTCTCTCTCTCTCTCTCTCTCTCTCTCTCTGCCAATCCGTCTGTCTTCTTTCTCTCTCTCTCTCTGCCTGTCTCTCTGCCTATCTGCCTCTGCCTGTCTGCCTGTCTGTTCATCTTCTCTCTCTCTCTCTCTCTCTCTCTCTCTCTCTCTCTCTCCTCTCTCTCTCTCTCCTCTCCCTCGCTCCCTCCCTCCCTCTCTATTGCTGATGACAATGATTGCATAGCTGTGGAGACAGCGTCAGTGAGCGATTTTACAGGACGGCGCCACCACCACGTCCACCCAACAACAGTTCCCGTGAACTTTCCGAAACTGACGAGTTTAACACGAACTCCACACGGGCATAGACATGGAGGGAGCAGGGCATTATGGGCCCAAATATTTGAGCTTCTTTTTCCATCACGATCGGTGAGGAGGAAACGAACTGATGCGAGGCGTTATCCAGTTCCGCATAGCTCTGGGACTACACGGCTAGGCTGGACTTCATGGGTTCTATGTCCTTACATCAAACAGGCCCGAGGGATGCAGTAACATGCAGTCATTGTCAATTTTTTCTCCCACGGGCAAACATTGTTATTCAGGTGTAAAGAAATGTACACATGGAGAACGTGCAAAAAGAGAACAGTACTCAAAACAATAAAATGGAACAGTGAATCTTGTCTTACATAAACAAACTACAAAGCATTAATAAATTGAGAAAATGAACAGCAAATCCTGTTTATATGTACATAGTACAAAACAAGCACAATATTGTGTCTACGCTGTCAAAGTCACACATTAACCTGCGTATTGTTTTGAAGCGTTGTCTTCTCTTTTTTATGTTTTACATCAATAATGATTGAGAGAGAGAGAGAGAGAGAGAGAGAGAGAGAGAGAGAGAGAGAGAGAGAGAGAGCG
>CM065737.1:35821164-35823664 GCA_033310375.1 Conus canariensis | reverse complement strand
TGTGTGTGTGTGTGTGTGTGTGTGTGTGTGTGGTGTGTGTGTGTGTGTGTGTGTGTGTGTGTGTGTGTGTGTGTGTGTGTGTGTGTGTGTGCTTCTCTTAGTCTGCCAGTCTGTCTGTCCGTCTGTCTGTCTCTCTTCTCTTCTCTTCTCTCTCTCTCTCTCTCTCTCTCTCTCTCTCTCTCTCTCTCTCTCTCTCTCTGTGATTGCTCTCTGATAGATTGCTTATATGATGTTCACACACCCTTTCACAAGGGGCCATGACCTATTGTGAATAAACTCATCCGAATCCGAATCTGTGTGTGTGTGTGTGTGTGTGTGTGTGTGTGTGTGTGTGTGTGTGTGTGTGTGTGTGTGTGTGTGTGTGTGTGTGTGTGCGTGCGCGTGTGTGCGAGTGTGTGTGTGTGTGTGTGTATGTGTATGTGTGTGCGTGTGTGTGTGTGTGCGTGTGCGTGCGTGCGTGCGCGTGTGCGTGCGTGCGTGTGTGCGTGCGTGCGTGCGTGCGTGCGTGTGTGCGTGTGGTGTGTGTGTGTGTGTGTGGGGTGATCTTCTCTGCACCCCCCCCCCCTCCTCACTGGTAAATACCCCCGCCTTCCTCATTTCAGCTACCTCGTACAACCCACGTACAGTGTCATCCTGTTTCAGCCCCAGATGATGCTCCGAAGCTCCTTTCTGGTCAAAGACTTCATTTGATACCGTTTGCAGTTCCGTAGTATACTATGGAGTCAACCACATCCGTGGGGTACAGACACCTGCAGTGTTGATCAGCAAGTGTGAACCACACACTCACATGGATAAAACTCGAGGATGAAACTCGACTGTGTTGTTCCAGTCTTCGATTTTGAGCTTAGAGCACAGTCACTTCGGTGTAGGAACCGGCACAAACCGAAAAATCCTGTAAATAGAAGCCTATAATGGAACTCAGACACACGGTTTCCCAGGCCGCCAGTTTGCAAACGCTTACCACTGCACTATTGTAGCTAGACGTTTCTAAAAGTTCCCTGGCCACAGTCGAGAGCTCCTCACCTCTCCCCTCTCTCCCCTAATGAGTCATCTTTACAAGTTACTGCAGAAACGGAGGTGAAATGGCTGTACCAGTAGGTGGAAACTCGAGGGAGAGCTTAACAGGAGAAGATATTCTAGAGGAGAAACATGAGAAAGAAAACTCCCCCAAAATTTTGTTTCCGTGCCTGACGATGTCCGTCATGGCTCCTCCTCCCTCCCCTTGCTTGGAGGAACCACCATACCAAGCTGGGTTAGAGAGCATCGCAAGAACACATTCAAATCAAATCATCAAGGTCAGGGGATGGTGTGTTCTTTCGCAGAGCAGGACAAGAAAGTCCACGATCTGGTTCGCCTGTCTTGGACACAGGTTCAACCATGAACCGGTAACCTTGGAGTGACAAGACCCATCGTGTCAGCTTGGCGACCATGTAGTTAGTTTATCCGACTGCAGGTAGGTGAAGGATGTGTGTGGTCCTTCTGCTGAACGCAGGATTTGTTCCAGAGGTACGTGGTGAGTCTCCTGAGAGTCCATACAGTTTCCAAACACGCGTTCGATCGTGCTGTATTTGAATTCCTTGTCCAATAGTTTTTTTGTGTTTTATTTATTTATTTATTTATTTATTTATTTTTGCTGACTGACACCACTGGATGCAACGCATCATCACAAAGATTCTGCCAAAGAACATCACTCACTAGCACCCGTTCTCACAACGAAACGCAAAGACAGATCAGGCCAATGCAACCTAGGAAATTACGCTAACACTGATTGGATTGTGCCAAAGGCAGCTTTGCACACCTGCGTCCGCAAAATATCTTTATCAATCAATATAAGAGGGAGCCGTGGACAAATGGTACAACTCTCTACCTGCAGAACTGATGGTCGTAGAGTTCGAACCACTCGAGTTTTTTTTTTCGGCCTTTTCTGAAGACTCAGCACTAAATGGGTACCTGATTCAGCTCAGGGAAGGTTAAATGCGGCGGGAGGATGGGGGATGGGCTCCGTCTTCCATCATGCCGTGCCTTAGTGGACTTGTGACGGTTCACTGCCCCTACGTCCAGCAGGATGTATCAGGTTTGTCATGAAATGCTGACCTTGATTGGCGCTATAGTATCACCGTACTCTTCCTTACCTTTATCAAAATGCCTCGTGCACTGCTGTAGTATCACCGTACTCTCCCTTACCTTTATCAAAATGCTCGTGCATGCTATGTATCACCGTGCTCTCCTTACCTTTATCAAAATGCCTCGTGCACTGCTGTATATCACGTGCTCCCTTACCTTTATCAAAATGCCTCGTGCACTGCTATAATATCACCGTACTCTCCCTTACCTTTATCAAAATGCCTCGTGCACTGCTATAATATCACCGTACTCTCCCTTACCTTTATCAAAATGCCTCGTGCACTGCTAACTGCTATAGTATCACCGTATTCTCCCATACCTTTATCGACATGCCTCGTGCACTGCTGTCGCTGTGATCCTGGTTCTTACTACATCA
>CM065737.1:35813664-35818664 GCA_033310375.1 Conus canariensis | reverse complement strand
TAGCAGCAGCAGCGGCGGCGGCAGCAGCAGCAGCAGTAGTAGTAGTAGCAGCAGCAGCAGCAGCAGCAGTAGTAGTAGCAGCAGCAGCAGCAGCAGCATATCTGATAGTATCTGCCTGCCTCATTTCATGGAAGCCTCCAGCAGTTCACATTCAGTTACATTTGCAATAGTTCTGATTTCAACACTCTTTCCACTTAGCCCCGAAAATGAAAGCAAACTGTGGGTTACAGTGTGTTTATTTTGAGAACTGGATGTACGTTCAACTCTGACGCTCTCAGTCCTCAATGGAAGACAAAATATGAAGATGAGAAGTCACAACTTCAGAGAAAAAATCACCACCGTTTTACTGCGTTGCTTTCTTTGTCTATTTCTTCAACTTTTCTTTTTTTTTTTTTTTTGCTTTTTTTTTTTTTTTTGCTTTTTTTTTGCTGTCTTCATAGGTTCTTTCCTTTTTCATTTGTTTTCTGTTTTGTTTCTTTGTTTGTTTATCAAGAAAACAGCAACAGAAATCAATTAACGAAAATACAAGATTTCGTAGAAGAGAAAAGAAAAAAAAAATTCTCTCTCTTCTCCAAAATCCACGTACCTTCATGAATCATTCTTTTATGCCCCCGCTCTGTGACTGTTCTTTCTGTCTTTCTCGTTCTTTCTCTCATTCTCTCTTATTATTTTTTAATCATTTTGAATTGATATTTTGTACCTGTTCATTTTCCTTCTTTCTCTTTCTTTTTTCTTTTTACGTATATCATTTTCTTTATGCCCCCCCCCCTCCCCCCCCCTCCCCCCCCCCCCCCTTATTGTTTGTGCTTTGCCTCTCTGTCTTCTTTCCCCTTACTCTCTTTCTGACAGTTTATGTTTGTTTGTTTTGTTTTTAATTTCCCCTGCTTCTTTGCGTTTTCTTTATGATCCTCCTTAATGTTTACGTCTTTATTTCTCTGTTGTTGTTGTTTTTATTTCTTTGCTTTTCTCACCCCCCTTTTCTCCCCGGGCTGTCAGAACAGCCATGTGTATCAGTCACTGTCACCTCAATCCCGATTTCCTTTCTAAGCAGCATCGGCAGCTGAAGAGGAAGTTCCCCCCCCCCCCCCCCCCACACACACACACAACACACACACACACACACACACACACACACACACAACACACACACACACACACATATCTGTGTGTACATACGTACGCGCTTGCGCTTGTATGTACGTGTGTGCTCGCATGAGCGCGAGCGCGCGCATGTGTGTGTGTGTGTGTGTGTGTGTGTGTGTGTGTGTGTGTGTGTGTGTGTGTGTGTGTGTGTGTCAGTTTGTATGTCTGGGTGCGCACGTGCGCGAGCGCGTACGTCACTGTACGTGTGTGCCTGTGTGCGTCTGAGACGGCACGCGCGTGGTTATGAGCACGTGCACTATCCTATATGTCCTTCAGTTGTGACGCACTCGCACCTGCGCTTACCAGAGAACGCCGAGTCTTATTCCTGCATGTGTTTGCAGTTCGTCATACTCTCACAGTTTCGGTTTCAATGGCGATCCTGACCATTTTTTGTTTGAAGGGGTGAGGACAATGCCCAATACTCTTGCTACCAATTACAATACATTATCACTTTAGGTGCGTGGGGAATGGGGATGGGTGGGGGGGGGGGGGGGGGAGAGGTGGCGAACTAATGGCTCCACATATTTAGAATAGATTTGACCACTAGCCCCTAAAGATCATATTGAGTTTGTTTGTATTAAAGACAGAGGTTTACTTCATTAGAAACTAAACTGTTGAAACAACGTCTTTCTGTTTTTTTCACATGCGTCTCTTTTATTTTTGAACTTTGATATGCAGGTCGTGCAATTTCGTTAAATTCTGTACACTTCTGTGCGATTGGTGGAAAGAGGCATCAGAAATGCATATGTTGGTATGCTTGCTATTCTTCCCCCACCCCCACCCCCATCCCCGCCTACATTCCTCCCCGCCACCCCCCACCCTCTTTCGCCTCTTCTTTTTTGTTTGGTTTTCCTTTTTTTTTTCTTTTTTTTTTCTCTCCTTCTTTCCTTTTCATCTTGACTTTTCTTCTTTCTTTCTTTTTCTTTCTTCTTTCTTTTTTCTTTCCTTCTTTCTTTTTTTCTTTCTTCTTTTCTTTCTCTTTTCTTTTTTTCTTTTTCCTTTTTCTTTCTTCTTTCTTTTCTTTCTTTCTTCTTTCTTTTCTTTCTTTCTTTCTTTTCTTTCTTTTCTTTCTTTTTCTTTCTTTCTTTCTTCTTTCTTTTCTTTTCTTTCTTTTTCCTTCTTTCTTCTTCTTTCTTTCTTTCTTTCTTTCTTCTCTTTTTTCTTCTTTTCTTTCTTTCTTTTTCTTTCCTTCTTTCTTTCTTTTCTTTCTTTCTTTCTTTCTTTCTTCTCTTTTCTTTCTTTCTTCTTCCTTCTTTCTTTTCTTCTTTCTTTCTTTCTTTCTTTCCTTTCTTCTTTCTTTCTTCTTTCTTTCTTCCTTCTTTTTTCTTTCCTTTCTTCTTTCTTCTTTCTTTCTTTCCTTCTTCTTCTTCTCTTTCTTTCTTCTTGTTTTTCTTTTCTGTCTGATGTCCTTGTTTCTCTATTTTTTCCCTCTCTTTTTGCTTCTGTCTCTCTATATAACTTTAACGGTTGTTTGTGTGTGATGTGGGGCACGTATTCTCACCCACCTGCTCTGCTTCACATACCGATCACCACCTAATAACTACAAGCGTCTGGTTCTATTACCATGGACACTCAAATGACTTTTAAGTGATAACCGTGATACCCGACCTTCTTTCTTACATGTTTTGGTTACCGATATTTTCTTTGTTTGTGAGGAGGAAAAAAGGAGGGGGGGGGGGGGGGGGGGGGAGAAAATAAACAAGTTTACACACACCACACACACACACACACACACACACACACACACACACACACACACACAACAAACACAACACAACACACACACACACACACACACACACACACACACACACACACACACACACACACACACACACACACACAACACACACACACACACACACACACACACACACACACACACACACACACACACACACACACACACACACACTACACACACACACACACACACACACACACACACACACACACACACACACACCACACACACACACACAGACACACACACACAGACACACACACACACACACACACACACACACACACACACACACACACACACACACCACACACACACACACGAACGAATAAAACCTACAGTTACAACATGTTAAAACACACGGCAATGAAGCCACACATGCTATATAAACAGTGTATATGACACGTGTCCATATCCAAAACATGGCTGCATTCCATTCCGATCTATCACAAGAACACAGTTTATCTTACCATGGATATCCCAACCACTCCATGTCGAAAGAAGAACTACTACTTTTTTTTTTCATTTTTCTTTTCTTTTCTTTTTTTTCTTTTCTTTTTGTTAAACATATTCAGCCCAGATGGTTTCCGTCCTATTTCTTTCCTCACACTTTCTGGCAAAGCTGTCATTTTCCTTTTCCTTTTTTCAGTTAAAAAATTTTTTTTTCATAGCACGTGCCATGCACGCGCTATGCATACACAGCAGACATAATCGCCTCAGACTGGTTCCAGCGCCTTGGCAGCACGGCTGGTTAGCGTAGCGCAGCAACGGAGGAATTACCGTCCTTTTAAGATACCATTCAGAAAGAGAGATCACAGGAATCGGGGAATCATGTAGCTGGGTATCAATATTGATAGTTGGAGAGCAAGAGGCTTTGTATGCTCATCAACCTACGATCTGGTACAACAGCACGCGGGGTTTCTGGCTAAGAAGACAGCAAGAATCCTAAATACCATGCCAGAGGTAGCTGACAGGAGTTCCATCTGGAACTGGTCGAGGACTCCTTTAGGCTTCAATGTTCGAATCTTAAACAGTTTAAGTATTCTACATCCACCTAACATGAACAAACGAATCACAAGACAAACACCACGCGTTTCGACCTCTGAGGTCTTCTTCAGACAAGATAAACATCTTGTGCCGAACTTGAAGAGATAAGTGATTGCTCGTTCTTTCGTTGTCCTGGATGTTGTTTATCGTACCCGAAGAAGACATCAGAGGTCGAAACGCGTCGTGCTTTGTTTTGTGATTCGTTTGTTCATGTTTGGCGGATATAGTACTTAAACGTTTTGAAGATTTGTTGAGATTTCCGCCTGCAGTCGCCTCACTTTGCAACTAACTTAACTTGTGCAATTTAGAACATGTGTCCGATAACTTGTGAGTTGACTTCAACGCAGTGATAGCCCTGATATGGCCCTTTGCGGTCGGCTGGGCTATAAGCAACATTACCCTACTAGATGTCCGATAGCGATGTGGGAAAGACATTAGCCTAAAAAGGCTTCCTACCCATCCCACCCCCCATCCCCCCACCTGCCCTCCTTCCAAAAGTTGCTGGTTCGAATCCAGGCAGCGCCCAGGGAAACACAACTCTGGCAACAGAGGGGCATATAGGAATCATGACCAACGGAGGGGCATATAGGAATCATGACCAACAGAGGGGCATATAGGAATCATGACCAACAGAGGGGCATATAGGAATCATGGCCAACAGAGGGGCATATAGGAATCATGGCCAACAGAGGGGCATATAGGAATCATGACCAACAGAGGGGCATATAGGAATCATGACCTGGATGCGGTCCGGCTCCCTTAAAGAGTAAAAGGATCAGTTCTGAAACACTTGTCTGACGAGGGTTTCTTCTCTGCTGATCTTCTGATGGCAGTACCTCCTTAGCGTTTCTTTTTACTTGATCTGTTAAAAAAAATCAATTAAAAAAATCAAGTTAAAGGACCTGGACTCTGATTCCACGGTTTTTTTTTTTCTCGTTTAAATTCCACTTCATTTTTCAATTAACAAGATAATTATTCTAAGAGATTTGAGGTAAAAAAAAAAAAGGAAATCTTTTCGAATCATATTCAGTTTTTATTTTCGTTCATATGCATCAAAAACAGGAAC
>CM065737.1:35803664-35808664 GCA_033310375.1 Conus canariensis | reverse complement strand
CACTATTTGTAGAAGTAGAAGCAACCACGGTAGCAGTAGAAGTAGCAGCAGCACGTATAGGTATAGTAACAGTCGCTCTGTCTGCAGCAGTAGCATCCATTGAAGCAGTTGTAGCAGCACCTATAGCAAGCAACAGTGGTAAAAGAAGTAATAGTAGCGGTTTCCCGTACAGCCCTTGTAGTTGCAGTGGTAATTTATGATACAATACATGTAAAAGTACTTATAAATAAAGTATAAGTAAACAGTAGCAGCACCTGTAGAAAAAGTAACAGTAGCAGCACCTGTATCAAAGCGAAACTGTAACAGCACCTGTAAAACAGTAACAGTAGCAGCTCTTGTAGAAAAAGTAACAGTAACAGCAACTGTAGAAAAAGGTAACAGCAGCTCCTGTAGAAAAAGCAACAGTAACAGCATCTGTAGAAAAAGTAACAGTAAGCATCTGTAGAAAAAGTAACAGTAACAGCATCTGTAGAAAAAGTAACAGTAACAGCAACGTAGAAAAAGGTAACAGCAGTAGCAAGTCATCTGTAGAAAAAGTAACAGTAAGAGCATCTGTAGAAAAATAACAGTAAGCATCTGTAGAAAAAGTAACAGTAACAGCATCTGTAGAAAAAGTAACAGAACAGCTCCTAAGTAACAGTAGCAGTTCCTGTAGAAAAAGTAACAGTAGCAGTTCCTGTAGAAGTAAAAGAAAAAAGTAACAGTAACAGCAGTAACAGCACCTGTAAAAAGAAGTAACAGTAAAAGCTCCTGTAGAAAAATGTAACATAGCAGCACCTATAGTGAAGGTAGCATGGCAATTTTCCTGTGGAAAAAAAAACAGTACAGCAACGAGAAAAGTAACAATCGCAGCACCCGAAAAGTAACTGCAGCACCTGTATGGAAAAAAAAGTAACAGGAGCATCACCTGAATCGACTGCAGCAGCGATATCAGGAGACACAGCAGAAACAAAGAGAGGATTAAGAATTACCCGCAAATCATTCTCATCCCCCTCACACTTCCTTCTCTTCCTCCGCCCCCTACTCCCCCTTCCCCTCCCCCCTCCTCCCTCTCCCTCCGCTACATGCACACACTCACGCGCGCGGGAGGCTGTAAAAATATTTTCCATAGCTACCTGAAGTATTTGTTGCGCTATCCATTATCTGTTTAATTTCCGTGAAGGGAGAAATCAGCCTCACACGGTGACATTATTCACGAAGGTTTGTGTCACTGCATTTTGCTTTGTTTGGGCGAGTCGAAGCAGAACTTGTCCTTAAAATGAGATTTGGATTCACTTTGAAGGAGAAAGAAAAGAACAGAGAAAGCCAAGAAATGGAAAAAAAAAAGAGAGATGGATGAAAAGAAATAAAAAGGAGGAAAACAAATCAGACGAAGAAAAAGGAAAGTAATGATAATTAAAAAGAAAACACACACACACAGCACCGCACGCACGCACCACGCACACACGCACCACACACACACCAACACACACACACACACACACACACACACACACACACACACAAGAAAAGAGTTGTTTTTTCGAAATGCAAAAACCCTTCTCAAAAAGGAGGGAAAATACCACTTAACCCTGTGGATAAATTGAAGGGGGATCGGATTTTACTTGAAATTCAGTATATCCATCGTGTTGCACGTGCAATGGTAGAAAATCCCAGATATCGATTTTCCAGCTCCCGCATTTGTGCGACGAGCTGAGCACGTGTCTTGCCAAGACTCCGTGGCTTCCAAGACCATCTACCGCTGCAGGGGTGCAGTGGGGGAGGGGGGGGGGAGTGAGGGGGGGGGATGACTCGGAGGCTGGCCCCGAAGTACTCGTGGAAGAATTTAAAAAATGAGCAGGTGGTTTCAACACCTCTACCTTGTGGCGTATGATTGAGGGTAGTGAGTTGTGGAAATCCCTGACTGACCGACCAGGCGTGGTGGAGGAGGAAGGGATGAGGGGGTAGGGGGGAGGGAGGGGGGGATGGAATTGGGGATGGGAATTGAAGGGGGTAGGAGTTGTGTGTGTGTGTGTGTGTGTGTGTGTGTGTGTGTGTGTGTGTGTGTGTGTGTGTGTGTGTGTGCGCGCACGCGCATGTGTGTGTGAGTGGTGTGTGTGTGTGTACGTGTGTGTGTGTGTGTGTGTGGGTGGTGTGTGCGCGTGCATGCGTGCGCGCACGCGCGCGCACGCCTATGTGTGTGTGTATGTGTGTGCAAGACCGCACGTGCATACGCAAGCGAGCGCGCAAGTTCGAGTCAAGATTTCACCGACCTCAATCACTAGTTTATGACTTGTGTTGAACTTTAATCAAAAAGTAAATATAGTGATAGGAGAGTTGATGAATTTGCTTTTCTTTTTCTAAAATCAGTTTTGCAATCTTTGTAAGAAAAAAAATTGAAGGGGGATCGGATTTTACTTGAAATTCAGTATATCCATCGTGTTGCACGTGCAATGGTAGAAAATCCCAGATATCGATTTTCCAGCTCCCGCACTTGTGCTACGAGCTGAGCACGTGTCTTGCCAAGACTCCGTGGCTTCCAAGACCATCTACCGCTGCAGGGGTGCAGTGGGGGAGGGGGGGGGAGTGAGGGGGGGGATGACTCGGAGGCTGGCCCCGAAGTACTCGTGGAAGAATTTAAAAAAATGAGCAGGTGGTTTCAACACCTCTACCTTGTGGCGTATGATTGAGGGTAGTGAGTTGTGGAAATCCCTGACTGACCGACCAGGCGTGGTGGAGGAGGAAGGGATGAGGGGGTGGGGGAACGGGAGGGGGGGGGATGGAATTGGGGATGGGAATTGAAGGGGTAGGAGTTGTGTGTGTGTGTGTGTGTGTGTGTGTGTGGTGTGTCGCGCGCGCGCATGTGTGTGTGTGAGTGTGTGTGTGTGTGTGTACGTGTGTGTGTGTGTGTGTGTGCGCGTGCATGCGTGCGCGCACGCGCGCGCACGCCTATGTGTGTGTGTGTGTGTGTGGCAAGACCGCACGTGCATACGCAAGCGAGCGCGCAAGTTCGAGTCAAGATTTCACCGACCTCAATCACTAGTTTATGACTGTTGTGTTGAATTTTAATCAAAAAGTAAATATAGTGATCGGAGAGTTGATGAATTTGCTTTTCGTTTTCTAAAATCAGTTTTGCAATCTTTGTAAGAAAAAAAAGGCGTTTAATGTCGAAAGTTTAAACTTCATGCCGTGAAAGAACTTGATGATCTTGACAGCAAAGCGAATGTCCTTACAAAATATTTTCGGCACTGGAAAACTGTTGTGTTTTCTAAATGCTGTCGTGGACAAATATCTTGCTGCGGATCTCTGTACCTGACCATTTCATAGGAAACGGTGGAGGATGGACGTGTATCTCTCCATACTTCCTGTCCAAGACTATTATACAGGGCACAGCGTAAGGTGGACATGATTCTCACTATGATTTCCTATCCAGAACCATTCAACAGGGTACAGTGGAGGGTGAATATGGATCTCTCCGTGAGTTCCTGTCCGAGACCATTCTACAGGGTACAGTGGAGAGTGGACATGTATCTCGCCATAACCCCCTGTCCAAGACCATTCTTTAGGGTACAGTGAAGGGCAGATACGCATCTGACCACGACACCCTGTCCAAGACTATTTTGCAGGTACAGTGAAGGGCAGACATATATCTCGCCACGACTCCATGTCCAAGACCATTCGACGGGATCCAATAGAGTGTTGAATTATATCACAATGACCCGTACCCCCTGTCTAAGACCATTCTACAGGATGCAGTGGAAGGTGCATATGCATCTCATTACAACTTCCTGTTTACTACCAGTTCTACAGTGTACAGTAGAGGATAGAGATACATCTCGCCATGATTCCTTGTCCAAGACCAAACCACAGGTTAAAGTGGAAGGTCGATATGTAATGTATCTCACCATTTCTCCGTCGCCCAAACCATTCTGTTGAGATACAGTGGAAACTGATCCTCAGATCGAAGTCCTTCTTTCTTCTTCTTCTGCGTACGCAGGCTGATACTCCTGCGGACATTCCCTATATGGACAGGCAAGTATTAATCCCATCTACCCAACAAAGGGAATGGAGTTTTGTGTGTATGACCGTTTTTTTTATCCCGCCATTAAGGCAGCCATACTCCATCTTCGGGGAAGGTGCATGCTATGTGTAACGTGTCATCCATACCAACGGCCAAACTGGCCTTCTCTTCCGAAAGTTGGTGATGGGATTTTACGTGTGTGCAAGATGTTATGCGTGCGTTCACACACGGAACCTCGGTTTATAGTCTCATTCGAAGGACTGTATGGGAAATGGAGTGAGAACTAATGTTAACTCCGAGGGAAAAATCCCCCTGTGCCGAAACAGCCCGGCGGAGATTCGAACCTGCAACCCTTGGATTACGAGTCCGGTGCTCTACCAACTGAGCTATTCCGGCCCCCAGATCGATGTCCAAGATGGACAATGTCATAAAGTGGGCTAGTTACACCACCTCCACTGTGTTGTCCATTACCATGGGTAATGGAGATACCCGACTGCGCATGTGTTCTGTCACGGCATTTCTTCGACACATCGCTCAAAAAGGAGACATGTACAACATTAGGGTTAAGGCATCTTTCTTTTGCCTTTTTATTTTCTTCCCTTACTTTCTTATTTAAAAAAAAAAGACCATCATGATCATGATCATGATCATCATCATCATCATCATCATCATCATCATCGTCGTCGTCGCATCATCATCATCATCAACAACAAAACCAACAACAACAAAATTGAAAACATCAACAACAACAACAGCAACTATGACAACAACAACGCCGCCTAACCACACCACAGACAAGATCACCACACACATCCAATAAAACCACAAACATGATTTCACAAAGAAACTCCCCTTCCCTCCATCCCTTCCTCCCTCCCTTCCTCCCTCCCTCCCTCCCGCCTCCCCATCCTCGCCTTCCCCACCCCCAAAACCAAATTCCGCGCCCCCACCCCCACCCCCACCCCACCCCCCTCATCGCCCCTTCTCCTCATCATCTCAG
>CM065737.1:35771164-35776164 GCA_033310375.1 Conus canariensis | reverse complement strand
AGTCAGAACCAATGTTAACTCCGAGGGAAAGATCCCCCTGTACCGAAAAAGCCCGGCAGAGATTCGAACCCGCAACCTCAAGATTACGAGTCCGGCGCTCTACCACTGAGCTATTCCGGCCCCCAATGTCGCTTGGTGTGTTAGTACTTTTTATTTATTTTATTTATTTATTTTTTTACTATGCTTCATCCCTCGATATTTTGTCTCATTATGATGCGTTTGACAATATTTGATTCTGGCAATATGAGTTCCTTAATAATTATTTCTTCCTATTGATCTTTTGTCATCGCCATTAAAAAAAACAACAACTCAGTGACACTTTCATTAATCAAGATTATGTCCCCTTACCTCAACATTTTGTCCTGGTAACATTTCATCCGGCAGTGTTTCATCCTGGTAACACTTCGTCCCTCAACAATTCGTCCCGAAAGTAGTTCGTTCCTCGGTGTTTTGTCCCCATCAACATACCGCGTGTGAACACTTCGCCCCTCAACATTTCGTCCTGGTGTCAATTTTGCCCTCGACATTTCATCCCTATGACACCTCGTTCCTCAACATGTTATCCTAGAACCACTTCGTCCCTCAATATTCCATCCATGTGACACTTCGTCCCCTCAATGGTTCGTTGTATCACACCTCGTCTCTCTACATATTGTCTCGGTGACACTTTGTCCTTTCACATTTCATGCTGGTGACACTTTGTCCCTGAACGTTTGACCCTGGTGACACCTGATGCCTCAACATTTCATGCCGGTGACACTTCGTCTGGTGACACGTTGTCTCTCAACAATTCACAATGGTGACACAACGATTTCTCACTATGTCATCCTGGTGATGATTCGTCTCTCAAGTTTTCGTTTTGGTGACACTTCGAACGTCAGTGTGTTGCCCTGGTGATACCTCGTCCCTCACATCTCGTCTGGTGATAGCTCGTCCCTCACATCTCGTCTGGTGATACCTCGTCCGTCACATCTCGTCTGGTCATACCTCGTCCGTCACGTCTCGTCTGGTCATACCTCGTCCGTCACATCTCGTCTGGTCATACCTCGTCCGTCACATCTCGTCTGGTCATACCTCGTCCGTCACATCTTGTCTGGTCATACCTCGTCCGTCACATCTCGTCTGGTCATACCTCGTCCCTCACATCTCGTCTGGTCATACCTCGTCCCTCACATCTTGTCTGGTCATACCTCGTCCGTCACATCTCGTCTGGTCATACCTCGTCCGTCAGAATTTGGTTTTGACGGAAACTCGTCCATCAAACCTCTTTTCTGATGAGAGTTCGTCCCTAAACATTTTGTTCAGCCGACAACTCTTCCTTCAATGTTTTCTTCCGGTCACTCGGTCCTGAACAATTTCTTTCAAATAATAAATCGTTCGTCAGCTTGTTGTTCTGATGACACTTCGTTCCTCTGTGTTTGAACATTTAGTTGTCAGTGATTTATACATTAAGTCCTCGAAAGCATATTTTCCATTCTCTCCCTCTCTCTCTCTCTCTCTCTCTCTCTCTCTCTCCTGCTTCCTCCCTCCCTCCCTCCCTCCCTCTCTCTCTCTCTCTCTCTCTCTCTCTCTCTCTCTCTCTCTCTCTCTCATCAGAAACTAGAAACTAACCAATCAGGTTTACATTCTCTGAGCACGGTTGTCAAGATCGTATTGCAAACGATTTGAATCATAAGAACAAAGCAACGTTCGTATTCTATGGGTTAAATAATCGTCGCCAGAGAAAAAAAAGTTCTTGAAATAAATGTCACCGGGGACCAAAGTCTAAGGGACGAACGCTTGGGACCAAATGTTATGGGACGAAATCAAGGGAGGTCAAATATTGCAAGGCAGAATCCTCGGGGAAGCGAGGGGGGGGGGGGGGGGGGGGGGGGGGGGAGAAGTGGAGGGGAGCCAAACAATGCACACTGATTTAAAGATGAAACACTGGAGACTGGACAGTAAGAGACAACATTTTGGGATGTTACATTAAAAGACGATATGGCAGGGAACGAATATTCAGAGAAAAAAAAATTGGGACAACATGTTAAGAATCAAAACGCTTGAGACCAATTATTCAGATACAGAATATTATGAGCAACGCTCTTTGAAGACACGAAAAGCTACTGAGCAACAAAGCACAACGTTTTCCCCGCAACGACCAGACCCGTCCAAACATACACATCAAAGTGTGTTCTCCCTATACCGGACCGCCTTCACAACAAGCCCTCCGGTTTATGGATTTATCATTTCTATGCATCACCACGCTAAGATCAGCCAAAAGGGGAGACGAGGTTTTGCCACGGAACGATTTGCATAAGAACGAATCATGTCTGAGATTTTCTCTGGGAGATTGGTTTTGGAGAGTCTGGATTCCCGCTTGTCCCCCCGTTTTGATTGTGGCATTAGCACCCCGCTCTTGTGATGCTGCAGTGAAGGGAGAACACTCCTCCCTCCCCTCCTTTCCTCCCACCCTCTGTCTCCTGTCCCTGCAGCCTTTCAACCTTCCATCCCTCTTCTGTGGCGTCAGTATGTGGTATAGACATGGCCCAGTGCCCTTCATGTCAGGCTGCCTACAGGGGCCCAGTGGTCAAGCAATGGGACTGGAGTCATGATGTTTTAAGTTCAAGACCCGTTGGCAACTGAATACACACACACACACACACACACACACACACACACACACACACACACACACACACACACATATACATATAGATATATATATGACATCGTGAGGAGATAGCCTAGTGCCCTTTTGATGAGGAAGAAACACTGTGAGGAGATGGCCAAATGCCTTTTTGTTGATGAGGAAACATCGAGAAAACTATATGTCGAAACCATCTCTCTCTCTCTCTCTCCTCTCTCTCTCTCTCTCTCTCTCTCTGTGTCTGTTTTCTCTGTGTCTGTGTCTGTTTCTCTCTCTCTCTCTCTCTCTCTCTCTCTCTCTCTCTCTCTCTCTCTCTCTCTCTCTGTGTCTCTCTGTGTCTGTCTCTCTGTGTCTGTTTCTCTCTCTCTCTCTCTCTCTCTCTCTCTAGTTGATGTAAAATCTGTAGGTTGCTGAGCACCGCTCAAGGATGCCGAGTGCCGGACGTAGACAATAGATAAGAACAGCAATGACAGTACAATCCGCACCTCCAACATTCCCACTCCACAACAGTTCATATTCCCGAGCTTTTGCCTTTGTTGAGGCTTCATCGGAGAGGAGAGTTTAAGAAGATTTTTGTGTGTGTATGCACCCCCCCCCCCCCCCCCCCCCCGCCCCCTCCATCCCTGATGAAGCCTCAATAAAGGCGGAAGCTCGGCAATATGAACTGTTGTGGAATGAGATCCTGTAATGAGATGTCCTAGTGCACTTCCACTGACCACGAATCACCATGAGGAGATGGCATTGCATCCTGTTATTGTTTCAGTTTCAGTTTCATCAAGGAGGCGTCACTGCGTGCGGACTTGTCCATATACGCTACACCACATCCGCTAAGTTTTGAGACCACACTGCGCATGATTTTTAGCTGATGGATACATGAAAAAACAACTAAGATGAGACAATTGAAGAAGAGGGTCTCGTGGCTACGACTCAGCGGATGTCTGACCTACGCATTAGCCCAACGCGGTGGTCAGACCTTGAGTGCCTACCTAACATTTTTTTTTTTGTATGTGTGTGTGTGTGTGTGTGTGTGTGTGTGTGTGTGTGTGTGTGTGTGTGTGTGTGTAGTGAATGTACACATGTGTGTGTATGGATGTGTGGGCACGGGCCCATGTGTATGCGTGGGCGCATATGTGTGTGTGTGTGTGTGTGTGTGTGTGTGTGTGTGCGTGTGTGTGCGCATGCGTGTGAGCGTGTGTATATGTGTATGACAATGGTATACTGTGAAGGGATGGCCTACTGCCCTTTTGGTGACGATGGGGCACGAAAAGGAGATGGCCCCGTACCCTTTTAGAGACGATGCAATTCTGTGGAGAGATGGCCTAGTGCCCTTTTAGAGACGATGCAATTCTGTGGAGAGATGGCCTAGTGCCCTTTTAGAGACGATGCAATTCTGTGGAGAGATGGCCTAGTGCCCTTTTAGAGACGATGCAATTCTGTGGAGAGATGGCCTAGTGCCCTTTTAGAGACGATGCAATTCTGTGGAGAGATGGCCTAGTGCCCTTTTAGAGACCATGGAATACTATAATATTTATATATTACTATATGGCCTAGTACCCATTTGCTGACGACGGAGTACAGTGAGGAAATGGCCTAGGGCCTTTTGGAGAGCATGGAGAAATGTAAGGAGATGGCCTAGTACCCTTTTAGTGGCGATGAAGTACTGAGAGGATTATGGCCTAGTGCCCATTTAGTGACGATGAAGTACTGAGAGGATTATGGCCAAGTGCCCATCTAGTGACGATGAAGTACTGAGAGGATTATGGCCTAATGCCCATTTAGTGATGATGAAGAACTGAGAGGATTACGGTCCAATGCCCATTTAGTGACGATGAAGTACTGAGAGGATTATGGTCTAGTGCCCATTTAGTGACGATAAGTTCTGTAGGGAGATGGCCTTTGCCCTTTTGGTGACTGATTGAATACTGTGAGGAATGGCCTAGCACCTTTTAGTGACAATGAAATACTGTGAGGATTATGGCCTAATGTCCTTTTGGTGACGATTGAATACTGTGAGGAATGGCCTAGCACCTTTTAGTGACAATGAAATACTGTGAGGATTATGGCCTAGTGTCCTTTTGGTGACGATTGAATACTGTGAGGAATGGCCTAGCACCTTTTAGTGACAATGAAATACTGTGAGGATTATGGCCTAGTGTCCTTTTGGTGACGATTGAATACTGTGAGGAATGGCCTAGCACCTTTTAGTGACAATGAAATACTGTGATGGTTATGGCCTAGTGTCCTTTTGGTGACGATTGAATACTGTGAGGAATGGCCTAGCACCTTTTAGTGACAATGAAATACTGTGAGGATTATGGCCTAATGTCCTTTTAGTGACATGAATACTGTGAGGATTATGGCCTGGTGTCCT
>CM065737.1:35763664-35766164 GCA_033310375.1 Conus canariensis | reverse complement strand
CACTGACAAACAGCATCTCATATAGGCAAGGATACTGTCTTCCCTCAAGGACAAAACCAATCTCACATAGGCAAGGATGCTCTCTTCCCTCATGGCCAAACAGCATCTCATATAGGCAAGGATACCCCTTCCCTCGTGGACAAAAACCATCTCGCATAGGCAAAGACGCTCCACGCCACATTAGCAAAAATCATCGCACAAAGGTCATACACAGACACACAGACTTATAGACACAGACAGACAGACAGACAAACCGACAGACAGACAGACACACAGACACACACACACACACACACACACACACACGCACACACACACACACACACACACACACACACCGCGCGCGCGCGCGCGCGCGCTCTCACATACTACACACACACTCTCTCTCTCTCTCTCTCTCTCTCTCTCTCTCTCTCTCCAACACTGGGCAAAAATCGCCCGTCCCACATCAGCAAAAAATCCCCATCCCTTTTTACAAAAAAAAGCATGTCATATAGGTCAGTATAATCAACGCCAAATCCCATATTGTATGTAAAAAAAAAAAACAAACAAACAAAAAACAAAGCAAAAAACATCATTCCATATTGGCAAACGCTATCCCACATTGGCAACGAAACTCTATCCCACATGAGCAAAACCCGTCCCACATTAGTTTGAGATATCTCATTTCACCGTAAGCAATGATACTGCCACCCCAAATGGGTAAAAAAAAAAAAAAAACCACCCCATATATAGGCAAAAATACACCCCCTCCCCTTCCCCCATCCCTCCACCAAGAAAGTCCAGCCATAGACTGGACTATGTCTGCTGTCTTCGCAAAATAGGCCAGCAAGATCTTGAGCGATGGCAGACAGGGAGGGGGGGGGGGGGGGGGGGGGGGGGGGGGGGGGGGGGGGGGGGAGGAGGAGGAGGAGAGGGTAGATAGGGGTGAAGAGGGGGGGGGGGGGGGTAGGGTAGGGGGGGGATAAGTGGGTGGGAGCGGGGTAGTACAGCGCGGAGTTGTGTGAAATTCCATGACGTGACTCCGAGGTCACATGTCAATGCACTGTGGAGAATCATGTGCCCGTTGGCAAGCGATCGGGAGAACGGTGTCCCGCGTCCCAGTACCTACCCTTCTTATTCTGACCTCGCGGCGGGGGGGGGGGGGGGGGGGGTTCTGGAGAGGTTTAGCCCAGCAGCCTTATTTTCATTCAATGGCCGGTTTTGTGCCCAATTTGAGGAGATACGTGATTGCTGCTCGTTCTTCGTTTTCATTGTCCTGAACGTTGTTGATCTGGCCTAAAGAGGACCAAAGAGGTCAAAACGCGTCGTGTTTTGTCTTGTAATTCATTCATTCCTTTCGTGTGGTGGAATGGTAATTGTCCTTTTGAACATGTCCAGTTATCTGAAAATGTGTGTGTGTGTGTGTGTGTGTGTGTGTGTGTGTGTGTGTGTGTGTGTGTGTGTGTGTGTGTGTGTGCGGTGTTCCATCTGTGAGTGGGGAATGGGAGTCTCCTTTCCACAATCTGTGGCTTTCTGGACAAGACCAAAATGTTTAGGGAAAAGGCAGATATGGGAGAAATATGTGGAAGTGTGAATACTAACCCACAAACTCCGTTGTACTGATTTTGTATTATTTGACTTGTGAGTCAGAGGGATTCGAAGGATTCCCCTCCCACCCTCTATTTCCACCTCTTTGTTTTCTTTAACTTGTGAGTCATAATGATTCGATAGACCCCCCCCCCCCCCCCCCCCCTCCTTTCTACCTCTAAATTATGAAAATCCATCTTGTTGTTCCTGTTGTTATTACAGTTCTGTTACACCATAACGGCATATATTTGTCTCTCTGTCTGATCATCTATCTTCTCTATCCATCCGTCAATCTATCTACTGTATGTGTATCTATCCATATCTCTCTCTCCTTTTCTTTTCTTTTTTTTTTTTGTGAACGAAAACCTTAGATGTTGGAGAAAGATGCTGGACAACTTTCAATATGCATGACTCGTCCCGCAGAATGCTACTTTTTATGACGTTTTGTTTAAACAGCATTGCAATTTACCACGTTAATCATTCAGACAGTATTCTTTGTTACCACCTTTGGAAACAAGTGTTGTTCAGACTATACGACTTTATCCCACAGAAGACTACTATTTACTACGTATGTCATTCTGTCAGCATAACATTTTCCAGTAACTAATTTCCTTACATCGTCTTTACTTTTCAACTCTTCGCTGGCTGCTTTAGATGCTGCAGGATTCCTTTTTAGAACCCTTGGTGTTGGTGAGAATACCACAGAATTATAGAATGTGTTATAATTCTATGTGATACCAAGAGAGCACAGGTACAGTCAGCCGTATCTCCCTGACGAGTCTGTATCAGCGGACCTGAGGCATAGGAGCAAGTGAAACGAAAGGTTGCTTTATGATCGGAATACAACGGTCACTATACGCTATTAGTAAAGGATATTTTTTATTTATAATTGATTGCCCTGATTGTTCATTCACATTTTTTTCTTTTCCCC
>CM065737.1:35753664-35756164 GCA_033310375.1 Conus canariensis | reverse complement strand
ACACACACACACACACACACACACACACACACACACACACACACACACACACACACACACACGGCGCAAGTATTTTCTCTTTCTCCTGGTACTATACCTGGTGCCAGGCCACATCAGCAAGCTGTTGTCACTCCTCTTCTGAAACATAGTGGTCTTGGCCCTGAATATTTGAAGAGCTATCATCCCATCTGTAACCTATCCTTTGTCTCCAAACTGCTGAAAAAGTCATCCTCTCACAAGTCCACACACACCGTTCCGAGAATGCTCCTGAGGACCTGTTCCAGTCGGCACACAAGAAAGTGCCATTCCACAGACACAGCACTGCTTTGTATTACAGATTGCTTGCTCTGCAGTGTTGACATTAGGGAAGTTTAAGTTCTTACCATTCTGGATTTGTCTGCAGCTTTTGATGATTTTGATCATTATACACTCTGGCATATCAGGCAGGCACCCACTGTTGCTTGATTCTCGTATGTGTCAAATCGTACACAGTCTATCACAGCTGATGGCCCTTCTGACCTCCCCTAGACTTCTTAAGTATGGTGCCGAACAGGGTTCTGTGCTTGGACCTGTCCTTTTCATATTGTATACTTGCCATCTGTCCATTGTCATTTCTGAACTTAGTGGCCATTTTCACCTAACGCCGATGACACCTGACGATTCAGGTCCACCCTTTGTTGTGCCTAACATTCTTTGCGATCTCTCTCTTTGTATAACTTGTGTCAAAGACTGGTTTCTGAAAAAAAAATCTGGGTATAAGCAATAAGGTCCTGGCGGATGAAAGGTTCAAGGTGGAGCGACTTAACTTCCTTCATTTGTGGTGTAGATGTTGGTGATGTAACCTGAAATGCATGTACATTGGTCAAATCTGTGATAAAAGACTGAGGAACTGACACAGCGTGCTTATTGCGTGTCATTTACTGATCACTTCCTACTGAGTCGTCTGATGCCGCATTTTCCTGCTGGTCTTCTCTCAGCCGCCGTGTTCAGTCGAACAATACTGCCTTATTGAGGGGGAGAAGAGAAGGGAGAGGATGAAGGAGAGAGGAGATGCAGGAGAGAGAGAGAGAGAGATAGTGCGGCATTTCTATTCACAAATTTTAGTTATTTTGCATTAAATCGCTTTAGAAGTGGTACAGAGATTTGTAGATTTTTTTTGTTGTTGTCTATTTCGTCCCCCCCCCAACTCTCTTCCTCTGCTCTGTCGAACACCTTCTTCCTTCCTTTCTCTTCCTCTTGACACATACACACACACACACACAACACATCGCGCACGCTACATGTGATCGAGGCAGCGATGATGACAAAGCGGCCACACGACGACGGACGATACGACAGACAGCAGATAACCAGACAGAGACAGCAGCGGCGGACACACAGACGACACTGAAGACACTCACGCACACAGACGCATCACGTACACCACACACACAACCACACACAAACACAAACACACACACAGAGGAAACCTGTTTCAGTCATGAATATTGCAAGAGAAAGACAAAGACAATGGAAACAGTCTTGTTAACATAAAAAGAGAACTCTCTCTCGTTTCTTGTCTCTCTCTCGTCTCTGTCTCTGTCTTGTCTCTGCTTCTCTCTCTCTCCTCTCCTCTCTCTCTCTCTTACAGCACCTTTTCTTGACGTGCGCCGCTCACATCATTACATGCCCCCTCACACACAAACACACACACACACACACACACACACAACACACAACAACAGAAGAAGGAAGAGAGAGGAGGACAAGGAGTAGAGACAGATAAGACAGATGGGGGGGGAGGAGAGAGGAGAGACAGGAGGGAGAGGAGAGGAGAGAGAGAAGACCCACAGACACACGCCACACACACACACAAACAACACACACACACCAACACCATCACATACAGAGAGACAGAAGACAGACATGAAACGACAAGAAAGAGACAGACAGACGTCAGCACCGAGTACAGACCAGACAGAGAGCGATGATGAGAGACGCGAGCAGAAGAGAGAGCTGAGGACGAGTGTGTGAGGGGGGGAGGGGGTGGGTGGCGAGACAATGGGGAAGGTGGAGGGAAGCTGGCGAAACAATTGGTCATCAGCAGCTGAGAGAGGACAGCGCGGCAGATTATTAGGCGGGAGGGCCATGGAAAGCCGGCAGCAGAGGAAGGAGCCATGCATCAACGGCACGTCCTTCACCGTACACGCACATCTGCATACAAGCCCACATTACAACCAACACTACATTACAGAGATGAGGAGTAGCAGAGAGAGTATGAGAGAAGAAGAGAAGAGAGAGATGATGTGACGAAGAGAGGAGAGGACGACAGACAGACAGAACGAGAGAAGACCAGAGCAAAGCACAAAGAGGCATTCGAGTCACCACACCACCAACAACCACACACACACACACCACACACACACACAACAGAGAGAGAGAGAGGAGAGAGAGAGAGAGAGAGAGAGAGAGGAGAGTGATGAGCAGAAATGCACGCACGCGACAACACACGAAAACACAC
>CM065737.1:35741164-35743664 GCA_033310375.1 Conus canariensis | reverse complement strand
TCGTGTTGTATGATGTTGCGTTGGTGTGCGTTGTGCGCTCCATTGTGTCGTTGCACGTCCATTGGCGCGCATTGTACTGCATTGAATTGTATTGATTGCATTGCTAGATCGCGTCATATTGGACTGGTCGTATTGTATTGTACTGTAAAGTATTGTATGTATTTGAGTATGTATTGCTTTAGCAGTACTGTATAGTATTGCTTTGTGCTGTATTGCAAACGTCAAGTCGAAAAAACGTTTTTTCTCAGTCTTATCTTTGAGCCACTCCAGTCTAATAACCCCCAAGCTCATCCCGGTCTCCTGTCCACAGCCACACTTGCTTAGTCCCCTCAGCCCAGTCACCAGCAATCCACCGGGAGCAGTCAGTGTCAAAGTCGTCCCGAGGACAACCCACCAGAGGAGACACTGGTTGAGTTATTTCGCTGGTGTTCAGTGGTGTTGTTTTGATCCAGTTATGCAGGACCATTTACCAAGCCCCGTTCTGACGAGATAATTGCCTAGTCATCGAGCCAGCGAGAGGTCAACACGGATTTTTTTTTCTGTGTGAAAATCGGGGAATTATTGAACGTCACAGTACAGCGGCAGCCCATACACACCTTCCTCTGTATTCGTATGCTTTGTTTCCTTATCAAAATAGAGTTTTCAACAGAATTTTATCAGGGACGAAGTCTTGTCGCCCGTTGGGGGGTTCCCTTACCAGTTGCGCTAAAAACACGCCCATCCCCTGTATCATGCCACATTCCGCACTTGTTCCTCTTTGACTACAGATAGAAGTTGAGGTCCACGGATTGCCATCACAGTTTCACGCGCGGGACACACACTGAAAATCTCTAGCGAGATACGAGCTCACCGCTATCTCCAGTTCAAGCCTGTGTCCGGAGGCAGCAGATATTGAAGCGAAAGGCGTTATCTGAGTGGGATTCCACCGTCAAACTTTAACGGCTAGCGTCCTCCACCACCGGAAGAGCGTTGAGAGGGCAGATTACACTCCACAGTTAGGATTATTAAGCCGGAAACGCTACATAATCCATGTGTCCGTATTTTGAGTGAGGAAAAAAAAAAAATCAAAATACTACTAGATATTAGTTTCACAAAACCGTCCCATGATAGTCTTTTTTCTTATTTGAAGGATGTCTACCGATGACGTCAGTCGTAAACTATGAATACATCAGTCAGTACCTTTCTAACATTCGAATGTAGAACTTACCTGAGACGTCAACTTCGCGTCATCTGGGCTTCCCAAATACACCCACTCAACTCAATTAACACATTTGTCCTGATGGAGTGATGAGCTCGCGTATGTCTCGATGTCCATGTGTAAAAAAAGAGGAGTAGTATTCAACATTTAGATTTACCGGAAATCATACCATAAATCCAGTTGTGTCTGTCTGTATACACTTGAAAAGTTACTGACAGTCTTAGCGAACGAATGTTTTGTTTCACCTGATTGCCAGGTTTATGTGTGAAGAGAGAATCATATCACGTGACCAAACAGTATGAAAAAAGGCCACATTACCTAGTTCTAATCCACGTACACACTTCTAACAAGCGTCTACTATCATCGAAAACTGTTGAGAAAACAGGTTTGATCGTTGAGAGTAACAATGCCGACGATTCCATCTACCAATCAGAGGGCGTTATAACGTTTTGGTACAAGGGGACATAATACCAAACTTTCTGACTTTGAGCTCTTTCACTCGACGCTTTTTAACAGAAAAAACCCTGAATTAGAGTCTAGATTATTTAAAAATCGTCTTTGTGTGTGATCTCTGTCTTTTCGTTTTTTTTTTATTCAGAACTATCAAGATTTGTGTCAGGCTTCGTGATTCGTCGAATTGTGTTAACTTCTTTACGATTGGTTAGGGTAGCTGTCGGCATTCACCACTGGTTGGCTTCAGCCTAGGTAAGAAGAGAAGATTTGTCAGACGACCACAAGCCGTTGAAAGGGATCGACATTATCGACATTATAATCCATCCACAAACCTTCGGCAGATGTCCCCAGTCGTTGAAAGTTGTCAAGAAGGTAGAAATCGCCACCGCCTTCTGTTCACAAGAGACCATTTGTCGCCTGACCTCCCAAGGGATCAGTGTTATCTGATTCTACTAATCTACAAACTTTCAGTGAACGTCCCTCATCGTCGCAAGTTGTCAAGAGTGAAGAACTTGTTGCTGGCTTTACTTCAGGGGAAACGATTCGTCGCGCGACGCGAAGATGTCGAAAGGATAAGTGCTATCTGATTCTAATCCATCCACACACGTTCGGCAAGTGTTTGCCAGCATTTGCTGAATGCAGGTCTGGTGAAGGGGCTTGTAGGATGAAGACGAAATTGTAGTGTAACTGAAACATGCGGATGACTGCTTCTCTTTGTCCAAAGGGGTAGGATAAGATGCAGAAGATATTGAACTTTTGGCCCAGAAGCCTGAACCAACAGGAGGAGGAAGAGGAGGAGGAGGAGGAAGAGGTGGTGATGGTGGTATGGTGATGAAGAATAAGAGCAAG
>CM065737.1:35731164-35736164 GCA_033310375.1 Conus canariensis | reverse complement strand
ATGATTTAAGCTGGTGGATACATGAATTTAATGCTATAATAGACATTTAACAGGGTCTCATGGCTACGACTTAGCACGTCTGATCGAGCTCAACCCTGACCTATTAACATACATTGCCGTCCATTATTGTCGCTATGTATTGAAACGTCGTTGCTGTGTGGTTTTGGTTGGGTTGTTTGTTTTTGGTGCCCGCGCGCGGCGTGCGTGATGTGTGGGCGCTGATTGTATAAGTGTCAGATTAACATGTGCTAAAATAGACCACATTAATCTGGCGATCTGCACACACATCGCATGAATACTGCAACATCATAGCACGCACTCAGCGAGCTTTCTGCACGCATACCAACCGGGGACTCTTTCCTTTTTTCTTCTTGATTTATATGTGGTGAGTGATGATGTTTGTTGGTGTGTGTGTGTGTGTGTGTGTGTGTGTGTGTGTGTGTGTGTGTGTGTGTGTGTGTGTGTGTGTGTGTGTGTTCTGTGGAATATGTCATGATTAATAGCAATTGTTTTAGCGTGAAAATCAGGATTTTCCACTCATAATTACCAATTTCTTGGCACACGTACGCATGCACCACACACACACACACACACACACACACACACACACACACACACACACACACACACACCACACACACACTCAAGCACACACTCACGCACGCACGCTCGCTCGCATGCACACACACACACACACGCGCACGCACTTTCTTTCCTTGTATTTCTCTTTTTGATTATATGTGTAAAACAGAGTGATTTGATGATGTTAGCTATCCTCGGCGCGCGCACGCGCGCTCACATGTGTGTGTGTGTGTGTGTGTGTGTGTGTGTGTGTGTGTGTGTGTGTGTGTGTGTGTGTGGTGTTGGGGGTTGAGGTAGGGTGCGTGTTAAACAAGATCACCGTTTACAAAAATTAAAATGACCTTCATTCCCCCAAACTTCAGATGTATCCTTTCGAAACGAACACTTTCCCATACATTTATTTATCGACGGCCGGAAATGGACTGCCTCAACTAATACTTCCTCTTCCTCCCCTCTTTTCCTTTCAGTCCCCCCCCCCCCCCCCCTCCCCCCCCCCCCCGCCCCCCTATGCCCGCCCCTCCTCAGGACTGGCTTGCTCGTGTCCGGTCAAAATGCTTTTACTTTGATACAAAGCACGTACCCCCGGAATCTCCACGCCGGTGGCGCGCTGATTGGTTGCGAGAGGTACGAGCACGCGCACACGAGCAGGGTATAATGGATGAAAGCAGGAGGAGAGCAGCGTGCCATGCGCCGGAAGCGGAAGCGGAAGCGCGAGGACCATTGTGGTCAATTTGCAGAACAAAGCTAGCTTGGAAAAAAAGAAAAAAAAAAGGCGAGGAGAGAATTGCATGTTTTACTACAAACACATGATATGCATGTACGCACACGTGCGCACGAACGCATGCATGCACACACGCACGCATACATGCATGCACACGCGCGCGCGCGCGCACTACACACACACACACACACACAACACACACACCACACACAACACACACCACACAGAGGGACACACCTATAACACGCACAGGAAGGCACGTAGGTGCACACACATACACAACATAGTCATATTGATACAGGCATCACACCACACACACAC
The DNA here is from genome assembly GCA_033310375.1 of Conus canariensis. Taxonomy (NCBI): domain Eukaryota; kingdom Metazoa; phylum Mollusca; class Gastropoda; order Neogastropoda; family Conidae; genus Conus; species Conus canariensis. The sequence goes on along the minus strand of CM065737.1, from coordinate 35,734,540 downwards.
ACACACACACACACACACACAAAACACACACACCACACGCGGCGGCGCGCGCACGCACGCACGCACGCACGCACGCACGCACGCACGCACGCACGCACATCACACACAAACGACCTAAAACGCGCACATGAAGGCACAGAAGTATATAGAAATACAGACAGAGGCACATGACACGCGTAAAGAAGTACGAATGGCACGCTTAAACGCAGATAGAAAAACGTAAACACTGCCTTAGATACACCCCACACACACACACACACACACACACACACACCACGCACGCACGCACGCACGCACGCACGCACACACACACACACACCACACACACCACACACACACACACACACATACACACGCGGAAACATACATGATGGAGAACAATTCAGAAAACACCAACCGGACAGGATAACAAAGGGACGCGCCGATCTTAAAGTGAAAGAGAGAGAGAGAAGAGAGAGAGAGAGAGAGAGAGAGAGAGAGAGAGAGAGAGAGAGAGAGAGGTGGTGACAAGCAGTTAGAAAAAAAGATGGATATTTCTTTTACATGTTATTTGTTTCGATTTCTGTGCTAAATTACTGCTGTTTTCTGGGCCATTGAGCATATTGTAGATTCAGGTTAAATCCGTTGATATGTTTGTGTGGGATGTATACATGCATGTATGTGCTTATATGTGCATGGCTCCATCCACGTGTACCCGCAGATTTTGGGCACTTGCTGTTTGTTTGTCTCTAGGTTGGTATGTGCATGCATGCCTTTTCATGGGTAAGAGTAATCGTAAAGATTTCATGGTGTGAGAGCAACACAGACGCACCGTGTTATGCTCTCACCTAAAAAAAATTGTACACGGTGATCGCAAGTCGTTCCATAACGATTTACGTCCAATCTTACCAAAACCCAATGCGGCAGACAGGGATAACTTCCCCTGGATTGTGAGGGAGGTGTGTTTGTATGGAACGCGAAAAGGTGGCATGTATGTAGCGTGGAGATGAGTCTAACATCCTACCGGCCAGAGGCTCTTTTGGACACACACACACACACACACCACACACACACACACACACACACACACATATATATATATTATATATATATATATATTGCAGTCATTGCAACACCAAGCTACTCTGTAAGTTGCTGGAATGGTGCGGTATTTATCCTTGGAATTTATCAGTTTATTGTAATTTAGTCCCTTGCGGATTCATTCCAAGAACTGGCCCTCAGCACTTGTGTCTAAGAGGTTATCTTTTTATGGTTTCTACTTTTCACAAGAAAATGTAGCTTGTTTTGTTCCTTCATGATTTCCTTTTGCTTCTTAGGTGGCACCTTTGGTTGGTTTTTGAAAACTCAACAAACATACTACGGTATTGCACACCGCCTTTTCTGGGATAGCATTCTTCTTAAAACCGAAAAGGCAGAGGAGTCAAATTACCACTTTCCGCGAAACAATCAGGTTTTGAAATATCGGTATCTGATCAGGAGTTATATGTTAGTGAGTTTCCATTCTATGGGAGATTGTCTCCCTTTTAGAGACTATAAGCTTGCTGAAGGCTCATTTTCAGAAGCGTATATTTTATTTTTCCCCATTCACCCACTCAAGCACATACTGTTAGTTAGGCAGAATTATTTACCACTGCAGATATGAATGCTATCTCCCCCTACTTCTTCAATCTAAGACATAAGAGCAAGCTTTGTTTATAACTGTATATATATATATATATGAATGTGTGGTGTGCGCGCCTGTGTGTGTGCACATATACACACACACACTCTCTCTCTCAAGAGAGGGAGGGGATGGGGGAGAGGAGAGAGAGAGAGAGAGAGAGAAAAAAGCCGAGAGTAAAAAATGAGGACTTTGTAGACGTTTCCATCTTAAAAGTACAACACACAGTTTCAAAATAAACAAGTGGACTAGAACAGCTCATTTGGTAGAGCGCCGGACTCATGATCCTGGGATTGCGGGTTCGAATTTCGGTACAGCGGGATTTTTCCCTCGGAGTTAACACTGGTTCTGACTCCATTCCACACACAGTCCTTCGAATGAGACTATAAACCGAGGTTCGTGTGTGTGAACGCACGCACATCTTGCACACACGTAAAATCCCATCACCAACTTTCGGAAGAGAAGGCCAGTTTGGCCGTTGGTATGGATGACACGTTACACATAGCATGCACCTTCCCCGAAGATTGGAGTATGGCTGCCTTAACGGCGGGATAAAAAAACGGTCATACACACAAAACTCCACTGCCTGTCTTCTATACAGGCAGTGTCCGCAGAAGAAAGAAAGAAAATAAACAAGTAACAAAATACAAAGAGAGAGATAAATGAAACAACCTCAGCATGGAGAATGAAAATCACCGGGAACATCACACTCAGTGTGAGGTCCAAGTGAAGATCCACACCCCCTCCCCTGTCCCCCATTCCCCACCTCCCCACCGAGCTACTCACCACCACCCCTACCCCCTCCCCTCTTTCACATCCTCCCGCCCCCCATCTTCTCTTCCCCAAATGCATCCCAAGCGCCAACAACTCGACTTGCACTTCCGATTGTGAATAAGTCAGACATCTGTTAAGTCGTAGCCACGAGACCCTCCTCCTAAATTCTCTCATCTTAGTCATTAATCCATTTATCCACCCGCTTTAAGTCATGCGCAGTGTGGTCTCAAAACTAAGTGGATGTGATGTAGCGTATATTATGGACTAGTCCGCACGCAGTGACGCCTCCTTGATGAAACTGAAAAAAAAAAAAAAAAACTGAATTGTGGCACCACACACACACACACACACACACACACACACATAATAAATATATATATAGTATGTATGAGTTTGTGTGTGTGCGTGCTCGCGCGCGCGCGTGTGTATGTGTGTGTGTGTGCACATATACACACACGCTCTCTCGCTCTCTCTCTCTCTCTCTCTCTCTCACACACACATAGTGAGAGAGAGAGAGAGGAGAGAGAGAGAGGAGGGACGGAGAAAGAGATGGGGAAGGGATGGGGGGGGGGGGGGGGGAGGGTAGGGAAGGGATAGAGAGAGAGAGAGCGACAGAAAGACAGAAAAGCCGAGAGAAAAAAATGAGGACTTTGTAGACGTTTCCAATCTTAAAAGTACAACACACAGTTTCAAAATAAACAAGTAACAAAATACAAAAGAGTGAGATAAATGAAACAACCTCAGCTTGGAAAATGAAAATCACCGGGAACATCACACTCGGTGTGAGGTCCAAGTGAAGATCCACACCCCCTCCCCTGTCCCCCATTCCACACTTCCCCACCAAGCTACTAACCACCACCCCTACCCCCTCCCCTCTTTCACATCCTCCCCCCCCCCCATCTTCTCTTCCCCAAATGCATCCCAAGCGCCAGCAACTCGACT
>CM065737.1:35708664-35718664 GCA_033310375.1 Conus canariensis | reverse complement strand
TAAAGACCAGCACCAAAAAGAAATAGGCCATACATTTCAGGTTCACAGAGGTCAAAAAAGGGTGGATTCCAAACGACTTTCTGAAATAGATACCACTGATGTCTCCAACCGAGAAATGGTCGGAAGCGTGGCGAACAATCTGTAACAGCGAGTGGTCATGTACCAAGATGAACCTAGATAGGTGTGGAGTTAGGTACATCTCTGGTGTCTCCTGCACTTATTGATCCACCCCCACCCCCCTCTACCCCACTAAACCACCGACCCCCCCCCCCCTTCTCATTTCCTCTCTCTCCTCCCTCTCCTCCTCACATTCAACCTTTTCCATCAACGCCAGATACTGGATCAAGTAGACAGACTCTCGTGTACAATAATGTCGATTCCCGTTATTTTCTTTTGTTGCCGGCGTATGTGTAGATATCTGTGCATATCCACGGACAGGCAGGAAAGAGAGGGGTGGGTGAGGAACATTGTGAGAATGACTCTCTCTCACACACACACACACACTTGCACGCAAACACACATAAATACACAGAGACATGTAAACAGCCACACTCACACTCACACGCGCGCACAGACGGATAGACACACACACACACACACACACACACACACACACACACACACACACACACACACACACACACTTGCACAGACACAGAGACAGGAAGACAGACGAAAACACACACACACATCCTCAGAGAGAGAGAGAGAGAGAGAGAGAGAGAGAGAGAGAGAGAGAGAGAGAGAGAGAGAGAGAGAGAGAGAGAGACGGACAAACAGACAGACAAGCAGACAGACATTGGTACTACTATCCCTATGCCCTTACCTGCCTCCCCAACCTATCACGTTAGCCTCAGCACAACCAATCCCTTCAAAGACAACAACAACGACGACGACAACAACAACACCACCACCAACAATACACACAAAATGATGCAACATAGAAACAAATCATTACATGAATCAAAACGAAGTATACGTGGTAGTTTGAAACGTGGTGACAGTCCTGAGATAACCTCTGCTGTTGACGGGACTATAATTTTAATCTTAATCTTAATCAAAACGAAAAGAGTCAACAAGACTACGAGAACGGTCAATAGGATATCTCAGCTTATGGAAGTCTGAAGAGCGTGTTGAAAAGTAACAAGCAAGCCAAGCGCATGTGGTTTAGTGGGCTAACGGGGTACGGGCGGTATTTGAAATGGGGGTCGGTGCAGGCAGGAAGGAAGCTGCGTGACCTCTTCCCAGAGCACGTGGCCAACATGACACGACAATGACGGGCGGTGACAAAGATAATGAACGACTTCCCCACAGGGGATGATCGTTTAGTACTGCTGCCTACTTTCCCCATTTGACTCTGTCGTTTGTAAAAGGAGAGATGTCTGCCTGTTCCTGGGGGGTTATCTGATTTCCGATCAAATTGTACTCAAAGCGTTTTTACAGTGAAAGGTGTCATCCCCCGCCCTCCCCCCCCGCCCCCCCCGCCCCCCCCCCCCCCGCCCCCCTTTATTCCACCTCCCCAAGCCAGATTTTTAGTGATAAACTAGGTAATGTGGCTTGTAACAATATACTGGGCTGGTGCATCCATTTTTTTTGTGGGAATAATGTGTGCGCTCGCACGAGTATGTAGCATACTTATGTTCTCCAGGCTGGGGTTGTCCTAATACGTGTGTGTGTGTGTGTGTGTGTGTGTGTGTGTGTGTGTGTGTGTGTGTGTGTGTGTGTGTGTATTTGAGTGAGAACGTATGATGGTGCGTGTGTGTGTGTGTGTGTGTGTGTGTGTGTGTGTGTGTGTGTGTGTGTGTGTGTGTGTGTGTGTGTGTGTGTGTGCTTTCGTGCGTATGTGCGCTCGAGCTCGCATGTTTGTGTGTGTGTACGCTTGCATGGACAGACTTTTCTGCATGCCTGCACATGCGTATGCGCGAGCCTAATGCATGCTTTCATCCTTGCGCATGTGTGCATGTAAACTCACATGTCTCCGTGCATGCGGGCATGCACACACATATTACGCCACTGCTATCTCCAGCCCATGAGCATCTGAAAGCGTTATCTTCCCCTCGTGTGCTGACACACGCAGCTGTGTCCTCCCATCCCTCGACACGTCAGCTGAAGAACAGAGCACGTGCAACAAAAGCAATGCCACTGTGTGCTGGAACAATACAGGACCGAACGGTCCTCTCCACAACAAGTGTTGATGATAGCGCGCCAAGGATTGATTGACACACCGGCTGCGTGCTGTGTTCCATTTCACTTGACAGATCAGCTGGATCGGTTCATTGTAAATGATCGCCGTATGAGCTGTACTTACCTTTCAGCAGATAGATCTTCAGAAGTGATGTGTAAAGGGTCTGACATGTTAGCTGCAGCAAAGTGTTACATTCGGGTGAATGGTAAAGTGCAAAATGATTTATTTCAGCTGCGCCAACATGTTCCATTTCAAACAAAAATAAATCGAAAAGTGCAAACGTTTAGTTCTGAGCAATGTTAATGCCTTTTAATTCAACTGATAGAACGTAACAATGAATATTCAGGGTGTCCCAATACGTTTTATTTCACAGATCGCTGTCGTAATAGCGGCGAAAGACTGACAATGGACTTGTGGTAGTACAGTAATGTTAAAATCATTGTGATAAACTGCTAACATTGGCATCAGCGCTGTACTGCTGTTTTCCATTTTAGCTAAAAGTGTTTTTGATAACGCGCCAAAATCTGTCATAAGATCTATGCAGATGTTTTCCATTACAACTGAAAAATATTAACGGCCATGTTCAAAAGACTGACATCTATGATGGGAAAATTTCTCACATGTCAACTGACATGCTGGTAGTAAACTTCAAAAGACTTACATCTGGTCTAAATTGATGTGTTACACATTGATGTACAGATAATGAACGCGGCAAAAGACTGACAATTAGGCTGTTTTGATCAATCATAGGGTGCTTTCGCAGAGTATTTCCATACTTCAGATGGACTTCGTCGTGGCTGCTTCTGTCTCCCAAACTTGTTAACATGTTCTTGGAACGCATCATGCCTGACGCACCTGAAGATTATGTCAGCACAGTCAACAAGGGAAGAAGAATCATCAGAACCTGTGATTTGCAGATCACATCAACAGGGGTGCCAGGTGGTGCACAAGAACTTGCTATGCTTGCTGAAAGACTGTACGAAACATCTGTAAGAAATGGCATAAAAACCAGCACCGGGAAGACCAAGCTAACAGCCAGACACACGATCATCAATATCGGCATACCTGTCCATGGACCAAAGCTATGACCAGTTCAGCAGTTCACTTACCTGGGATCCCTCTTCAGTAACGAGGGATCCTAACCTGAAATCCTCTCAATGAGCAGCAAAGACCATGCCAGCACGATTTAGACTTCAGCATGCGTGGAAGAACAATAAGAAGAACAATAAGAAGAACGAGAAGAAGAACAATAAGATCTCCATGAAACACAAGACCAGGCTCCTGTGTGCACTGGTGCATTCCATCTTCCTGTACGCCTGTAAGACACGGACCGTCACGTCACATCCTGTACGCCTGTAAGACATGGACCGCCACGTCACATCCTGTACGCCTGTAAGACATGGACCGTCACGTCACATCCTGTACGCCTGTAAGACATGGACCGTCACGTCACATCCAGACTGAATAAGAATCCAAGCCACGGAAATGACGTGTTAGCAAATGATGCCAAATATCAGATGAACCGATCGTATCTCCAATGAACAAGAGCGTCAAACCGTCTCAATCAGCACATCGGACCTTATGAAGATCTACAAACATCAGTTAAGACGACAACGTGGGTATGTCCATGTAACAAGATCCAAAAGCCTTGAGAAAGCGATCCTGCAGAAAAGCGTTTGATGACGGAGACAGTGAAAAAAAACAAAGAGCTGACAACAGTGTAGAATGGATAGTGGTACTGTTTACAGAGACCTTAGCCTCGGCACAAAACCGATGGAACTGGAGGAACTTGGTGAACTGTTTTTCAGAGTGTTGCCCCAGTGACTCCCCACAGAAAAGAAGAAGACGACGAAGGAGAAGAACTCTGCATTTTCAACTGATTCACATCTAAACTACTGCACCAAAGACTGACACGAGAGCTGTACAATTACGCTGCAGTTCAACAGACAGATCTTCTTGATAACGTGACATTGGAGCTGTCCTGTGTTACCTTTAAAAGACTAAATTAGGGGCGTATCCGTACGGAAGAGAGAAAGAAGCAGGGCATTGGCGTGTTGTGTGTGGGTGGGTGCGCTGAGAAGTTTTAAGTGTTAATCGAGTGGGCGAAACCCCTGAGATAGCTAGGGGATCCTAGGACGCACCGCCACCCCCGCCCACTCGGCCCCAGAAATTTTTTCGTTTTTTTTTTTATGGCGCATGTCTGACCATGTATATGCATGCATGTGTGCGCGCGTGTATGTGTATATGTACGTGTGTGTGTGTGTGTGTGTGTGTGTGTGTGTGTGTGTGTGTGTGTGTGTGTGTGTGTGCGCGCGCGCGCGCGCGCGCGTGCCTGCGTGAGTGTGTGGGTGCGTGTCCTTTCTCTCTCCCCTGTGTATTGGTAGTACCATCCTTTTTCCCAGAAACCGAACACCGGTAATAATTACACCGAACACCTTCTGACTGACAAGGAGATCCTGGACTCTACAGGTAAAACACAAGGACTGCCATGCAGACAAAGGCTTGGGACTAAATTGTTTGCTGGTTGGCAGGGAGGGGGCAGGGAGGATGTTTCCGCTCTAGATCCTAATCATGACATTCAGAAGATGATTGCCATCAGAGCTGTATGTGCAAGTCTGGTGTGAAATCCTCTTTGTTGTTGCCATCAAAGTACTTACCAAGAGGAAGAAGAAGGGGGAGAAGGAGGAGGAGGAAGAGGAGGAGGAGAAGAAGAAGAAGAAGAAGAAGAAGAAGAAGAAGAAGAAGAAGGAGGAGGAGGAGGAGGAGGAGGAGGAGGAGGAGAGGAAGAAGAAGAGGAGGAGGAGAACCTTTTTTTTTTTAACAAATCGCTCGACTGCTTGCTTTTCGTGTCGCCTTTTATGTTCATTGTTATTGATTTACTTGTTTATTGATTCATTGGTTTACTTACCTTTTTCATTTATTTACTTGTTTGTTTAGTTTAATTACTTTTTTTCTCATTTGTTTACTGGTCTGTTTTGCTTATTTATTGATTGATGGATTAACTGATCGAATTGATATTTTATAGAGCTGTCTGTGTGTTACCTCCACTGGTGAGGGGTTTGGCTGTTTGTTAACAAGATTGTGAAACAAACGTAAACAAAACAAAGCTGCCACAACTGAAAACAAAAGCAACAGACAAACAACAACAACAACAACAACAACAACAACAATAACAAAAACAAAGAGCAAAACTCACCATGAAAACCGACTTTAATGAAAATTGTAAAGAGCATTGGCTGTTCGTTTACATTTTGATTCTTTGTTCTGTTCACGGTTATTATTTAGTTAGATAGTTGGTTAGCTTGTTAGTTGGTTACTTAGTTAGTTAGTTAGCTGGTTAGGTAGTTAGTTATTTGGTTGGTTGATTGGATGGTTGGTTGGTTTTTTCGTTAGTTACTTAGTTAGTTAGCTAGTTGGATATTTAATTATTCATTCGTTCATTCGTTTATCCATTTATTCATTATTTATTCATTCATTCATCTATTTATCTATTCATTTATTTATTCATTGGTTTGTTGACCAAGATTAAGAAACAAATACATAAAAAAAGACGACAAAACACAACAACAACAACAACAAAACTGAAAACAAAATTGCTATAAAACAAACACAATGCAAGAAACCCACAGATGGATATTTATTGTTTTGTCATTGCTTTGTTCCTCGCCAACCCCCCGCCCCCCTCCCTTCCTCCTCCCAGTCAAACATACATAACCAAACCGACATTGAGGTTGACCGCCGACCTGTCAAGGCCACCTGTATCCTATATCCACTGTTTGATCTGTATTCAGATCCACTTTTAATGGGTTCACGACATACCCTCTTTCGTTAAATCGACAAACAGACAGACATATAGACAGACGGACAGACAACGCCACCAGCACACGCAGATAAAAACGTAACCTCCTTCTCGGATATACGAATACGAACCAAATCCAGTGACATCTGCTGTAGAGGTGGATAGGGTGGGGCTGCTACATAATGCGATGTAATGCCAGATAATGCGTCGTCACGCATTAGCCCAGGCCAGGCCCGGTGTCAAAGCTATGCGCACGTGCAGCAGATCAATATCTGCCCAGGGGCAGTGGAGAAGACGATTTGGTCTGACACCTTCTCTCTCTCTCCTCTCTCTCTCTCTCTCTCTCTCTCTCTCTCTCTCTCTCTCTCTCTCCTGTGTGTGTGTGTGTGTGTGTGTGTGTGTGTGTGTGTGTGTGTGTGTTGCATACCATGGGCACACCTCTCTGGCATTTTTAGTCTGTAGATTGGAAGGAAACGGGTGGGGGAGGGGGTGGGGGGGGGGAGTAGGGTGGAAGGAAGATGCATTGGGGGTGGATGGGTGGCTGTCACCAGTGCCAGACACGTGGTAGTGATACCATATCTTGAGGGAAAGAATGAATCTGCATGAACTGGACCATGTACACACACGCGCATGTGGGCATATATTCATATTCAGATAAGCACACGCATGTACGCACACATACATACACTTGCGTGCGTGTGCGTGTGTACGTACATGTATGTGTGCCTGCGCATGTATATGCAAACACGCGCAAGTGCAGTCAGTCTACTTATGAGCGTTACTGTGTACATACACATGCACATCTGCGTATGTGTAATGAGTATCCTCGGCGATCTGTTACTGAGACTTGTGATGTCATACGATTCGGTTATTTTCACTGCTGCTGTTAAAGCTACTACTGCTGCTGCTATTGCTATCACTGCTACTACTGCTGCTGCTATTGCTATCACTGCTACTACTGCTGCTGCTATTGCTATCACTGCTACTACTGCTGCTGCTGCTATTGCTATCACTGCTACTGCTGCTGCTGCTATTGCTATTACTGCTGCTGCTGCTATTGCTATCACTGCTACTACTGCTGCTGCTATTGCTATCACTGCTACTACTGCTGCTGCTATTGCTATCACTGCTACTACTACTGCTGCTGCTATTGCTATCACTGCTACTGCTGCTGCTGCTATTGCTATTACTGCTGCTGCTGCTGCTGCTATTGCTATCACTGCTACTACTGCTGCTGCTGCTATTGCTATCACTGCTACTACTGCTGCTGCTGCTATTGCTATCACTGCTACTACTGCTGCTGCTGCTATTGCTATCACTGCTACTACTGCTGCTGCTGCTATTGCTATCACTGCTACTACTGCTGCTGCTGCTATTGCTATCACTGCTACTACTGCTGCTGCTGCTATTGCTATCACTGCTACTACTGCTGCTGCTGCTATTGCTATCACTGCTACTACTGCTGCTGCTGCTATTGCTATCACTGCTACTACTGCTGCTGCTGCTATTGCTATCACTGCTACTACTGCTGCTGCTGCTATTGCTATCACTGCTACTACACTGCTGCTGCTGCTATTGCTATCACTGCTACTACTGCTGCTGCTGCTATTGCTATCACTGCTACTACTGCTGCTGCTGCTATTGCTATCACTGCTACTACTGCTGCTGCTATTGCTATCACTGCTACACTGCTGCTGCTGCTATTGCTATCACTGCTACTACTGCTGCGCTGCTATTGCTATCACTGCTACTACTGCTGCTGCTGCTATTGCTATCACTGCTACTACTGCTGCTGCTATTGCTATCACTGCTACTACTGCTGCTGCTGCTATTGCTATCACTGCTGCTACTGCTGCTGCTGCTATTGCTATCACTGCTACTACTGCTGCTGCTGCTATTGCTATCACTGCTACTACTACTACTGCTGCTGCTATTGCTATCACTGCTACTACTACTGCTGCTGCTATTGCTATCACTGCTACTATGCTGCTCTGCTATTGCTATCACTGCTACTACTAGCTGCTGCTGCTATTGCTATCACTGCTACTACTGCTGCTGCTGCTATTGCTATCACTGCTACTACTGCTGCTGCTGCTATTGCTTTAATTGCTACTACTGCTGCTGCTGCTATTGCTATCACTGCTGCTACTGCTGCCACTGCTTCTGCTGCCGCTGCCATTGCTGCAACTGCATCAGCTGGTTACAGCTACCATCTCCCCTGCTGTCGCTTCTAATGTTGCTGTTTCGAGTACTGTTACTGTTACTTCTGCTGCAGCTGCTATTGTAGTACTATTACTCTTACTATATTACAACCACTACTACTGCTCCTACTATTACCAGTACTTCTACCACTACTACTACTACCACAACTACTACTACTACTACCGCTGCTACTGCTGCTGCCATTATTGTACTAATACTGCTACTGCTACTGATGATGATAATTGTAACGACGATGATAATGACGATGATGATGACGATACGACCGCTACTGCTACAACTGCTGCTGCTGCCTTTGAATGGCTGTCACAACTTCAGGCACCAATAGTAATATCTTCTGCAACTGCTACTATTCCTGGTACTGTTACCACCAATATCCCTTCCACTAACATCACCACTACTGTCAGTAACAGTTTTCTTGTGACTGTTATTCCTGTGTGGAATTTCAAAGGTTTGACATTTGGCTGTCAGTTTCTTTCGGCGTCTTGAACTGATCTGTCACCTTTGCCGATTATAAGCCCACCCCCAACCCCACGACTGACCCATCTGACCATGCACTATATGACAGTTCCGACAGCACAAACCAACCACGTTAAAATGAATCCCAGAGTGCTAACAGGAGACAACGAGCAGCTGGAGGTATGCACAGGGCTGTGGCCAGTTCGGGTTTGGGTGTTTGATCATACAGCTCCAGGCCAACAGGTAGGTGTTTGGCGGATAAACTTCGGGTCTGTATAGAACATGGCATACCTCAAGGTGCACAGTCCTGCGTATACCCCTTCCCCTCCTTCCCCACCTCCACCCTCCGCACCCGACCTTTCCCCCTTTATTTCCTCTGTCCTCCCATTTCCCTCCACACACACACACACACACACACACACACACACACACACACACACACACACACACACATACACACACACACACACACACACAACACACACAATATATATATATATATATATATTATATTATATTATATTATATTATATTATATTATATATATACATATATAATCCATGTATAATGAAAGACATTTTACGGAAATTGAATTCGTGATCTGTAAATTTAACCTCATAAGAGCCAGGAGGTGAGGGTGGGTATTACAATTCAGGCACTCCATGAACTACCCTGCAAAATGTTTTGCTTGCTCTGTGATAACTGTGGATAATTCAGTCAGCTGAAGACTGAAAATCAGGGAGAGCAGTGGAGAGATGAGGGATGGTGTGCAGTTTGAAAGTCTGAAATTGAACATATAAAGAGGCAGGGAACAGTAAACAATAAACAATAAACAAGCAGGGTAACGCTTACTCCCATAAGAAAACCTAACTCAGAGTAACTTTTATTCAAGACTGGCACAGCCCTGACGAGTCCGATCCAGCGGACGAAAGGCCTAGGAGCAGGCAATACAAATAGATCTGCCTTCGAGAGGGATTACGATGGTTCCCTCATGCAGCTAGTGAAGAGTTTTCATATTTATAATATATTTTCTGAATTGTATGTTCCTATTTTCTTCATCTTCAACCCCCCCCCCCCCCCTCCTTAAGTTCAAATCTTTGCCAAGTCATTACTGTGATGACGGAGAGGTTGTTGGCCTGCGCTTGTCCCCCCCCCCCCCCCCCCCCCCCCACCACTATTAGATTGTTCGTCTCTGTATTTGTCTGACTTTATTCAAGTTTAAAAGGCTGTGCCAGTCTTGAATAAAAGTTACTCTGAGTTAGGTTTTCTTATGGGAGCAAGAGTTACCCTACTTGTTTATGTTTAAAAGTCTGAGGTTAGGGGAGAGGAGGGGAGGG
>CM065737.1:35696164-35703664 GCA_033310375.1 Conus canariensis | reverse complement strand
GGTCCTGCACACGTGCATGCAGTGTTTCCTCGGGGGATGGTATCTCAACAACGCGTCTGGCACTGGTGACAGACGTCCACCCACCCCCATTTCATCCTCCATCCACCCTCCTCCCCTCCCTCCCCCCTCCCGCCCCCATCCTTCCAATCTACCGACTGACAATGCCAGAGAGGTGTGCCCATGATATGCAGCACACACACACACACACACCACACACACACACACACACACACACACACACACACACACACACACACAGGGTATGAGACCAAATCGTCTTCTCCACTACCCCTGGGCAGATTTTGATCTTCTGCACGTGCGCAAGATTTGACACCGGGCCTGTCCTGTGCTAATGCGTGACGACACATTATCTGTCATTACACCGCATTATGTAGCAGTCCCACCCTATCCACCTCTACAGCAGCATCGCATTATGTAGCAGCTCCACCCTATCCACCTCTACAGCAGCATCGCATTATGTAGCAGCCCCACCCTTCCACCTCTACAGCAGCATCGCATTATGTAGCAGCCCCACCCTATCCACCTCTACAGCAGCATCGCATTATGTAGCAGCCCCACCCTGTCCACCTCTACAGCAGCATCGCATTATGTAGCAGCCCACCCTGTCCACCTCTACAGCAGCATCGCATTATGTAGCAGCCCCACCCTGTCCACCTCTACAGCAGCATCGCATTATGTAGCAGCCCCACCTTCCACCTCTACAGCAGCATCGCATTATGTAGCAGCCCCACCCTATCCACCTCTACAGCAGCATCGCATTATGTAGCAGCCCCACCCTGTCCACCTCTACAGCAGCATCGCATTATGTAGCAGCCCCACCCTGTCCACCTCTACAGCAGCATCGCATTATGTAGCAGCCCCACCCTGTCCACCTCTACAGCAGCATCGCATTATGTAGCAGCCCCACCCTGTCCACCTCTACAGCAGCATCGCATTATGTAGCAGCCCCACCCTGTCCACCTCTACAGCAGCATCGCATTATGTAGCAGCCCCACCTGTCCACCTCTACAGCAGCATCGCATTATGTAGCAGCCCCACCCTTCCACCTCTACAGCAGCATCGCATTATGTAGCAGCCCCACCCTGTCCACCTCTACAGCAGAATCGCATTATGTAGCAGCCCCACCCTGTCCACCTCTACAGCAGCATCGCATTATGTAGCAGCCCCACCCTGTCCACCTCTACAGCAATGTCATGGGAGTTATTCTATTCCGTAGGAGCTATTCATCTGCGTATGCAGCATGCGCTTATGTAACAAAACCCTATCCCTGTCTTACGACTAAGAAAGCATGACATTTATTGACACCCCACCTTGATCCACCTCTAGCAGCATCCGCTAGTATGTAGCACGTCATGTCACTCTACAGCAATCGCATTATGTAGCAGCCCACCGCCCCTCTAAGGGCATGCTTTATGTAGCACAACCCTACAAATCCACTCACACATCGCAATAGCCACCCTGTCCACCTCTACAGCAGCATCGCATTATGTAGCAGCCCCACCCTGTCCACCTCTACAGCAGCATCGCATTATGTAGCAGCCCACCCTATCCACCTCTACAGCAGCATCGCATTATGTAGCAGCCCCACCCTGTCCACCTCTACAGCAGAATCGCATTATGTAGCAGCCCCACCCTGTCCACCTCTACAGCAGCATCGCATTATGTAGCAGCCCCACCCTATCCACCTCTACAGCAGCATCGCATTATGTAGCAGCCCCACCCTGTCCACCTCTACAGCAGCATCGCATTATGTAGCAGCCCCACCCTGTCCACCTCTACAGCAGCATCGCATTATGTAGCAGCCCCACCCTATCCACCTCTACAGCAGCATCGCATTATGTAGCAGCCCCACCCTGTCCACCTCTACAGCAGCATCGCATTATGTAGCAGTCCCACCCTGTCCACCTCTACAGCAGCATCGCATTATGTAGCAGCCCCACCCTGTCCACCTCTACAGCAGAATGGCATCATGTAGCAGCCCCACCCTGTCCACCTCTACAGCAGATGTCACTGGAGTTGATTCTTATTTCCGTGAAGGAGGTTATGTTTCATCTGCGTATGCTGGTTGCGTTGTCTGTCTAAAAAAACAACCCTATTGCACTGATTTTGACGAAAAGTGGTGTGTGGCAAACGCATGAAATGTTAATATGAACACAGATCAAAGAGTAGATACAGGATACTATCGGCCTTGGCAGGTCACGTTTTTCCTGACTATGGTATTGGTTATGCACGTTTGATGGGGTGGATAGAATGCGAATGCGAATGTTTTATTCAGTTTAAGGCCACAGCCCCATACTGAAGGGGTATTCATATATGTATCATACAACATTCCTAATACATAACACAATCAAATCATGAAAAAATGTAGATATGTTACAAACTGCAGAGTACATTAAGCCATTGCTGTCCGAATTCTCTTATTTGCTTCGTAAATGTACATGGCTAAATTCCAAAGTGTATTCTCATTCCTTGTTGACAGCAAGAGAATTAGCCTGAAATTACATGGTTCGGTGTAATATTTGGGTTGAATAAATTTTATTCTAAGATCGCTCAGAGCAGGACAGCAAAACAAAAAATGTATTTCATCTTCTCTTGCTCTGTTACGAGTCGACACATCAGTTCATTTTCAACAACATTACTATACCTGAGGCGATGGCATGCGATATCAGACACGCCAAATCTAAATTTTGTCAGTGCACATTTGATAAATCTGTTCATATTTATCCCAATGTAAGGTTCTAAGCTATGTGTCGATTTAAAGAGTTTATACTGAGCAAATCTATCACTATTATACATATGGTCATGCCAGTCCTGCCACCTGCAATCGATAATCCTCTGTTTAAAACAATTAAGAAATTCCGATATATTTTCTACACCTTGGTTATCCCAAACAAAACAATATCCATATGAATTTAAACACTGTCGAACATGGGAAGCCCATGTTCTTTTACCATTATCATCTAAACTCAACAGCACCCTGTAGCCTTTAAAGGGTATCCTATCTTCATTCATTCTTGTTAACTTGAGCCAATATTTTATACATTTCAAATAGGAATTTAAATAAATTGGTTATCGTCCAAGTTCGCCATAAACCAGATCATTGGGCGTTCTACTGTCTACATTCAAAAAGCGCTTCAGCGCATACAGGTGAACTTTTTCAATTAAGGTACCTTTGTCAAAAGCAATGGGGTGGATAGAAAAGACCAAAGTAACAACGAAACGTAAATTGCCATCTCCAGGTTTCTGGCATTGCTACACAAAGGAGATAAACAAGAGGAGGAGGAGTAAAAGTAAACCAGCCGCCGTGGCGAAGTGGTTAGCGTCGCAGACTCGTGGCTGGGAGGTTGTGGGTTCAATTCCCATCAGTGCCATGTGGGATTTTTCTGCCCTGTCCGACTCCTACCAAATGTTGAGTTTTGCTACGGGCTCAGTTGGGAAGACTGGGACCCACACAGTCGAGTTTCATCCACTAAGTGGGCTCGTCTCTGAGAGCGTTGCTTAAACTTCCTGACCAACAATGTAGGTGTCTGTACCTCTCGGGCCTGGTTGGCGCTGGGAAGTATTTATGAAAAAAAAACAACGTAGAGTACAACCCTGTCATGAGGTCTTAGACCAAAATGGAAATCCGTAGCATCATCTTCATCATCCCCATTCTCCTTGATCAGCATTAAAAAGAATCAAATCAGACCTTAAATTATGTGGCCCTTCATACCCTGCTCTCATGGTGACCTCAGTTTCGATGCCTTCTCCACGTCTGTGGTCTTGGTTTGGTTCCGTCGGTATCGGCAAGTCCGTGAGAGCTGTCGTTGGACGGACATGGTGGCACCGTCCGGAGAGAGAGAGAGCTCACGCCGGTTCCGCGACTAAACAATTAATGTCGTTAGCAGGGGGACATAGAAAGTGGTGTTCTGCGTAAGTTGGATCAGACCAGGCACCACTGAACATCACCGAAGTAACTCGGCAGCAGTGCAGTGTCTCCTTCGGTGAGCGGCCTCTTGATGACTTGACATTAACTGCTCCTTGTGAACTTCCGGTGCCGGGGCTGCGGCTGTGGACGTGGGCCTCTGAATGAGCGGCGTGGGTGCAATGCCACCAAGGTGGCCCATAAGGTGGGACAGACAAGAATGAAACAAAGAAAGAAAGAAATGAAAAAGAAAAAAAAACTTAAACTTAAGAAGAAATCGAGAAGAAAGGAGAAGAGGAGGAACAGCGAGAGGAGAACGAGAAGGGAGAAGAGGGAGAAAAAGGAGGAGAAAGAGAAGGAACAATAGGAGGAGAAGGAGGAGGAGGAGGAGGAGAAGGGGAGTGGCTGAATGTCTGAAAGATAGAACCATTCCATTGCAGTTTCCATTTCTTGACTGCAGGCAGCAGGTTTTCCAAGGGGCCAGTGGTGGCCTCAGTTCTTTTGCGCACTTCTTCGTTGGTGACATGCAGGAGACGTATAAGACTTTGCAGTATTCACAGAAAGACATTCGGTCTGTTCAAGTACCCACCGAATAGTCCTGAATAATCTGATTCAATTGTGTCTGAAAATAAAACGATGCACCGGAGGTGTGGGTGGGACCCATAGAAGTACTGTCCTCAGCTGCCAAACGAATCAGTTGGAAGCAATCCTGCACCACCTTTGGAAGCCTGCACTGTGTTTACATAGGTTGCAGGCACGCACAGGGCATTCCTTTAAGACGTCAAAGGACATTGCTTCCTGGCAGATGCCATTGTTTAATGACCACCGGATGCGACAGGACAGAACCTCCACGGGAGCGTTCCCATGGGTGTACCAGCCTATATTTCATGACTGCAGATCCCACCGGCGAAAAACGCCACCACCAAGCAGCTACCGTGTGCATCCCGCAGCCTCACTCATTGCTGTTCCGCTGACAGTTTAGGATAGTACAACTCCAGATATGGCCAAGCTTTCGCCATGGTTTTACGTACCCTCTGAGGAGAATTCCGGGTTACAGTCTTTCCCGCTGTCAATTGGACTTTCTGCGTCACTGGGCCTTACCTCAATGTCGGCTAAAAACAGACGAGAAAAAGATACAACCGAAGGTGTGGGTGGGACCCAGAGAAGTACTATCCTCAACTGCCGAACAAACCAGCTGGGAGCAATCCTGCACCACCCCTGGAAGCCTGCGCTGTGTTCACATAGGGTGCAGGAACGCACAGGACATTCCATTACGACGTCAAGGGACGAACTTTGATCCGGAAAAAGACTCATGCCTTAGGGGGAAAATCTTGAAAAAAGAACACAACGTCTGGGGTTTGTACCAATGCTTTATACGCCTTTATCCCGCTGGATATACCACTATTTTTTTTATGTCATTCTATGTCTCATTACTCAGATATGTAGAGTTTACTTATCTGATCTGTGGAGAATCACAATTAATGTGTATCGTTTGTCATCTCCCACTTGTGTTGAATGATATGGAGTTGATTATGGTATGTTTACATCCTTCATATGCCTTTCACCCCCCCCCCCTCCCCCGCGGTCGGCTTGGTTATAAACAAGAATCAAGTTGTAAGAATCCCTCTTGGTACGCCTGTGAAACAATGTTAACTGTAAATCTAAGGTAAAGAACAAAGAAAGAAGGAAGACCAAGGAGGAGGAGGAGGAGGAGGAGGAAGAGGAAGAGGAGGAGGGGTGAAAGGGAAATGCCAGCAGAGATCTGTACTTAGAAAGCTAAGACGGAAAAGGGAAAAGAAAAAAGTGAAAAGGGAGGGGGGGGGGGGAAGAAAGAAGAAGGATAGAAAAAGAAAGGAAAAGAAGAAAAAAGAAGAAGAAGAAGAAGAAAGAAGAAGAAGAAGAAGAAAAGAAGAAACAGAAGGAGGAAGAGCTGGAGCAGAGATAGGAGGAAAAGATGGGAAAATTAAGAGAAACGCAGAAGAAGAAGAAGAAGAAGAAGAAGAAGAAGAAGAAGAAGAAGAAGAGCGATCAAAACAAGAGAGAGAGAGAGAGAGAGCGAGAGAGAGAGAGAGAGAGAGAGAGAGAGAGAGAGAGAGAGAGAGAAGAGAGAGGGCGAACGAACGCGAAACACAAAGCCGGGTTATCAAACAGAATCGGAGTACCCGTCATCAGGCTTAATCATGAAGTACCTCCAACAGTCAAACTGTGACTGGAAAGAATACAGAAGTTTGTTCACGTTGTCACAACACACTCCACTAGTTTTAGCCGTCAACTTTAGGGCAGTTGAAGGCACTGGGAATTCCATTTGACCCAGCATTGCTTAGAGAGAGAGAGAGAGAGAGAGAGAGAGAGAGAGAGAGAGAGAGAGAGAGAGAGAGAGAGAGAGAGAGAAGGTGCATAGTTCTGGGTGGCATACAAAGTGTTCGTGGCGATGGTATTGTTTTCTCTCTCTCTCTCTCTCTCTCTCTCTCTCTCTCTCTCTCTCTCTTGTGTTTGTGTGTTGTGTGTGTGTGTGGTGTGTGTGTGTGTGTGTGTGTGTGTGTGTGGTGTGCGTAGTGCGTGCGTGCGGCGTGTCGTGTGGGTGTGTGTGTGTGTGGGTGGTGTGTGTGTGTGTGTGTGTGTGTGTGTGTGTGTGTGTGTGGTGTGCGGCGCGCGTGTGCGTGTGTGTGTGTGTGGGGGGGGGGTGGCGTGAGTGCGTACGTGCTGCGTGTGTGTGCGAGCGTGCGTGTGCGTGTGTGTGTGTGTGTGTGTACACACACACACACACACACACACACACACACACACACACACACACACAACATAATAACATGGAGAGAGAGAGAGAGAGAGAGAGAAGAGAGAGAGAGAGAGAGAGAGAGAGGGTGGTTTCCAAACAATACGTACTGCCTACTACGCAATTGTTTGTAGCTGGTCTAAAGATGACATCCTCAAACAAAGCTACACGAAAAACAACTCCCACAGAATAACGTATGGCGAATGCTGTAATGTGCTCGCTTACAAAAAATCCACACGAAATATACTAAAAAAGCTCTTTTATTACACCCAAGCTGGCAAGAAACTACACAGTCATCACAAGCTTGAACTGCATTAACCTCACTGTGTTGTACATGAAGGCAACATTCTTCAAGGTGCAGAGAGCAGTGAAGCCTTTCATCCCAAGGATATGGATGATGGCCGTCCTTTGTCATAACACACTCCAGTCGCATTAACGTCGCCCAGGCAAAAGCTCAAAGACAGTCGACCTCAGAACAAGATTTATCTGTGGGGAACATCACGCAGTTTACCTGCTCTTTGGGCCAGGATAATGAAATTTCGTTACAGAGAACAGGATAAAAAAAAACAAACAAAAATAAACACAACTAAACAAAGTGACGTTTATTCACAAAACAAACAAACAAACAAACTTAACAGCAAATTTTGACAGCTACATCTTTTGGAGACCGTTGTCTAGGGAGTATTGTATTGTGGTATTTTTATGTGTGTTATCCTTTTTATTTGTTGGAAATTCAGAAAGTGTGTTTTGTACTGTATATCAAGAAGGCGTTGCTTTGCATACAGCAGGGAACCTGTCT